>CM028330.1:55246356-55846356 GCA_016647705.1 Eucommia ulmoides | reverse complement strand
AGCTATCAAATTTGTTAAAAGCAAAATCCGTCGAATTTTCTTGAAAAAGAGCACTCATTGTGTTCCAAAAGGGCGTCTGTTTCAGCAGTTCAAGGTGTGAATCACGCAGACGAATACTGGAAATAAGCGAGCAAAATTGCGATAGGTTTGCCCGGTATTTAGCGATGAGGGCACACAACGAACGTGATTATGAAATTCTAGACGGCGATGAAGCAATAGCGTCTGAATCTAAAGAGCTACAGAATAGCACTATGGAGTTTTGAGACCTACTGGGCGACGCAACGCGCTGCGTGGATCTTACGGGAACGTCATCGTCTGAAAACACACACAAAGAAACGATAATAAATGTTACATTCAACAAACTAACAGACAGAGAATCAATGTTTGAATGTAACATTCAACACAAACCAAGTTGATGTGTAACAATCAACACAGCCGCCACAAGGGGGGATCGGGCACACAATGTATTTGATTTTTTTTTACATGTGTTGAATGTAACACCAAATTGAAAATGTTATCATTATACACACACGCACAGTCAAATCATGTTAACATTCGACAAACTAACTGACATAATATTTTACACCAAAATATAGCTAACTCACAAAAGTTGACAAGCAAAATTTATAAAAAAATCCCACAAACAGAGATTTTTATTACATTCAACATATGTTACAGTCAATTCAAACGCATCGAGTGTCTTTTACGCAGACAACATAAGTCATTATGCAACATTCATAATGCTACTTTTTTTTTAACACACACTCTGGATTCTTTTTACTGAGTCAAATGTGTTAAAAATGACATATTCAACCCAAGTTCTTCAAAAATTCCCACCAAAAAAGCTTTGTGTTACATTTAACAAACGTTACATTCCACACAAACACAGAACATAATACAAACACAGACCACGAGTCAGAGGGCGAGTACAAAAATAACCATAAACACGACAAAATTGAACCCCACAAAATCGAGAAAAGAGCGACTGATACAAGGTCGAAATACAACATGGGGTTGAATGTAACAATTACATACAAATACACAATATGAATCAGAGGGCGAGTACAAACACACCAATAAACACGACAAAAGAAGGATCGACAAAAAACAATTTTTATAGTGTCGCTTTCACTTGCATGTCGACTTTTTTAGGATCAAACAACAAATAAACAAGTAATACAGTGTTTATTATAATAAACACACACCAATAAGGCAAAACATTTGAGAAATCGATAAAACCTACCGGAGTCAGTGAGATTCACCGCGGTTGCAGCCGTATTTGGGTTTACGGTTCTCATCTTACGGCGAGTTGTCACCATTGTCTTTCGGATATTGAAGGTTTTTAGAGAGTTTCGATATGGAAATCGGGGGAGGAAATATGGAATACCAATGATTTTTTTAGGGTTTTGGCTTAATAATGGAAGGTTTTATGCTCTGTATATGGAAAACGTGCCACTACCTAAACGGTCATGCCTATACACAGAAAGTACGACGATTTGAAAGAGGCGGCAGAGAGGGGAATGATTTGGTGCTTTGCGATACACGGCACCGTGCATCCAGAAACACATACATTTGTATGTTACATTCCACACACACCATTCGAATGTTGAATGTAACACCCACACAATTTCATATCAACTCGTCCAAAAATCACGAATAGCACATCATTTTTAACGTTGATTTTTTCTGATTAATATGATGTAAAACGTTTATTTTTTAACACCAAAGAAATCACAAAAACAACCAAGTTCCATGTTATTTTGATGCCAACAGTTGAACGTACAGGTTTTGTAGAATGAAATTCACGAACATTAAATGCAGCCCAGGAAAAGAAACAAAAATGTCTAATCCGGACACTTGCAAGGGTAGGATGGTCACGAAAAAACACAAAGGACCTCTCAGCGCAAAACAAAAGCTTGGGGTTTGATTGGTACATGGAATTGTGAAAATGGACCTATTGGTGCGCGCCCCTAAATATTAATTAAGAGCAAACAATTTATTAATGTTGACTTTTGAATTTGATCATTAATTTTAACAAAAAATTTAATAGTTGCACTTTAGTTTAAACTATAAGAGTTAACAGGGTTTATTATTATTATTATTATTATTATTATTATTATTATTATTATTATTATTATTATTTAGTAAAGGTAGAATTGTCTTTTACTTGTTTTCTAGGCTTTCTATTGTACGTCTATATAAGTCTCTCTTTTCTAGGTTTTCTTTTGTATTCTTGTATTATTTATTCAAAGATAATAAACTCTAGCCATCGTTTCTTTTTTCTCTCTAGACTTTTCATGTTATTCACTGATCTTCACATGGTATCAAGAGTCTAATCTCATGGAAAGAAGTTTAATTCCATCCACAAGGATCGCAGATTTGGTTTCTCGTTCATACAGATCCAACATCCGTATGACTATGATTGTTGATGTTCATACAGTTTTGGTTTCCGCACAACTTTGATTTGGTTTTCTCTAAGTGAATCATCGATTTGTTTATGGTATTTGATTTTATTTCTCTGTTGCATTAGATTTGTACTTTCGTTTGTTGGTATTTGTAATGACTTTTGAAATGGATAATTTGCTTCAATCTATTGCAGTGAGATTGAATGGGAAATTTTTTTTATATTGGAGTTATGCGATGAAAAATTTTCTCAAAGGCAAAAAGATGTGGGGCTACATTAGTGGAATGTTGGTTAAGCCAAAAGATGAAAGGACTGAATATTATATAATTTCGTTAGACACTTAGGAGGTAAATAATTCGAAAATCATTACCAAGATTAACAACTCTGTTGAACATTCAATTTGTATGAAATTAGCAAAGTATGAATACGCCAAAGATGTTTGAGATCATCTATCAAGGTTGTACACATAGTCTAACTTTGCAAAATAATATCAATTGGAATCTGATATTCGAGCACTGAAGCAGAATGATATGAGTATCTAGGAATTTTACTCCACTATGATAGATCTTTGGGATCAATTAGCTTTTACGGAATCTGTAGAATTACGATCATGTACTCTGTACATTGTCCGTAGAGAATAATAGCGTTTGGTTCAATTTTTGATGGCGTTACATGATGATTTTGAGGGACTTCGTGGGACAATTTTGCACCGTAATCCACTTCCTTCTGTTGACTTGGTAGGTAGTGAAATATTGGCCGAGGAGATACACTTTAAGTCTCAATCAGACACAAGGGTTTTCCAATCACCCAGTCCATCTGTTCTGGCAGTCCCTTCTAAACCACCACCTAATCATCAAAACAAGTCTTATTCGAGGCTTGACTTTGATGAATGTAGCTTCTGTAAGTAGAAAGGTCATTGGAAGGCTCAATGACCTAAACTGAGTAGAACACAGCAACAACCGCCTCCCTAGTGGAAATCTGACAATCATTTTCAAAACATCCTTACAGGTCTCCACAACCTAATATTGCCGCAACTGTACCGTCATTATCAAATTCATTTAGTTTTGGAGACCCAGGATCTTCTAATCCCACAATGAAGGCTCTTACTGAACAATTTCAGAAGTTTCTTGTCGTACAGCCACATGCCATGTCCGCTACATCTTTAGTAGGTTTGTGGCCCTCCAGTTCTTCAGGTATGTCTTCCTCCATATAGGTTCTAGATTCTGGAGCCTCTCATCATATGTCACCTAATTTGCCATCATTTGTTTCTTTAAACCCTACATCATCTATATCTATTATAACTGATGATGGTACTTTGATGCCATTAGTAGGCATTGGTTCTATTGTCAAACCTCAGTTATATCTTTCAAGTATTTATCATATTCCCAACCTTGCAATGAATCTTGTTTGTGTTGCCCAATTATGTTATTCTGGTTACTTAGTTTCTTTCTCTTCTACCTCTTGTCATGTATAGGATCCGCAATCCTAGAAGCTGATTGGGATAGGCCGTAGGCAAGAGGGACTATATATATTAGATGAGCTACGAGTACTAGGTCTTGCAACTTCTGGTGTTGACTTGTCGTCTTTTCATTTGACTTCTTCATCTTCTAGTTTTTATTTATGGCATTCTCGTCTTGGTCATGTTTCAGCATCTCGTTTAAAATACTTAGTATCTAAAGGATCCTTAGGGAATTTGTCAGTTTATGATATTTCTGATTGTCTTGGTTGTAAACTTGCAAAATTCTCTACTTTATATTTTAATCGAAGCATTTCTTCTTCCCTTGCACCATTTGATCTGGTTCACTCTGATGTGTGGGGACCTTCCCCGATTGCTACAAAATGGGGGTTCAGATATTATGTTTCCTTCATTGATGATTACACTCGATATTGTTGGGTTTATCTTATGAAACGTCGTTATGAATTCTTTGATATTTTTCAAAAGTTTCGAGCTCTTGTTAAGACCCAACATTTTGCTATTATCAAGTGCTTTAAATGTGATTTGGATGGGGAGTACATTTATAATCCTTTCACTAATGGAACAATTCACCAAATCTCATGTACTAACACTCCCGAGCAAAATGGTGTCGCTGAAAGGAAACATAGGCACATTGTTGAAACTGCTCGTTCTCTCTTATTATTTGTCTCTGTTCCTAGTGTATTTTGGAGAGAAGTAGTACTTACTACAGTGAATCTAATTAATAAGATCCCATCCTCTCATTCTTCAAGTTTGTCTTCATTTGAAAAGTTGTATGGTCATACTCCCAACTATTCCTCCTTAAGAGTATTTGGGTGCACTTGTTTTGTTCTTCGACCAAGAGTAGAGCGTAGTAAGTTATCTTCTCGCTCTGTAATTTGTGTCTTCTTATTATGGTGAGGGACAAAAGGGATGTCATTGCTTTGATCCAGTTGCACAAAAATTATATGTGTCCCGTCATGTTGTGTTTCTTGAGCATATATATTTTTTCTCTATTTTTTCTAGTACACACAACTTGACAAAATCTAATCTTATTTCCATTGATCATTTCTCTGATAATACAAATAGTTTATCTTCTCAAAACCCATGTATTACAGATATTGACTCATCTCATGCGTCTCAACCTTATGTTAACACTGGTAGCTCTACAGGTATTGATACTTCTAGCATCCCCTCTCTTCCGATGGCCTACCAAGAATCTTCTCAGATTGTGGATCCACATCCTCGCTATCCTCAACACATTTGTAAGTCCATTGATATACCAAATTTTGTTTACTCTTGCTATTCACATTCTTTTGCTTCATTTTTAGCCTCTATTCACTATCCCTCTAAGCCTTTATTCTATAAAGAGGCAGTACTTGATCCCTTTTGGCAATAGGCTATGGCTGAAGAACTCTCTACTTTATACAAGACGGATACATGGGATTTTGTAGCTTTACCTTTGGGTAAAAGTCCAATTGGTTCTCGTTGGATTTACAAAATTAAAACCATGTCTGATGGTTCAGTTGAGCGATACAAAACTCGGTTGGTTGCTAAGGGATTTTCTCAACAATATGGTATGGATTATGAGGAGACTTTTGCTCCAGTTGCAAAAATGACCACTGTTCGCACTCTTATTGTCGTTGCATCTATTCTTCAGTGGCATATTTCTCAGATGGATGTTAAAAATGCCTTCTTGAATGGCGATCTTCAAGAAGAAGTTTACATGACTCCTCCTCCGGGGTTGCTCATAAGTCTGGAGAAGTTTGCAAACTCAAGAAAGCTCTATACGGCCTTAAATAGGCTCCTCGATCCTGGTATAAGAAGTTTTCTACGGCAATTACTTTGCTTGGTTTTCACCTAAGTAATCATGATTCTATTATGTTTATAAAGTGTACCACTGTCGGCTATATTCTAATATCTTTATATGTGGATGACATGATTATTATTGGTGATGATGTTGATGGGATTGCAATTTTGAAATCGGAATTATCTCGTCAGTTTGAAATAAAGGACTTGGGGGATTTACGCTACTTTCTGGGTATTGAAGTAGTTTTTTCTCCGAAATGCTGTCTTCTCTCTCAGTCTAAATATGCAGCTGACATTCTCGAGCGTGCTCCTCTTACTGATACTAGGACTGTTGATACTCCTCTAGAGGTGAATGTTCACTACTCACCTTCCGATGGTGCCCCTCTGTTAGATCCTATATTATATCGTACTATTGTTGGCAGTTTGGTTTATCTAACTATCACTCGCCCGGATATTACCCACGTTGTTTATATTATCAGTCAATTTGTCACTTCTCCTACTACAGTTTATTGGGCTGCTATTCTTCGTATCCTTCGATATCTTCGAGGTACCCTCTTTCACAGTCTCTTACTTCTATCAATCTCGCCTTTGGAGCTACATGCCTATTTTGATACTGATTGGGCTAGTGATCCCACAGATCGCAAGTCTGTCACAGGTTTTTGTGTATTTTTTGGTGATTCTCTTACTTCATGGAAGAGCAAAAAGTAGACCGTTGTTTCTAAATCTTCCACGGAAGCTGAGTATCGTGCGATGGCATCCACTACCACCAAAATAGTTTGGTTGCGTTGGTTACTTTCAGATATGGGTGTTTCTCTTTCTCATCCCACTCCCATGTATTGTGATAACAAGAGTGCTATTAAGATTGCTCACAATTCAGTTTTTCATAAACGAACTAAACACATCGAGATTGATTGTCATGTCACTCGTCATCATCTTCAACATGGGATTATTACTTTTCCTTTTGTGTCATTATCCATACAAATTGCCGACTTGTTCACAAGTCGCATTCTATTTCACGCTTTTGCTTTTTTGGTTGGCAAACTCTCAATGCTACTTGCAGCAACATCGTGAGTTTGAGAGGGGATATTAGAGTTAACATAGTTTATTATTATTATTATTATTTAGTAATGGTATAATTGTGTTTTACTTGTTTTCTAGGTTTTCCATTGTACGCCTACATAAGTCTCTCTTTCCTAGGTTTTCTATTGTATTCTTGTATTCTTTATTCAGAGATAATAAACCCTAACCATCGTTTCTCTTTTCTCTCTATACTTTTCATGTTACGCATTGATCTTCCAATAAACTATAGGAGAGGAGGGGGAAACGATAATGAAAATATAGTAGGGATATAAGGTGCAATTTGGTCAAATCATAAGGGGAAAAAATGTAATTAAGCCTAACAATAAGGGGGATTAATTGAATTATTCAAAAATGAAGGTGGTTAGTTGAAAAAGTTCAAAACTCTAGGGTTGATGCACGTTAGAAGCATTTTTAGCTTTAAACTTGGTACATGAGATTGGGCAAAGAGTTGAAATGGTTATGGGAATGATCGTTTCATTTCTATATATGTTTGTAAAATGATCGTTTTGTTCCTATATATGTTTGTAAATTTTATTTCCATTATCAAGAATTTCTTGTATTGTGTAAAAAAGATCGGAAAAACTTGTTTTCAAATTATTTGTTTTAAAAATGTATTTACTAGGTAAACACGTTATCGTTCATAAACAACGTCATAGATCCAAACCCACCCGCCCATCGTCAATTCCATCTCCCCCATCATAGATCAGTCTTTAATTAATAAGTAATGGATTTCAATTCTTATTTCTATTCGTTTGATTTTCTCCATATTTTGACAAATTTATTGAAAGTTGAAGTAGATTTTTATTTTGAAGCCAATTATATAAATGTTTGCTACTAATCTATTCAAATTTAATATAAATTGAACCCAACTTTAAATATGTGTTTTTTCCATTTTTTTTTAAGCTAAACTTGTTTTTCTATGATTTATAATCAATAATAACAATCGTAAAAGTACAGTAAAAATTACAAAAAACTACTGATGTTCATAAATAAATAAATAAAAAAAGAAAGAAAAAAAACTATATTGTTTTCTTCTTTTTTCTTAATGATGTTTGCAACCGACTTTGTTGTTGCTGTTTTCGGGTGTAATGTGTAGAAAATATATTTATGTTCTCAAATTCACGTTCTCTGATTTAATGTATCATGCTAGCAAGTTTTTAAAACTTCTCAAATTCTTGCTCAGTTGTCCTTTCAAAGGAGACGGTCTTATGACTATTTATACGACTATGAGTATGAAATATTTACATACTTTGTTACTTAATGTATATAAAGAATCAACTTATTATGATCATTTTAGGTGCATATACCACTGAATTTTGTATATTTATTTTGAGAGAAACGAAATGTGATTACTTGAACATCTTCTCTTATTTTTTGCAATTATTTTCAATTTTAAATTTAAATTAGCTTGATTTGTTTTGACATCGTAGTTAGTTATATTCTCCCTCTATCTTTCTCTCTCTACCTTCGTAATTCTCTCTAAATTAGCTTTGGTAATTTTTTTTCTATTAATTTTGATTTGGAATAGGACCTATGTTGAAACAAATGAATTTTAAATTATTTTTTATTATAGAAAGTGTTAAATATTTTTTCCCTCTAGTCCTTCTATCCCACATTGTTTGGGAGAAGAGGTATTGAGGAGGATATCTAGGGGTATGTGAGACACTTAGGGTGTGCCCCAAGGGGTACCCACATTTTGTGGAGGGGAGAGGAGCTATATTTAAAATATCATTGTTTTAACAGTTTGATTAAAACGTTTTTACAATTAAACGTTTAAAAAAAAAAAAAAAAAAATTATTCTTGAACGTTTTAATAAAACGTTTAAAAAAAATTAATTACTTTTAACTGTTTGAACGTTTTAAGAAATAAAAAACGTTTATTATTTTTCTTAAACGTTTTTTTCAGTTTCAAGAATAATTCCAAACGTTCAGATTTGTTTTTCTATAAATACTGGTTTCTTCCACAGTTGTGAAAGGCAAAAATAAAATAAAATTGGCTTGAGTGTTCTTCTTGATCTGAAACAGCAAAATACAGTTTCAGTGTTCTTCTTCATCTGAAACAGTTTCTGCAGCTTGTTTGTCTATAAAACAGCTTCTTCATCTGAAACAATTTTGTTTTTAACTTCGATTTCCGAGCAGTTTGTTTGTTTGTTCAAACAGTGTATGGGTGTTTAGTATTTAGGCCTTCTGTTGTGGAAAGAAGGTCCTAGACAGAGGTGATTTTGGGCTGTTTTATTATGGGGACGACGGGGCTGTTACACTACTTGCACGTTCTTGGGCAGAGCCGCGAAACATCTTGAAGAGAGCGACCTAGTCTGCGACTCATCCCAAGAAATTTCGGTAAACTCGTTCATTATTTATTTTCTGCCCCAACAATTTTAAGACGTTTAATTTCTGCCGATTATCTGCTAAGATGTCTACTGATCACGAATTTAAACAAGTCACGGTTGATCTCAATAAACCCTTTCATTTCGAAGGGTTTCATTTTAAAAGATGGAAACAGAAAATGTTATTTTTTCTAACTATCGAAAAAGTAGCATATGTCTGTACAACCGAAAAATCTCAATTACCTCAAGTTCCTACTGACGCTCAGATTCAAGAAGTTAAGTCTTGGGAGAAAAATGATTTTCGTTGTAAGAATTTCATTCTTAATGGTATGTCTGATGATCTGTATGATTATTACTGCTCTAACAAAACTGCAAAGGAAGTTTAGGTTGCTCTTTCAAAGAAATACGACATTGAGGAGGCTGGAAGTAAAAAATATGTTGTTAGTCGGTATCTGAAATACCAAATGACCGATGACAAATCTGTGGAAGTTCAGTCTCATGAACTTCAGAAAATCGCTCATGAAATAATTGCTGAAGGTATGTCCCTTGATGAAAAATTTCAAGTTGCTGTTTTAATTGACAAATTACCCCCTTTTTGGAAAGATTTTAAGAATACTCTGAGGCACAAAACTAAAGAGTTTTCTTTAGAAAGTTTGATCACTCGTCTTCGGATTGAGGAGGAAGCCCGAAAATAAGATCAGAAAGATGAAGTACTTGTTGTTTCTAACAACGCTCACAAAAAATCATCTTATGCTGTTCTGAAACCCAAAGGAAAAAATATGAAAAATCTAAATCTAAATCGCAACCACAACAACCAGAACAGAAATGTGCATCAAAATTAGAATGGAAACAAACCCCCTTCAAAAAATAATCTAAACAGTTTACTTGTTATAACTGTGGGAAGGCGGGCCATTTGGCCTGAAACTGCCGGCAAAGACGTCGTTCTGCTCCACAAGCGAATCTTACCAAGGACCAACTTATAGCTATGATTTCTGAAATCAATATAGTTGGTGGATCCGAAGGATGGTGGGTAGACACTGGTGCTTCACGCCATATCTGCTATGATCGTACCATGTTCAAGTCTTATTTTGAAAGTGAAGACAAGAAAGTGTTGCTGGGTGATTCCCACTCCACTATTGTTGTCGGTTCTGGTGAAGTGGAATTAAAGTTTACCTCTAGAAAGACAGTCATCCTTAAAGATGTTCTGCATACTCCAGAGATGAGAAAGAATTTGGTTTCGGGCTATCTTCTTAACAAGGCGAGGTTTACTCAAACTATTGGGGCTGATTTGTACACCTTAACCAAAAATAATATTTTTGTTGGGAAGGGTTATACAACTGATGGAATGTTCAAACTGAATGTTGAAATTAATAAAATTTCTTCTTCTGTTTACATGTTGTGTTCTTTTAATATTTGGCATGCTAGACTTTGTCATGTTAATAAACGCATTATTAAAAACTTAAGCAATTTAAAATTAATTCCTAAACTGTCTTTGAATGATTTTGAAAAGTGTGAATTTTGCAGTCAAGCCAAAATTACTAAAACCCCTCATAAATCAGTAATTAGAGAATCTGAACCTCTTGATTTGATACATTCTGACATTTGTGAATTTGATGGTGTCATGACTAGGAATGGTAAACGTTATTTTATTACTTTTATAGATAATTGCTCTGATTACACTTTTGTTTATCTCATGAAAAATAAAAGTGAAGCATTTGATATATTTAAAATATTTGTAACTGAGATTGAAAATCAATGCAATAAGAAAATTAAGAGATTACGTAGTGATAGAGGAACTGAATATGATTCTGATATTTTTATTAATTTTTATAATTCTCATGGGATTATTCATGAAAAAACTGCACCGTTTTCTCCTGAAATGAATGGTAAGGTTGAAAGGAAAAATAAAACTTTTGCTGAATCTGTAGTTGCTATTTTATTTAACTCTGGTGCAGCTTCTTACTGGTGGGGTAAAATTTTATTGACAATTTTCTATGTACTTAATAGAGTTCCTAAATCAAAAAGTAAAATTTCGCCTTATGAAGTTTTCAAAAATAAGAAACCAAATTTGTCTTATTTTAAAACTTGGGGTTGTTTGGCATATATTCGAATTCCTAATCTAAAAAGAAAAAAACTTGCCAGTAGAGCTTATGAATGTGTTTTTATTGGTTATGCAGTGAATAGCAAAGCTTATAGATTTTATGATTTGAAAGATCGAGTTATCATTGAATCAAATGATGTTGATTTTTATGAAGATAAATTTCCTTTTATTTTGATAAGTAGTGGGGGCTCAACATCTAGTAATGAACCTGTCATTAGGATTAATGAATCTGATAAGGAATTAGATATTGAACCTAGAAGGAGTAAACGGTCTCGTATTGCTAAGGATTTTGGTTCGGATTTCTTTGCATATACCTTAGAGGAGGATTCGCTCACCCTCCAAGAGGCATTGTCCTCTGTAGATGCCAATTTTTGACAAGAGGCTATAGATGATGAATTAAACTCTCTTGAGTCAAATAGAACTTAACATTTAGTAGATTTACCTCCTTGTTGTAAAACAATAGGATGTAAATGGATTCTTAAGAAGAAATTGAAACCCGATGGAACCATTGATAAATATAAGGCTCGTCTTGTAGTCAAAGGGTTTAGACAAATAGAGAATGTAGATTTCGTTGATACTTTCTCACCTATCTATAGAATTACATCTATTCATGTACTTTTATCTCTTGCTATAATTCATGATCTTATTGTACACCAAATGAATGTTAAAACTGCTTTTTTGAATGGGGAATTAGAAGAAGAGATTTATATGGATCAACCTGAAGGATTTGTAATTTCTGGCCTAGAAAATAAAGTGTGCAAATTAAATAAATCTCTTTATGGTTTAAAACAAACACCTAAACAATGGCATGAGAAATTTGATAATCTAGTTATTTCACATGGTTTTAAAGTAAATGAAAGTGACAAATACATTTATTATAAATCTGAAAATGATGTTTGCACTATTATATGTCTTTATGTGGATGACTTGCTGATTTTTGGTTCCAATATCCATATTGTGAATAATGTGAAATCCATGCTATATGCTAATTTTGACATGAAAGATCTTGGTGAAGTAAGTGTAATCCTTGATATTAAAATAATTAGGTCTAAACAGGGAATTTCTTTGGATCAATCTCATTATATAGAGAAGATTCTAAAGAAATATAATTATTTTGATTGTAAACCAACATGTACTCCTTATGATCCTAGTGTGAAGTTGTTCACGAACACCGGTGACGGTGTTAGACAATCTGAGTATGCGAGCATCATAGGCAGTCTTCGATATGCCACTGATTGCACTAGACCCGATATAGCGTATTCTGTAGGATTACTTTGTCAGTTTACAAGCAGACCTAGTATTGAGCATTGGCATGCTATTGATAGGGTCATGAGATACCTAAAAAGAACTATGAATCTTGGATTATATTATCAAAAGTTTCCTATTGTTCTGGAAGGATATAGCGATGCTGATTGGAACACCCTTTCAGATGACTCCAAAGCAACTAGCGGCTATATATTTAGCATAGCTGGTGGTGCTGTTTCTTGAAAATCTAAGAAACAAACTATTTTGGCTCAATCTACTATGGAGTCTGAGATGATTGCACTAGCTTCAGCTAGCGAGGAAGCAGGGTGGTTAAGAAGCCTGCTTTCGAATACCCCTTTATGGGAAAGACCGATTCTAGCTGTCTTGATCCATTGTGATAGTACCGCGGCTATTGCAAAGATTCAGAACCGTTATTATAACGGAAAAAATGACAAATATGTCGCAAATACAGCACTATTAGAGAGTATATCTCGACAGGGGCTGTGAGAGTGGATCATGTACGGTCTGATGATAACTTAGTCGATCTTTTGACGAAAGGATTAGCTCGAGAAAAGGTTTACAAAACCTCAAAAGGAATGAAACTCAAGCCCATAGATTGACGAGTCACTTGTGAGGGAAACCCAACCTATAGACTGGAGATTCCAAGAAATAGGTTCAAAGGGTAATAACAACTTATGAAGTGATATAAGAAAAATTATGCTATAATAATAATTTTGAGTTCTATTTCATAAATGTGTTGTTTGAAGCATGATATCCTGAAGCGATAGAAGGTTGAGTTTTTATTAACTCTTAATGAGATCTATACTCTATTTGGAGTGGAGTACCTAGTTACAGGAGTACTCTTGATAGATTCACCTATGTGAATGTGGAAGTATGGCCGCTTTCTATGAAATTTTGGACAAAATTCTTTAGAGCATTCACTATACTGGAATACAAGTGCATGGCCGTAAAGCACGGGCTTTTGGACTATACCCTGATAGGGTTGTGTGTGTGATGTTGTTAGAGATAGAGTTCAAAACTACGAGTTACTCTAGTATAATCTAAAACATCTTCACTATGTAAAGGTTCAAGTCGATAGACACCTTTTCTTATGCACAATCTTATATTATATTATACTGCCCGATGAAAAATTGTTTTTAAAAATTTAAGTGGGGGATTGCTGAAAAAAATGAATTTTAAATTATTTTTTATTATAGAAAGTGTCAAATATTTTTTCCCTCTAGTCCTTTTATCCCATATTAGTTGGGAGAAGAGGTATTGAGGAGGATATCTAGGGGTATGCAAGACACTTGGGGTGTGTCCCAAGGAGTACCCACATTTTGTGGAAGGAAAATGAGCTACATCCCTACTGGTTTACCACACGCACGCGCGCGCGCCGCTGCCGCCGTCCGGCCGGGCGTGCCAAGTCGAGTCGCGCGTGTGATGAGGTGACACTTATTTATTTTTTAGAAAAAGAAAATTTATTTAAAATATTGTTTTTTTAACAGTTTGATTAAAACGTTTTTACAATTAAACGTTTAAAAAAAATATTTTTTTATTATTGAACGTTTTAATAAAAGGTTTAAAAAAAATTAATTACTTTTAACTGTTTGAACGTTTTAAGAAATAAAAAACGTTTATTATTTTTCTTAAACGTTTTTTTCAGTTTCAAGAATAATTCCAAACGTTCAGATTTTTTTTTCTATAAATACTGGTTTCTTCCACAGTTGTGAAAGGCAAAAATAAAATAAAATTGGCTTGAGTCTTCTTCTTGATCTGAAACAGCAAAATACAGTTTCAGTATTCTTCTTCATCTGAAACAGTTTCTGCAGCTTGTTTGTCTATAGAACAGCTTCTTCATCTGAAACAATTTTGTTTTTAACTTCGATTTCCGAGTAGTTTGTTTATTTGTTCAAACAGTGTGTGGGTGTTTAGCATTCAGGCCTTCTGTTGTACAAAGAAGGTCCTATACAGAAGTGATTCTTGGCTGTTTTATCCTGGGGACGACGGGGCTGTTACACTGCTTGCATGTTCTTGGACAGAGTAGCGAAGCATCTTAAAGAGAGCGACCTAGTCCGCGACTCATCCCAAAAAATTTCGGTAAACTTGTTCATTATTTATTTTCTGCCTCAACAACCTAAATACTACATAATAAATAATATATTAATATAAATATTAAATATTCGAACACTATAATTCAGTTTCCATGTCAATTAGATGGTATTAAGGCAAATTTCGCATCATCCTTCATTATATTTACTATCATGAAAATCATTTCAGATTGTTAGTGGGAGAAGTTCAGGTTAGAATTATGGAGGTGGCAATTCATTTTCCAAGCATGAGATTGCCATCTCCTATAGCTTCTATTACTGCAAAACATGTTAAAAATTGATCATCTGGGAGTTATATTTATTAATAAGGAAACAATAATACCACTATATAAATATGTAACTCTAAATAATATTCACACACACTCGTATGACCACTGCCCCCTTCTTTTTCCAAGCCGTTCATCACTCCCTCTTTATTAATCTTCAAATCCTAATTTATTATCTAATACTAATAGTTATAGTTGCAAACCCTAACCCCTATACTAATAGCCAGAACCACTCTCTCTATAGCCATCTTCAGTCATCTCTCCCTCTCAATCTACAACCTTCATCCACAACGCTAAGTCCACTGCCGTCTCGTCCACAACGTCATCCACCGCCATCATCCATAGTGTTGTCCATCGTCATCGTCCACCACCACTGTCCATCTATCCCTCTCCATCCACAGCGTATCGTCGATCGCAATCTCGTCTACCACGCAACTGTTTGTCCACCGCCATCGTCCCCTGATTCGTCCACTGTCGTTCGTCCCCTGACTCATCCACCGTTCGTCCACAGACTCGTCCATCGTTCGTCCACCTCTCTCTGTCTCTCTCTCTCTCTCTCTCTCTCTCGCCATTTTAGATTTCGAGATTGGGTGAAAGTGCTTGCGGTTTAGATATGTGGACGACAGATGGTGGCAACAGCAAACGGCATGGGTGATTGGATTTGGACGCAGGCACTGATCCCATTTTCACCCATCAATCGCTAAACCCATTTGTTTTAGGGTAGGAGGGCTTTTTTTTTTAAATTACATTTCCACCCCCTCAATCCCTGAATGTTCATATGTTCATCCTTGAATTCTTGACGGTTCACGTTTTCACCCCTAAATCTTCATCTCTTGTTATTTTGTTTCAAAATATTGAATGGACATTCACATCTGTTCATGTGGTTTTTCACATAGTTTATTTCTAATGTATTGCCAACGTTGATTTAGGATTTTTTAAAAAGTTTTGATTTTGTTGTTCGCATTGATTTTGTGAATGTTTTGTGATCTTTGTGTGTTTGATCGTTTTGTTTTTTGTGACCTTTGTATTGGAGTGTTTTTTTAGTGAATGTGCACCGGTTTGTGTTTTTTGTCATTGTTTTTTATTTGTTTCTGGTGTTTGGTGAATATTCACACTGTTTTTGTTTGTTTGTTTTTTTTGTTGACTTTGGGGTTTATTTTAACATTTTGTAAATGTTGATTTAGGATTTATTTTTTTTCAATATTTGATTTGTTGCTCTCATTGATTTGTGAATGTTTGGTGATTGTTCTTGTTTGATTGGGTTTTTTTTTTGTGATTGTTCATTCTATTTTTTTTTTTTTGCAAATGTTTGATTTTGGGGGGTGGGGGGAGTTCAATGTCCTCATTTGGTGTTTCTTGATTATTTTGGTGAAAACATGTAAATATAACAAAAAAATAATAATAATAAAAAATAAAAACTAATTTTGTTCACATAAAAAAATGAACATTCACATCAACACAAAATGTGAAAATGTATTAAAATGTTTAAAAATAGCAAAATAAAAAATGTGAATATTCATGTCTGATTATTTTTTAACAGAATAACATTTTATGTAAATAATAATAATAATAAAAAAAATATGATAAAAAGATAGCGGACTATTATTTAAAAATCTATGGGGACTAAAATTTTATTATAGTAGTTGAGAGTTTATATTATCATTTTTATATCTCTTATGGTCTATATATTAAATTTCCTATAAATATATAAGTTTGTTGATTTCATTTTATGATTATAGATAAATTTAAACAATGGTTTTAGGCATGGGTAAAAGCTAGTGTGTGTGTGTGTGTGTATTGAGCACTATTAAACAATTTAATCAAGAAATCAAATATTGAAACCATAAAATATAAGCTGCAGAATGTAAAAAAAATTAAATCACAATATTTGATATCTTGTTCCAGAAGACAAATCTATCCGTATCAACATAAAACAATAAAACAGTAAAGGTTAAATCTAATTTAATCAATTACCTTTTCTGGTACTTCAGCCTTAGAGCTGGTAATTCGGAAAGCCTGATTTGATAAGGAAATGAATTATAAAATGATGCGTATTCTGGTTTGGTGTGAGATATATAGTACAACTTGTTATATTGTTTGCCCGGGCCAATCATCTTATTTGTCTTCTTCTTTAATGGAAACCTTCTTGAGGAAGTTTACATGCATATTTCTCCTGATCTAGTTGCTCATCGACAAAAACTTTGTCACCTTTGTCATGCCCTATACAGTCTCAAATAAGCTTCGCGTGCTTGGTTTGCAAAATTTAGCACTACCATCCACTAGTTTGGGTTTACATCTAGCGCCTATGATTATGCCTTATTTATTCGTTAAACAGACAACAACATTATCCTCCTTCTACTGTATATGGATGACATGATCATTATAGGAGATAATCTATGAGGAATCCCTGAACCCAAAAATTTTCTCAATGGTCAATTCGAGATGAAAGGCCTTGGCGTTCTCACTTATTTTCTTAGTCTCGAAGTTTCAACTGGTTAATATTAATATTTTCTTTCCCAAGCCAAATATGCATCTGACCTTCTTTCCAAGTCAAGCACCACTTATTCCTCCACTGCCAACACTCATCTAGAGCCGAATATCATACTTACTCCACAAGATGGCTCTCCTCTTCCGAATGTCACTCTCTATCACCAACTAGTTGGAAGTTTGGTATATCTCACAGTTACTCGCCCGGACATCGCCTATGTCGTCTATCAAGTTAACCAATTCTTGTTCGATCCTCGGACCATTCATTATTCGGTTGTTCTTCGCATTCTTCAATATATAAATGCCCCTTATTTCATGGGACTTCATGCATTCGCCCAGTATGTTCCCACCTTACAGGCTTATGATGATGTTAACAAGGCTGGAGATTCTACCGACAGATGTTCAACCACTAGTTACTTTTTCTTCTTGTGCAACTCTCTCATTTTCTGGCGCAGTAAGAAATAAACCGTGGATGCTTGCTCCTGCACTGAAGTTGAATATCGTGTCATTGCTGATGCAACACAAGAACTACTTTGATTTCTTTGGCTCGTTGTTGACATAGGAGTCTCCTCTCCCACTGTCTTTGTTGTACAATGTGACAATAGGAGTGCTATTCAGATTGCCTATAATGACGTTTTTCAGGTGAGTATAAAACACATTAAGATTGATTGTGTCACACCCCACCCCGAACACCCATCACCCTGGGGCCAGTGTAACGTCGACATGATATCATCTGAACGTCAAACCAACTAGCAAACCACAAAGTGCATACATAAATATACAACCACAAATTGTCAATATATACATCATCTCTAACTGGGGACACACCTGTCCCTGAATTTTAATAACAACAATGAAGCTCTCACAGGTTCACCTCAGATAGCTCCTTTCAAATTACTGCCATACTACACCATCGCCAAATTCTACCTAGTGCTAGTAGGGGACCGACTCCTAACTGCTGCACTTACGAGTGTATTGCTTATTAATAAAAATATTTTAGATGGATCAAGTATAAAACATATAAATATTACATATCAAATAAAAATCTCATAATATACAAATGTCTCATATCACAAGAAAAATACATTTTTCCTGTCACCACAAAATCAACGTTTATAAACACACACACACACACACACATAGCATCCCAACTAAACAATGAAATTTAACCAGAATAATTCAACTAACCATATAGTATAATGAAATCAGAACATACCAATCCAGTATAAAAAAATATGTATAAATGTACTCATCCCAATCACTATATACGACAAAACACCAAATACGACACCATATCACACCACACCACACCACATTACACCACACCACACACCCCGGCTAGCCATGTGATCGTTTTAACCTCATGATCGGAAGTTGAAACGGTACCGTACCATCCGTTAGGATATGCCTTCCTAGCAGATCAAATGACCATATGCCCGGACCACCCATCGGCCAGGTCAAAATATCAATATCCATATGTCGGACCACCCATCAGCAGGACATAAAATCAATAACATCATCAAATCACAACGTAATGATATCGTCTAATCAACATCGTCAGATCCCACATCCACCTCTCTTTTCCAAAACCGACGTTTTATCCGAAAATCATATTTCTCACTTTCTTTTCAAATGAAACGTCTAATTTTACCAAAATCACTTTTCCATTTTTTATTTTTAGAAAATCAGACATGTTTAGAAAAACAGATATTTTTCACTCTCTTTTTTAAATCACAAAATCCAACGAAAAATCATTTTCACCTTCTTTTCGAAAACCACCATAATTTAACGAAAATTTATTTCCTCAACTTACCCAAAACCTGCTTGATCCATATCATTTATAAAATCATACAGTCCAAGTAAAACCATTTTACATAAATATTTATATATATAAATATAATTTGGCAAGAAGGCAGTACACTCACCTGATTATCCGCTCCGAACAGTTTTTACAGATTACTTTCTACCGATACCCCAATGCCTGCGAACCTAATAGTAACAGGGCCTAAATTAATATTTTATGCAAGATAGCCTAATCATGCAATGCAGGCCTTAAGTTCTGTAATTTTCCATTCCCCACATTTTATTTATGGCAATTATTATTCGGTTAGTTTCGCTCCGTTAATATTTACTATACCGGTTTATTAAGATTAACGATTATACAAATATTATTACAATCACAACAATTACTATTACGAACACAAAAAATCTTAATGCTTAACAAGTTAATTTTATTGATAATAACATCCAATGAAAAAGTTACTCGTTTTGAAACATTCACGGGCCACGAGATGGATTTTTGGATTTTTATCGGGGTTGTTTGTGAAATTTTCTTTTTCTTCCTTTTTCCTTTTCTTCTTATTCTTCTTCTTTTTTTTTTTTTTTTTTTTTTTTTTTTTTTTCAGTCCGACGCCGACTCCCTTGACCGCCATTCATACCTCGGTGATCAGAACACCCCAAACACAACATCAAAACCGGTTGACGACTGACTGCCGACTTTGCAGAATGCGCACACACACACACCACTGGCAACACATACTCATAGCCGATGACAACCCACCACCGAACGACCTTCATTGGACCAACCTCACACTACCGCCACCAGCGGCACCGAAAACACATGCACGAAACACACACCCACACTGTCTGCACCAAACTGAAAACAGAGCACACTCATGCCTAAGATGAACGATCGGACGAGCACATTCATAATAATTTAAACATACATGCATGAAAAAATATACACACTCACCGAATGATGGCGACGAACGGCGACGATCACATCGTTGACGATCTATTTCCACGACCGCTGATCCCGCACTGAACCAAACTGCGACGATCAATTCATCCCACGATGAACGGAAAATAGACGATGAACGGAGAGCAGAACACACTCAAACTACCATACACACATGTACGCTAATTACCCCACCTATCCCCGGAGGAGACACCCCCACCGAACTCCCCTTCCATTTCCCCCTCTCTCCCTCTAGAATTTATCTGAAATGGATTTTGAGATTTTTTATTATTTTCACTTGCTTGATCATATATATATATATATATATATATATATATATATATATATATATATATATATTGCATGATTTGAGTGGAGGAAGTTTTGATCTTAGCTTGCCACGTTGCCCATTTCCCGATTCCTTACTCCGGTCGGTTATCGCTCATCTCACAGCATGGGTATATATATATGTGTGTGTGTGTGTGTGTGTGTTTAAAATAATATTTAATTAATTACACTTTTCTCCCCCAACTTCTTAAAGTCTCTTTTCTAGTTAAATTTTCATTTTTAACATTTTCTAAATTTGTAATTTGATCCCTAATAGTTCATTTTTTTAATAAATTGAATGGAAATTTGAATCCCAATTTTAAATTTAATATTTCTAAATTTCCAATTTGGCTCCTAATGTTTTAATTTAAATTTGATTCATAAAAATTTTTATCTCGAATTTTCCCAATGTTTTAAACATGCAATTATTAATGACGTACGTGCTACAATTTAGGTCTTACAGATTAACACTTCATCCTTTACCACATTCTCCAGAATACGGTTCATCTTCAATCTGTCAGTTCAGCTATCCAGACAACAGATATTTTCATGAAGGTTTGTCCACTCGGATGCTTTCATACTTTGATTTCCAAACTCAATTTCACATCTGATGTACCTCCTTGAGCTTGAGGGGGATATTAACATATGTAATGGGCATTAGCCCACTATGTCATACCCTAGTCTCACTAGGAAAACCAAATTCTAACCCTACCAGGGTTAACCCAATTAACTACTATATATAAAACCAAATTCTAACCCTACCAAGATTAACCCAATTAACTACTATATATAAACTCTTTGTATATCTCTGTAATTGTATCTGTCTCATATATCAATATAATTCTCTCATGTTCTCTCAATATTTTGCCTCACAGTTATTCTGACAAAGAGTATGAAATCAACCGCTTTGGCCAAACTATAGTAACTACTCATTCGATTTCCAGCATAGGTCTGAGCAAGAAAACTTCACAACACAACTTTTGTATATAGGAGGACACTAGAATGTCTTATCCTAGTCTAACTATTTAAAATGTCTAACAATTTAATATGATTAAATAGGAGGAGACTAATGACATTTGGTAGCTCAATATTATAAATTATTCCTAGTTGGTATTGAATTGTTGAAAATGATCTTCAACAATCCAGACTAGCTCGTTCTATTGTTTTCCCTTTGAAAATGGTGACTAAAAATCTGTTAGTGATAGGTGTAAATTACCTACGTATTTTCAATCTGAATTTATTAGTTTTCGAGTACGTTTATAGTTATTTTTATATGTTTTTATATGTTTTTATACTTTTTGTATAAATCAAGTGTGTGGAGTAAAAAGATAGAAAACTGGAGTAAAAACGATGAGATTGAACAGAAGGCGAGTCAAAGTTACGGTGGATAAACAAACAAGGAGGCAAAAATATGAAAGAAGCCCACTGCCTAGGCGTCCAGACCTCTACCTAGGCCGTGAAGATGCTGAGAATGAAAAAAGGCTACTGACAGCCCACCGCCCAGGCAAAAATGTTCTCCGCCTAGGTGGAAACCCCAGTAAAAATATTTTCGAGTCCACCGCCTACTTCTTCGCCTAGGCGGTCACCAAACCAGCAAAGCCGGTACTGGTGCTGTAACTTCAAGGCTATTTTGTACTATGATTCAATCCGATTTTGGAAATACTCAAAACATGGAAGTTGTATATATTTTTCTTAGCTTTTCATCAGTTTTTGAATCACCTCAATCAGAGTTTGGATGAAGAAGTTACAACCAAAACAAAATTATAATCTTGTAGTAACTTCGCCTAGGCGAATTTCCGGCAGAAAGTTAACCGACTTAACTTCGCCTAGGAAAAGTTTTCTTCACCTAGGCGAAAATCCTACAGCACAATCTTGATATTTTTTAGATATTTTGAGATCTTTTGGCCTATTTAATCCCTTCTCTCCTCTTCTCTTCCCTCTCTTCAGCCCCTAAGGCTTTAGGCTATATTTTAGAGTTAGTTTGCGAGATTTTTGAGGGAGAGCTCTCAACCCGAGGTGGAGAATGAAGAGGAAAGTGATCGTTTGACGGTTCTAGCGCCAATTCTTCGGATATAGGCTAAGTCGCTCGTTTCTTCTCTTTGTTTTCTTCATTTTGGTAGTTGTTGAGCATGTTTAGCTCATTTTATATTGTATAAACGGTTAGGGCCATGAGTTAAACGTGGATTGTAATATGGATTAACGTATTATTTATGAAAATGTACTTTTGGTTGAATTTTTGTTTCGTTTATGGTTGTTCCTTATAATTTCGATTGTGTTGCCGTGTTTTCTATGATTATATGCTAGTTTAGATATATTAACAATACGGGGTTTAACACTCGGGAGAGGTATCCCCGGATTCGGACTAGGGTTAACACAACACGACAATCTAACGACCTGAGAGGCCGTTAGAAAGTGTGCAATCGATGATATTGGGGCGAGACTCACGTGACCTAAAGATCTTAAGACGTTGAGAGGGACTTCGGCATTCACACGAAGTCACGTATTCCACAGTCTTACACTTGAAAGAGGTGGCGAGGGATTTTACGAACCGAGATTGTCGGATACGCCGAACGCCATTAATGTTAACTAAAACAAAATCAAACGTATTTAAGTATATAAAGTTAATCCCTAGGCAATCTAATCCTCTAAACAATCTCAAATTAGTATTTATAGTATAATTAACTTAATTAGTATTTTAGTTTAGTATTAGTATTAAATTAAATTCCATTTTTGTCGCCTAAATAAAGTCAAGTTATGACAAGCGTACAGATCAAGTTTTAGTATAGTGGACCTTTCGATTGGGTATCGTATACACAGGGATTGGTGTTGTTATTATCGAGTATCGCGATTGTCATAACCTGACTTTATCTAGGCGACAAAAATGGAATTTAATTTAATACTAATACTAAACTAAAATACTAATTAAGTTAACTATACTATAAATACTAATTTGAGATTGTTTAGAGGATTAGATTGCCTAGGGATTAACTTTATTTACTTAAATACGTTTGATTTCATTTTAGTTAACATTAATGGCGTTCGGCGTATCCGACAATCTCGGTTCGTAAACTCCCTCGCCACCTCTTCCAAGTGTAAGACTGGGGAATACGTGACTTCGTGTCAATGTCGAAATCCCCCTCAACATCTTAACGACTCTAGGTCACGTGAGTGTCGTCCCAACGTCATCGATTGCACACTTTCTAATGCCCTCCCAGGTCGTTAGATTGTCATGTTGTGTTAACCCTAGTCCGAATCCAGGGTTACCTCTTCCGAGTGTCAAACCCCGTATTCTCAATATATCTAAACTAGCATATAATCATAGAAAACACGGCAACACAATCAAAAATATAAGGAACAACCATAAACGAAATAAAAATTCAACCAAAAGTACATTTTCATAAATAATACGTTAATCCATATTACAATCCATGTTTAACTCATGGCCCTAACCGTTTATACAATGTAAATGAGCTAAACATGCTCAACAACTACCAAAATGAAGAAAACAAAGAGAAGAAACGAGCGACTTAGCCTATATCCGAAGAATTGGCGCTAGAACCGTCAAACGATCGCTTCCATCTTCATCCTCCACCTCGGGTTGAGAGCTCTCCCTCAAAAATCTCTCAAACTAACTCTAAAATATAGCCTAAAGCCTTAGGGGCTGAAGAAAGGGAAGAGAAGAGGAGAGAATGGATTAAATAGGCCAAAAGATCTCAAAATATCTAAAAAATATCAAGGCTGTGCTGCAGGATTTTCGCCTAGGAGAAGAAAACTTCGCCTAGGCGAAGTTAAGTCGGTTAACTTTTTGTCGGAAATTCGCCTAGGCGAAGTTACTGCAGGGTTGCAATTTTGTTTTGGTTGTAACTTCTTCATCTGAACTCCGATTGAGGTGATTCAAAAACCTATGAAAAGCTAAGAAATATATATATATATAACTTCCATGTTTTGAGTATTTCCAAAATAGGATTGAAGCATAGTAAAAAAATAGCCTTGAAGTTACAACACCAGTACCGGCTTTGCTGGTTTGGTGACTGCCTAGGCGAAGAAGTAGGCGGTGGACTCGAAAATATTTTTACTGGGGTTTCCACCTAGGCGGAGGAATTTTCTGCCTGGGTGTTCGGCTGTCAGTAGCCTTTTGTCATTCTCAGCATCTTCACTACCTAGGCGGAGGTCTGGACGCCTAGGCGGTAGGCTTCCTTCATATTTTTGCCTCCTTTCTTGTTTATCCACCGTAACTTCGACTCACCTTCGGTTCAATGTCATCGTTTTCACTCCAGTTTTCTATCTTTTTTCTCCACACACCTGATTTATACAAAAAAGTATAAAAACATATAAAAATAACTATAAACGTACTCGAAAACTAACAAATTCGGATTGAAAATACGTAGGTAATTTACACCTATCAAATACCCCCAAACTCAGAATTTTGCTAGTCCTCGAGCAAAACACCCACACAATACGAGAAAGTAGACAAACTAATTACGAAATTAAAAACTACAAACGAAAAATATTAAAAATAAAAATGTGTAAGTTTTGATTATCATCTATCGACCGAAAGATTTTTCCCTCATCGGCCCATAATCCTATCAAGTTCAAGTATAAATCACACCATGTGGTGTTCTAGAATTTCAACGTTCAAAAATAGTAAGCGTCATTCTAGATCCTATTTAAGTGTGTGTGTGTAAGCTCAAATATACTACTATCCATTGATTAGATGAGATTATCCCTAAATAAAGATCATGACTAAAACCTTTAAGGTATAGGCAATCCATATGCCTGACCTGGGATCTATTCTCCACTAATGTAGGCTCGGAGGTTCATGAAGATCAGTAGGGCTTGGTTCAATTTTGGAATAATGGCCAAGGGTATTTTGGAATAGAGGACAGGTTAACGTTGTTAACTTAACATTACTCGAGGTACATCGCTTGGCATTCTCACACTCGAAACCCCATATTTTTTTAGAAACAACCCTGAACAAACATTTAAGAACGTCGTACTCACTTGTCATGTCAAAAAGAAACTTTTTATTTATTTATTTATTTTATTTATTTTTTTAACACACCCCCAAACTCATTCGAATTTCTACAATTTTAAGAGTGCAAAAATGATTAAGTAACACACCCCAAAATGTATTCAAATTCTTATAACCTTAGGAATGTGCAAACAATATGAACGACAAACGACAAGCAAGTACTTGAATACCGAACCAAATTAGAATTTCGGCCTAAACCCAACCACTCACATCAAGTAGCGAAATGCTAACTTGATTCACTCAAATTGTGCCTTCAGTTTAGCGATATAGGTTTGGAAAAAGTTCAATCGGCTAAGGTATTTGTTAAGTGTTCAGACTTGAAACAGCTATTAGGCTTCGACAGGGTAACGAGGGATGTTGAGGGAGGAACAAATTGGTCATTTCGATTGAACTTTATATTTACATGCATATACTTCTTTCGTGTTAGATTAATTTTTCATTTTTAGTTGGTTAGTTTATTAGTTAGTTTAGTTTAGTATTATTGTTTTGATCGAGAACTAGCAAAATTCTAAGTTTGGAGGTATTGATAGGTATGAAAAACCTATATATTTCTAAACCGGATTTGTTAGTTCTCAAGCATTTTAGTTATATTTAATTATGTTTTAGTGTGATTTAGTGTAGAACAGGAAAAGGACGTCAAAGGGCGAGAAATAAGTGAAAACGGTGGAGAAACGGTGAACAAAATGTGCAAAATAGGGTTTCGGTGAATGAAGACCACCGCCAAAGCGGAAGTTCCACCACTTAGGCGGAAGTTCCACCGCTTAGGTGGAAAAGAGGCAGAATGTTCGAGTGCTAAAGGGCTGAACCACTGCCTAGGCGAGAAAACCACCGCTTAGTCGAGAAAATATCAGAATAATATGCCAGCAGCTATCGCCTAAGCGGAAAAACCACCGCTTAGGCGAAGTCACCGACAGAAGTTAACCGACTTAAAGCCACCGCCCGAGTGGTGAACCACCGCTTAGGCAGTGACAACCTGCACAGAAATATCTGTTTTCAAATATTTTGAAGATGTTTTCCAACCCTTGCCTATAAAACCCCTTTCTCCCCCAATTGCTAAAGAGACTTAGACCCCTTAGACGTGAAAGGAGGCTCCGGTTGACATCTTGAGAGCTCTCCTTCCACCTTAGTTAGGTTTAGGTAATTTAGGAAGTAGATTAGATTAGTTTAGGAGGTGTTCTTAGCCAATCCTTGAAGAGCCAAAAGAGGAAGTTCATTAACGGAAAAGAGGAAGCTCGGGAGGATCATTCTATGGCGAAAGTGGACTACTCCACTTTGAGATTTGGCTTTTCTTCCCTTGTTTCCATCTTTGTATTTAATATTTATAGTTGATGATAATGATCTCCTCTTCATTTATGTTGTATTGGCTAAGAACATGTTAGTGTAATTTAGAGATTAGTTAGGGAAATGTGTAGTTGTGTAAATACTCGTTTGGTTTAATATACATTTCTTTAACAGTTGTTGATTTTAAGTCCGATTGTGTTTATCATTTGATAAAGATCTTAATATGCTTTTAACGGTATTAGGATTGGATTTGAGAATCTAGGGTTTGACACTCGGGAGAGGTAACCTTGGATTCGGAATAGGGTAAACACATCGTTACGACCTAACGACTCGGGAGGGCGTTAGTTAGTGTGCAGTCGATGACATTGGGTCAAGACTCACATAGCCTAAAGTCGTTAAGACATTTAGAGGGACCTCTTTGTCGACACGAAGTCGCGTATTCCCCCGTCTTACACTCGAAAGAGGTGGCGGAGGAGTTTACGAACCGAGATTGTCGGATACCTAAACTCCGTTATTGTTAACCGAACGAAATTAAACGTCTATTAAGTGAACAAAATCAATCCCTAATTAATCAACTTAGTTAGGATTAACCCACTAATTGTAATTTAGCTTAGTTTAATTTAAATTCACGTCTTCCGTCGTCAGGATAACACAAGACTACGTTAATTGCAGTATTCAATTCAATTATTCACACTTTTCTCTGTGGGAATGATATCCGATCTTCAAAGATCCACTATATTAAAACTTTAGATCTCGTATACTTGCGAGTATAAGTAGAAGGCGCATTTCGCGCACCTACCAGTTAGTATGAGATGCTAGAACATCTACAAATGGACGTACTAAGTGTAGTAAGAGATTAAATGCGATCATCCTTAATGAAATCCTACATGGTCGTTTTGTTCGAGTTAAAATAAGATGTTTAAGTTGCGATGGTACTTTGTGATCTTTTGACTTGAAGTGTTGTATATTACATGTATGGGTTGCTATACTTTTATAATATTAAGTGTTGTTCTCTAACCACGAACCTTCAAAAATATTCATTGGATATAGTGGGATATACGTGTGAATATACGAGTATACAAGATATAATTAACCTATACTTTTATAATACTAAGTGTTATTATCTAGCCACGACCTTAAAAAATATTCATTTGATATAGTGGGATTTACATGTGAATATATGAGTATGGAAGATGTAATTAATCTATTACTCTTAGCAAAAGTGATGTGACCGATGTCCTTCGATTTAATATAATTCACCCAAGCCTCTAGGCAGAACAATACGATGATTGGGATGAGATTCTAACCTGTATCACAATTGATTATACTATCAATCAAAATACATATGATTAGAATATGAGTTTTTGACTTAGCCATACCCCGTTATTCATTTCGAATACACGGATAGAGAGATCGTAGGATACTTTTATCATACCTAAGGAGGTTCTCTTGGTTAACTTCCTGGTAATAGGACATAACTATTTTATGTGGACATAACTCATAGTTAGAGAAAATACCTTAAGGGAAAAATTATTTTTGTAGGTTATACTAGGGGGCAACCTACAATTTGCTGGCTGCCCTCAGCAGAAAATGTCTGATCTGTGCATCCAGGGATGTACATAATTATGGGGTTACCTATAAAAATGGAAGATGTCAATTTCCTTATCAGTCAGAGCTCGACTCTACTGAGAAGCATTATAAGAATTAAATCTTGAATGCACTACCTCAATGTTGGGAAATGCCTTTTTTTTTTCTTCTTCAGAGAGGTGATTAACCAAGGAGTGCATAAACTGTCTATACACACATTACCGAAGATGTCAATCACCTTCGTCGTCGTCTTTGTCTACTTCATGGTTCTTCATTATTCGCTCGTCATCGTTGTTCTTTATCTTCGTGCTCGTCATCATTGTTCTTCATCATTTTTTGTGATCATCTACTTCTTGGTTCGAATTAGGGTTTTGATTTCAAAATTGAAATCGAAATCAGATTTCAATTGTCAAAATGGTTTCAATTTCGAAATCAAAATGTTCTTTGTGTCCTTATCTATGTCATCTGCTCAGGATTTCGATTTCGATTTCAACCCCTTTCGATTTCGATTTCGAAATCGAAATGTTCTTCGTGTCCTCATCTTCATCGTCTACTCAGGATTTTGATTCGAAATCAAAATCAAAATCGAAAAGGGTTTCGATTTCGAAGAGTAATATCTGCATCGAATGGTATCAATAACCAATTTCCATATTCAATATACAAGAAACAAGGCAATTGGGACCTGAGAACCGTGTTCATGGGGTTTCACATATAGAGGAAAAACACACATTAAACATGACTAGTATTCAAACTCAATTGATTCCAAAGTTCAAACTCTGTATAGTTCGATTGGGGTTTAGGATTTCAATTTAGATTGGGGTTTAGGGTTTGATTGCTTGATATTTCTTGATTGTGATTTAGGGTTTGATTGCTTGATAATTTCTTGATTGCGGTTTAGAGTTCGTTCTTGATTTCTTGGGTAAAATCGTTATCAAACACTATTCTATTTTTAGATCCAAAAAAAATTTATCTTTACTAAACGCGATTCTATTCCCAAGAAAGAAACCTAATTTTTATCCCATCCCTTAGTTTCCTAGGAAAATAGCGTCATAGCAATGCCATTAATGAATCTCTGAGAATTGGGATTCGTTGTTGGTGTGGTATTTTGCATTTTTTTTACGTAAGGTGCTTTATATTATATGTATATGTTCTTATACTTTGATAATACTAAGTGTTATTATTAATTCACGAGCCTTTGAATACATTCATTACGTACAATGAGACATTCATATGAATATATGAGTATGCAATATGAAATCTATCAGTCTTAGCAAACGATATGTGACCTTCGTGATTCGAATTAATATAATTCACCCAAGTCTCTAGTCATACTAGTGTGATGATTGGGATGAGAATCTAATCGGTATCACAACATAATTTAGATTCTCAAATAAACAGACAAAATAAAATTTATCATTCCATTTTAACAGCTAGTGAAAATAAAGACACAATAATAAAAGAATTAGGTGAAAAATTAGAATATATTAAGAATCAAAATTCTAGCAACATAGAAAGACTAGTTAAAATCGAAAGGAAACTAGGATTTGAACATTTACCCGGCAAATGTGACATAAAAGATTTAATCAACGAAAAATTCCAAGGTAAAACAGTAGATACCACAGAAATAGAAGAGTTATTTAAAGATTTAAAACTAGAAAAAGAAGAATACAGTGAAAAAGGTAAAAAACCCAAAAAAGAAATTTTTTTTATATCTACGGAACAATAAAATGAGCGGCAAAGAAGTAATAATATATGACCAGTTAAAAAGAAGTCTTAGCACCAGGTTATTTAGTAAAAGTAAAGTACTAGATAATCAAATAGAAACGTTAATAGATATAGAAAAAAAATTACGAAAAGTTTAAGAAAGAAGGATTAAAAAAGATAAAAGAAACACACCTATATAATAAAGGAAATATAATAAAAAATATAATAGATGCTAGTCAGCTATACATACATTTTCACAAACAAACCATTAGTTATACTACAGAAAGTGAACAGGTATCAGTAAACCTTATAAGTAGAAAGAGTCATAATGACATAATAAGACTAAGTTTAAATCTCACTCACATAGGATTAGTGGTAATATAATAGACATTAAAGGACTGCACCGACAATTTTTAGGAACCAAAGTTTTAGTATGCTTATATGATAGTAGGCACTGGAACTTAGAAATGAGTCTCCTAGGAACTGCTGAGATAGATATGAGCCATAATGGTGGAATTGTGTATTTTACACCTGATTTTTTAATAAAAACAACAGAGCTTTTAAATCACATAAAAATAGGAATTAAAACCAAAGGTTATGATATAGAAATAGGAACAGAAAATTTAATCGTATGTATAGAATTCATAGGAAGAATGAGTAAAAATAGTACTACAAATTATAAAATTAAAAATGAAGAAATATTTAATCTACTAAAAACAGAAGGTATAAAAGCAATTCCAGCCAAGAAATTCAGCCCAGAGACGAATGCAGGAACAGAATGGAACCTTAATAACTTCATAAATAAAACCATACTCACTCCAAATAATAACATAACATATAAAAATAAAGATGGCAGCCTAAGTTTAAGATTTACAGATTATAAATATCAGGCCAGTAACAGTGATAGTCAAAATAGTGAAGAAATAAATGAAGAAGAAACAACATATGTTAATATAGATAAGGAATATAACTTTACCCATATAAATTACGAGAATGAAATAATCGAAGAATATTTAACCACATTACTAAATAATGAATATGACATATTAGAAAAATTAGGATACACACATGAACAGATAATAGATCTTAATAAAAAAATCTGGAACATGGAATTAGTAGAGGAATTATATGCAGAAAATCCAAACATAAAACCTCTAAACACATTTAAAGATATAGAAAGCATAAAGATTAATTTTGATACCAATACAATAATTAAAATGGAATCCATGAAAGTAGACATAGAACTAGAAAAAGTCAATGAATATCTAGAGAGAGGTTAAAATGGAAAGTACAGTAGAACAACCACAAGGACATACAACTATAATACCAACAGGAGAAGGAACGAGTAGAGGACCAATAGATGAAGATACTTCTATGCCAGACAGAACATCTTATTATTTAAGACCGAATACCACAACAGAATATCCTTTAGGAGTAAGATATCCAAGAAAATGAGCCAACCTCTTAACAATAGATTTAACAGGAAAACCAGTGGGGAAAAGATTAAAGCCAGACAATTTAGAAAAACTACCAACGGCCATACAAACCGAAACAATACTAGAATTAATGAGATATGAGCCTCAAGTTTGGCCAAAAATAATCGATAGGTGGGAACAAGATGCAGCTAGAGCATGGCAAAACAGTAATAGGATAAAAGGAATGTTTGAATATCTAGGAACGCTATTAGGTGAAACAGTGGAAAATTTTTGTAATGAATACAAAAGTGATAATCCAGAGGCCATTACTCGGTTAAAAGATTTACAAAATAATCCATATAATTTTACCATTATGATAAGACAAATAACGACAAGAATAAATATATACTCTCCAGCCGAATACTCTTTGCCAGAAGTAGCATTAAGAAATATAGATAAAATGAAAATAACAAATTTGAAACACATAGTAGAATTTAGTCAAGATTATGCATATCAAGCAAGCAAAGCAGGATTTGCATATAATGAAGAAATAGGAGATAGATATTTTAGAAAAATACCTGGACCAATAGGAAGACATATACAAGAGGAATGGGAAAAATATAGTAATAATAATAAAAATGCAGGAATAGGAGCTAGGATAATATTTGCCTTTGATCAACTAAGAAGACAATGCACAAACTTCAAAATAATAGAAACAGTAAATAAAATGGATTATGATTTCTGTAAAAGAATAATAAATGCACCTCAAAGATATGGAGAGGAAAGAGAATTAAACAGAAAGTATAAAATTTTTAATAAATATAAAAAATATACAAGAGAACATAAAAACAGATATAATCACAAAACCTACAAACTTTATAAAAACAAGAAAAGATATCTTAGGAAAAGTAGAACTTATAAAAAGGAAAAATTCAAAAAAGGTAGTCATGTGAAAAAATTCAAAAGAAATAATAATACTAAGTGTAAATGTTTTATATAAGGAAATGAAAAACATTTAGCCAATAATCCACAAAAATTTAAAAATATAGAACGTGCAAACATGATCCAAGTTATAGACGAAGAAATAGTAAGCATAAACTCGGACGACTCCATAGCATATAGTATAATAACATAAACAAGTAGTGAAGAAGAAATAAAATTATTATATACAAATAATAGTAGCACATAATATAGTAGTAAGACAGAATCTAATGATGAATTTTGCTATATGAACATAACAGAAATAGAACCTGGACAGGAATGTGACATGCATAACTGGAAATATGGTTTAGGAGACAATAATATCAGATGTTTTAAATGCAAAGGATTCCCTAGTCGAGAAAGAAGATACAAATATTTGCAATGTCATCTAGAAATATGTCATATGTGTATAAAAGAAAACTATGGAATTGAAACTAATTTAAAGGGCTCACCAAAATTCACAAAAAAAAAGATTTAGAAATAGCACAATTAAAACTGAAAATCAAAAAACTAAAATATGAAACGGAAAAGATCAGATGCCAGTATGATAGAGAAATAATGAAATACGAAAGAAAAATAGAAAAATTGGAAATGAGAAAAGACAAAGGAAAACAAATACTAGAAAATGGGAGTGATGATATAGAAAGCAATTATAATGAAAGATACGAAACAAAAGAAAACACATTAGAACAAGAACTTTAAAGTAATAAAATTCAATATGAGAACTACGATTTAACAACATCACTGATAGCCTCAACCAACTTATTACATTTGGCATGTAGAATAAAATTTAAAATACGAAACACTCTAGACATCACAAGAATGATTGACACCGGAAGCATAAAATCACATTTAGACATAAATCTCGTCCCAAAAGAGGCAATTCAAGAGTTAAAACAACCAGTTATAACAGAACAAATGGATCGAAGTACATTACAATATGATAAGTGTCTTAAAGATAGTCAAATAACATTCTTAACAGAAGATGACTTTAACATATACTATCCACTGCCACAAGTATGGTTAAGTAAAATAAATCACAGATATAAATTTATAATTGGTTTAAACTTTATTAGAAGTCAAGAAGGTAGTATCACAATAACAAATGATTTTGTAACAATAACAAAAAAGGCAAGTGTTACACCAACATATTATTTCATTTCAAAACTACCAATAACCACACCACTAACACAAAGGGTCATGCCGAAACAATCATAACCAGAGTTCTCGCATTCAAAGCGTGGTGGGGCCATCAATAGTAGATTCAATAATTTAAAACAGTTATATTTATCAAACACAGAAAGTAGTAAATATATAGCAAATATAGAAAATAACAAATACTTTGAAGAGGAAATCTGGGAACATTCTAACTTCCTTATACAACCAGAAGATTATAATTACTTCAAAGAATTTAACATAAAAAATAACATTCCAAAGCAATTAAGTAAAAAGAACAGTTATACAAAATAATACAAATAGCAGAGGAAACACAGGTTTTGGGAGAAAATCCTATAAGATTTTGGGAAAGAAATAAAATCGAATCGCACTTAGAAATAAAAAACCATGAACTTAGTATAAAAATAGCCAATGAAAAATACGATCCAATAGATATAGAAGAATTTGATAAACAAATAACCGAACTCAAAAATTTAGGAGTAATAAGAAATAGTTCGAGCAAACATAGTAGTACAACATTTATGGTAAGAAATCATGTCGAAATAAAAAGAGGAAAAACTAGAATGGTTATAAATTATAAAAGCCTAAATGATAACACCGTAGAAGACAAATACCTAATACCAGACAAAGATATGTTAATAAATTGCATACAAGGAAAAATAATTTTTAGCAAATTTGATTGTAAATCAGGATTTTGGCAAATGAAAATGAACAAAGACAGTATTCCTTGGACAACTTTCTCATGTCCTAATGGACATTTTGAATGGTTAGTTTTACCTTTTGGATTGAAAAATGCACCTAGCATATTTCAAAGAAAAATGGGTAGCATATTTTTAAAGCACATAAAATTTGCATTAGTATATATAGACGATATCTTAGTCTACTCGTAAAATAAAGAAGAACACATGGATCACCTACTTACAATATTCACAGAATTTTTGAATAATGGAATAATAATAAGTAAAAATAAAATGGAACTTTTCAAATAATATATAGGATTCTTGGGAATGGAAATAGGAAAAGGAAAAATCAAATTACAACCACATATTGTAAAAAAAAATATTAGAATTCCCAGACAAAATAATAGAAACTAAGCAACTTCAGGCTTTCTTAGGACTTTTGAATTATGCTAGAATATATATCAAAGATTTAGAAAAAATAATAGGACCACTATATAGTAAAACTAGAACAGTAGGACAAAAATTATTTAATACTAAAGACATAAATATAATTCAAAAAAGCAAAGAAAAATATAAGCAACTCCCAGAATTACAATTACCCTTAGAAACAGATTATAAAATAGTGGAAACAAACGCTTCACAAGAAGGATAGGGAGCAGTTCTACACTATAAGCCCAATAAATATTCAAACAAAAAGGAAGAGAAATTATGTAGATATGAATCAGGAAAGTATAAAGAACAAAAGACAGAACTAACTAGCCTAGACTATGAATCGTTAGGAGTAATTAATGCATTAGATAGTTTCCGACTATTTCTAAACAAACAATTTACAGTCAGAACATATTGTGAAAATATAGTAAGACTTTATAATAAAAGTAGTGAAAAAAGAATACATAAAAAAAAAAAAAAAAAAAAAAAAAAATGGGTTAACTTTGTAAATAGTATTGTAGGAAACGGATACAAAGTGGAATTTGAGCATATAAAAAGAAAAAATAACAGTCTATCAGATTATTTATCTAGGGAATATATTCTTAATATTTACTTGATTTCATTACAGATGGAGAGAAGAATGATAAAGTATGGAAAGACAAAGCTTCCAATTTACCAAAATCAAAGTAAGAAGTTTAGAGTTAGTTACAGGATTACTGAACAACAAGAGTGTCTCTTGGATAATATATGGAATCTCAAAACTTTAGAAAGTGAAAATATTGTTAAAATAAGAATTTTAAATGCACTCACAGAATATTTTGTAAAACCAGAAACTTTTAAAGCACATCAGAAGTATTCTTATTATGTGCTAGTCAAAGGATTAGAAACATGAATCTTTCACAACTGAATAGAAGTAATAAAAAGGATTGATAATTATCCTAGGCCACTTTACAAAGGTTTTTATGATCTTTCAATAGCCCTAGAGTTTACAAAATCAAAACTTGGCGTTAATTATTTAATATCCTCTTGTGCTATTGAATTTTCACAGAATAATAATATCTCTGAAACTAATCCCAACACTTTGCAAAGGTTTAAAAGTTTTGCAAATTATGGGGAGCAGTCTTTTAAAGATCCCAAACCTTTAGAACAATCACAGAGTTTTCAAAATCAATGTGAAAGTTGTCTTCAACTTATGCAGAATTGTAGAAATCTTGAATTTCAAAACATAGAATTATTGTCACAGAATGATTTCTTTCATCTTAAAAGTGATAAACAGAGTAAGGAAATTTCTCTTATCGCTCAAACAAAAATGGTTTTAAAAGAAAAAATCTCTTTATTTGAAAAAATTATTTGTGACCTTAAAGGAACATTTACATCCCAACAACCTACTTCATCTCATCAATCTTCTTCTTTAGCCAAAGAACAAATCACAAATCTTAAAACTCGAGCCTTCTTCTTCACCCATACCTTTCTTGATCAATTCCTTCAACTTATCAGACCAACCATTATCCATCACAAAATTCGCCTTGATCTAGATATCCAAATCGCTATCCAACAATTCTTTAGAAACAGCTGGACCAAACACACCTATTTTCCAGGAGCCAGATACGTCACAGAAAATCATTACCAATTAACCACATGGTGCCGAAACAGTTGACATTATCAAGAGATTCCACTTGAACATGCCGAATGTAAATGCAAACTCATGTACACCATCATTCGTCTCGAACTCGACCTCCTATATTACCATACCATAACATTTTACCACAAGAACCATAAAATTTCTCTCACACCACAAAGACTATTGAACTATGGATTCCTAGCAGCCATGTTTTTTCACAACCCCAGCCAAACAGAATTCTTTGGAAGAAAACTCGCCACTTGTGTTAGTTACCTTTTTTAAGAAAGCCCAACAAAAATGGTAGAAGTTTCCATCAAATCCCTTGAACCAATCTTCGAAGGATACCTACATTTTCAGGCAAAACATAAAATATTACTTCGAAAAAGAAAAACCATTCCAAACTTCCTTGAACCACCTTCTCTCAGCCAACCCACAGAAAGACCATGGATCTGTGATAACCTTAGCCTTGACGATCAAATAAAAATATGGAACTATGACAACATTGCCCACAACATCAATTTTCTACCCTATCATTATGATTTCGGACCCTTCCACTTAATTACGGAAGACGATCATCAAAAAATTTATTACGAAGAACACATTCTGAAAGTGGATTTCAGAATTCTAACAAGAAAGGAATCAATACAGCTTCAGTATGAAGAAGAATTATGGAAAGCAACAATGCAGAAAAATGATGCTGAAACAAGAATTGCTAAAGCAAAAGAAAAATATTACAAGAACTACTCTCTATATAGCACTCGCATGGACATCTCACCAGAAAAAACAGAAGATGAAGAGGATTTTGAAGAATATAAGCCCAATTTCTGCTTGGAGCACTTGGACAGTGAAGGCTACCCAGACAAAGACTAAAAAACAAAAAAATGTATATATATATATGTAAAATATTTCAGCCTTGTAAATATGAATTTTGGACTAAAATTAAAAATTGGTTATGTACTAAAGTACCCAAAGGCCACCGTCCATGTGTGGTATGACCAATTTGAACATTTGAGTCCAAAATGCGTCATCCGTTGCGTCAACAAAAGATTCTTTTCAAGACAATTTCATAAAGTGGACAGTAAATAGCCTACAGCCTTTACTGTACACTTTTTTGAAAATTTTGGTCCTTTAACCGTCCTTTAACCTTATCTCCTTGCTGGTAAGTCTTTTTAAGTTTGCCTTTTACCGATTCCCTCGGTAATCAACCGGAGCAACCTGTTTTCTGGTTAGGGTCTATAAATATTATGAGTACCCATTTTGCTAGGTATGAGTGGAGAAATGATAGAGGTCTGAGAATAGAGAGCATCCAAATAATACTCTGATCCCAGATATCAATCCTTAGCCATTGATACTTAGAAGAGAAATATTTTAAGGCCAGTCTTGTAAAACTCTACTCTTACATTGTGTAGAAAGCTTTGTGTTTATCTTTTTGTGGGCTTCCCGAAAGGGAAAACCTCTCTTATTTTCCCAATAATATGTATGTTTAAAAGTTTTTAGTTTCTTGAGTTATTACTATTTATTGATGCAATTGGTAGCCAGTTGAAAAACGAAAATTTTAAAATCTTAAGTTTTACTATAACAAGATAATCAAACCTCAACAAAAAAGCCTTTGAAGACTTTATCTTTGTGCTCCTTTGACTGTTTGCCTATGATTGAGCATCATTAAGTCTCCTGTAAGCTTGTGTGATAGGGTGACATGCTAGAATATTGAGTGTTTTAATCTTGCTAAAGTAAAACCAGTAGATTTAAAAAATTTGCATAACGACTTCAAGCCCATATGTGGCGACTAGCTTCTCTGTTGCATACATAAATCATTTAACTTAAATCTTTAAACTCTTCAACGTAAAATTAGTTGGGAAAAAGAAAAGAGGTGGTAAGTAGTGAGTAGGACTTCAACAACTTAAGAAAAAACAAACGTTTATGAGCTATAATACACCATATAATTTTATTTCAGAAATCAACAAACTTAACCTTGAAAGACAAGAAAAAGTAGAAGAACAAATAAGGATCTTAAGGAAAGAAGTACTAATCCACAAAATTAACTATATAACTTTACCCGAAAGTTTTAAGAACAAAACAGATTTTAATCTTAAAATAAATTTAATAACGAAAAATATAGAAGCTTTAGAACAGATAAAATCCGCTGCCAATAATATATCCTACATACCATATTATCTAAATCAAGATTAGAAAGGCCGAGGTAACCAGGATATTACCTTACATAAGTCTTCTAGGTGAATCTTAGCCACTCTTTATATCCCCCATAAACAACGGTCCAGATTAATCCACTAAATTAACATAAATATAAAATATTTATTTATTAATAATAATATATTTTCTAATTTTAACAAAGTAATTAAAAGAGACCCTTCCGTCAATAATTTTTTTCCATTTGTTTGTTTACATTCCTTTTTCTTCTAACTCTTCTTTTCCCACTTATCATCTCTCACTCTCAACAGTATTATGAGCCCTAATTTCATCATTCCCGTAAATTGCAAGTGATAAACTCCATTCTTTTTTTTCCCAAATCGCATAGTTGTCGCCATGCCCTCGCCTCACCAAGTTGCCCTCGCGTTGCCATTACCGTGCCCTATCATTCTCTCTATGCCAACTATGAGCTCTTCTCTCTGCCTCAAGCCAACGCTGGCCTCAACCCCAACGCCAGCCTCTACCATCGTGACACGAAATCAAGGCGTCGTTCTCTCTCTTCCTAGAAACAGGTACATTCTCCTTCATTATCTCCAAAATCATGGCACTACATCACCGTATATGTATAATTTTGCTAGAATCACTATTGTTTGTCCCTGCAGATCCACTCTACTTCACCACCACAACACCTAGACCCAACTAATCCCAGAAACCAGGTAAGGCATATTTCTTTTCTCCGAAGTTCATATATTTAGGGCAATTCATTAGGGTTTATTTAGATTTGTTGGTTTCAAACTAAATCTGCGGTTTGATTTATTAGGGTTTGTCTCGATTTGTTGTCTCTAATTTCTTAAATTAGTTGTCCCAGTCTCTTAGATTTCTTAAATCTATTTTTCATTCATGATGTAGCCTTCGTGCACATAGATTTGACCTAAACTGAGTTTCTGGGGTTCTTGATTCTCTTTATTTTCAAATGTTGTCACTGACCATCTTATATTTTAATCATTCTTAATATTTTAGAAGTTAGGCCTCCAATGTTGCAGCCTTCGTGCACATGATGTAGCCTTCGTGCACACACTGTCGCAAATATGGGCCTCCAATGTTGTTTTCTGCCTCCCATTCCTCTGTTAATCTCACTGTCCACCACCATCAAAAGTCGCCACTATTGTCCACCACTAGGTATGCCCCTTATGTGACTATGGAAATCAAGATTTCAGTTTTAGATATTTGTTTGTTGTTTAGAAATCTGTTTATGTTTTAGTTTCTATGTATTTTTTATTTATGTTTATTGTTCTAGGTTTCGAACTGAATTTTCTTTTTGATTCAGATCTAAAATCATCTAAATTCCAGCTACAAATTTCAGATCTAAAATGAATGCTTCATTCTTGCCTACAAACCACTGCAAGCTCCCACTAAACCCAAGGTCCACCACACCATAAAGCGAACAATTACAAATCCCTATACCTGTAAGTTTTTTTTTTTTTTTTTTTACCTTCGATATCTCGGAATCCATGTTCTTAGTAATCTTTTGATGATTAAGAAAAACTTTTTTGCTTACTTGAACTTTTGTTACTTAAATCTCTAAACTTTTCATTTTCAATTTTTCTTACTTTTAATTACTTGAACTTTTTGTTTCAGGTATAGCTTTAATCAACCTAATTGGTTGATTTTGGTGGATACTTTTATCATTTTTTTTTGCCTTTACCAATATTTCTGTATCTGGTGCATTTCTGTATCTGCACTACTGACTTTGTTATTTTTGTTGGAAATGTCTAGAGGAACCCTGACGAAATCCCTTAAGCTAAAACTAGTGTTGAATATATCGTGGAATAAAAAAAAATGAAGTTAGACTCGCTTTTGAAAGAAGGAGAAGATAGTAAGTTTCTTTCTTTATCAGTTGGACTTTTGGTGATAAGCTACATCTTTCTTTTTTTTTTTTTTTTTTTTTTTTTTACTTAAATGAAATTTTAAGCATTGAATTTCTTACCTTTTGGATAGAGTTGTAGAAATGAAAATGGTCATTTCTCAATGCAGATTTCAATTTTGGAGGCATAATGATAATGCTTTTCAGTTGTTTTTGGGGTTATTTAGTCATGATTTTTATTTTGTTTTGGACCAATTTGAAAAGAGAAAGAGAAAAGGGAAAAAATAAGAAAATTTTGTTAGGGTTTTGATTAGGAAATCATGATTTTGCGGGGGACAATAGAAGGCAAAATTTGAGAAGAACAAAAGGATTTAGAGGTACAATTTGTTTTTTCTGAACGAATTACTGATGATTAAAGCCCTATGTTTCAAGCGGATCGCTTCAAATGAGATGTTAAGAATCAACCTTTGATTGTATTTATTGTCTGCACATTTTTTCACAAATTCTCGCATTTTTAATGTTGTGTTGTCTCATTATATTCATTAACAATTTCATTTTTTTGTTTCAATTCAAATTTTATGCTTTTTGAAGTATGATATATGATGTTTAAAAGATAATTAGTGTTTTGGATGTCTACGTCTCATTATATATTTGCAGCATTTTTTTTTATTGTGTGCGTGTGCAGATTGTCTTGAGTTGAAAATTTAGAGGTTCTTTTGTATTGAGAGTTAATTTTGTGTGTAGATTAATTTTTGTAGTTTTTGAGTTAATTTTGTGTGTAGATTAATTTTAGCAGTTTTTCTTTTCCCTCTAAATATTGTCGTGTTTTCAAGATTTTGAATTTCATGTATATTGCTGTTTTTTTATTTGTTTTATTTTTTTGTTTTGTTGGATGGTAGTTTGGTTGAAGAAAGATGATGAAAACTCACATTACCTTATTTATAAGTTATGACGAGCGTTTGTTCACATTTTTGTTTCTATTTTTTTCCTATTTCTAGAAATTTAGCTCTTGATATATATTTTTTATTTTTCTTTCCCTCTTCTCATCTTTTCTTAAAGTTTTCTTCTTGCCCATTTCCAAATAGATTTAGGCTTGCAATAATTACTTTCAGGAGTTATATATCTGTAACTGGAGTTATATATTATCTCACATCTTTTTTTCTAATTTTTTTTTTCAAATTATGTTCGATTGGTTATTCTTTACATTATATTTGCATTATTTTTTTTTTCTTACAATCGGGTTCAATTGGTGTAATTCTATTTGTATTATATTTTTGTTTGCAATAATGGCATGTTTGGTTAGACGAAATCAAGGGCAGAATGGAATCACATTCTGCCCTCGATTCTTATTCCATTAGAATGAAAATCAAGAGAATGAGATTCCATTTAAAATGAGATGGAACCAAATCCAACTCAATAGAATCAAAACTAAAACTATAAAAAAAGTTCATTGCTGATCTAACCTAATCTAGAAATTAGATAACAGAAACATAAATTAAAGAGGAGAAAATTGAGAACAGAAACAAAAAATTGAGAACAAAAACTGAAAATTGAGAACATAAATAGAAAATTGGGAACAGAAACTGAAAATTTGAGAACAGAAACAAAAAATTAGAGAACTGAAAATTAAAAACAGAAAATTGAGAACAGAAAATTAGAGAACAAAAAATTGAGAACATAAACAGTAATTAGAGAACAGAAACTGAAAATTGAATAGAATAATGAAATATAATAAAATGATAGAAGAAATGAAATAGTGAAATATAATAAAATTTTATTATAAAGGGCATAATGGAAATTTTATTATTCCATTCCTTCCCTCATTCCATACAAACCAAACAAGTGAATGAAATAGTGATTCCATTGACAATTTTATTCTATTCCTTCTCTCATTCCATTATTTATTTCATTTCATTCCACCCTCATTTTATACCGTCCAACCAAACGAGCCATAAGTGTTTTAATTGTTGTAATTGAACGAGCATGTTGTATAAACAAAGGTAAAAAAAAAACTAGTTATTGTTATGGTGGTTTAAAAACTGAGTGTTTGGGAATGTCATATAAATAAAATAAGTTATGTTATTTTTTTTAAATGTTGGTTATTGTTGTGGTCACTTAAAAAATGGGAGTTGAGAAGTGTTTTGCGAATTTTTAAAAATAAGTACATGTATTATTAATTTGTGTTTAATCATGGTTCATTGGAATTATTTGACAACATTTTTTTTTAAATGATTATTTATCTATTTCATTATTTCAATTCCAATTTTTAGCATTGTTTTGTTGTTTAGATTTTTTATACAATTTGTTTTTAAATCAAAATATGGTTTTAAATTATTTCAAGTCTAATAGAAATTTGGTTTTTTTAGTCCGTGTCTTCAGACACGGGTTATCCACTAGTGTATATATATATATATAATGAAAAAAAAAAAAAAAAGATCCAAGGTTTTGAACCCAAGATAGAATTTACAATGAGAGGAAGACCTCTTGGCCACCAACTTCCCAAGAATTTTGACCATCCCATTGTTCTTTCACAAAGAGAAAATCTTGTTTTGTCTGTCAGATTTTGTTTTATATATACTCTTATTGATTTGAATCTTACTATCCTCTGTATTCAAATTGGAGGTATCCTAAAGTCATGGAATTAGATTTTCTTGTAGAAATCTCATGAAAAAGGTTTTTTAGAAATCCTCTAGGTGGATATTATTAGAGGTGAGACATTTGTCTTACTTCTGAGAGAATCGATTTTCACGTGTTCATATTGTTTGTGTTTAGACACTTGCGAAAGAGCTTACATAGGTCATGCCTTGAGAACCACCAGTTTTGAGACTGAAGTACAGAAAGAACTAACCGTTGTATTAAATATGATTTAATATTGCCTGATTTTATTGTTTTCATGTGATTACAGTTAGATCTAGCTTTAACGTGTTGGATATTAATCGTGATTTTTTTTTTAATATTCTACTGAGTAAATTTGTTGTTTTAATATCCAATCCCTTCACTCCCTTCTCACCGAATTACAAGAACTAATGGGTGACCTACAGCACAACCCAACCGGAATAAAGAATAAAAAATATTCTACCAAGAAATTACAATGGAATATTTGGTATACATCTCACCAATTGTCTTATCTCACTAGTTTTAGTTATTCCAATTTACCTCATTTTATTTTTTATTATTATTTTGTGGAAATTATACCAAAAGGTAAGGGTGAAAAACTCCTTAACAACTTTCCATGGTAGCTAGGATAGACACACTAATCTTTACCTGAAAAGTCATAGTAGGTGTTGATCCTAAGATTTTGATGAACAATTAAGTATTGATGTTTTGATGAAACTAATGTTTAATTGAGTGTTTCAGTGATTTACAATTCCAATAATAAAGACGTCAAATTAAATAGATTAGAAATGAAGATGTCAAGATGATGAAGAAGAATTAAGAGTTTGAAGAAATTAAAGAAAACAACCCAGATGAATCTTAACTCTTAATATCCCATTTAGGAACACACACATGACACAAAATGTATTTTATCTTTTATGTGTGTTATGATTAAGTTAAATTATTTGCTCCTATGTGAAATAAGAAGAAATAATTTTGAATAACTAAAATAAAATGTAAGAATATTAGTGGATCTAATCAAGATAAGAAAATGGTTAATGGGACGAAATCATAAAAGAAAATAAGTTAAAAACGTATTCAGAGAAGAGATCCAGTGACAATAGTTAACTGATGAGTCGATCGGACATAGAACCTGTAACATTCTATATCTCTAAGTCGACTGACAAGTCGATCGGCCAAGAAGGCTAAACTCTCTGAATCAGCAAGTCAACCGATAGGTCGACCGGTGAAGTAGTGTTGAACTCTCTGAATCTATGAGTCGACCGGGCGGTTAACTGATACACGCCGCAACGATAGTTTGACTGCAACCTGAGTTGGGCAGTCGACCGAACGAGCTGTTTCTGGATACAGTTTGATCCGAGATTATATCCAAAAGTAGCCATTTTTTGTTGGGATTTGAGAGAAATTTGTGGGATATTATCTATATTTATGATATGGTTCATATACTAATTAAATCCTATTAATATGGTTCATTAAATATTAATGTTTCTCAATTTGGTACTTGAAATAGATTCTATACTTATTTAGTAAGATTGAGAAATACTTTAAGGGTTTAATTAAGAGATTTGAAAGATATTTTTTGGTGGAATTGAACCAAAATGAAGCCCTTATGATGTAAGGGGTCTATAAGAGATTTTATTTGTCATGACACATGTAAACTAGCCGTTAGAAGGTTGATTATATATCCTTTTAAATAGACCTGCGAATTTTTATTTTAGGACTAATCATTCATTGAGAGAGAGCTAAAAAAGGTTTATATCATTTGTGAGCTTTTATAAGAGTTATCATTCTACGATATTGTGAGTTTTTCTAAGAGTGATTTTGAGAATCAATTGCGATCAATTTTTGCTGATACCGGATTTGAAACTACATTGTTCTATCATTATTTTTGTAGATTCCAGGTGAGATCTTTCCATATTGTTTATTATTTGTTTATTATTCTATATTTAGAAATTAATCTTAGAAATTGTTTCTGATTTTTTAAGAAAATATTTTTTACAAATAATTTCTTGAATCTGATTACGTGGTCCAATTTGCTACCCATATCTTGTTGAAATCAAATTTTTGTATCTCACGTATTTCTATTATTAGTTGAGATATTAATTGAGTTAGTGTTTATCTGGGGTGGTAGAAGCTCCGAGTGAGATTTACTTCTTATCAACTTTTGTATTGGTGAGTTGTGACGGATTAAATACTATTGGGAGTATTTAATCAGGGGTAACTGAGTTTCGGTCTCTTCCTATAAAGAAATTGAGGTAGTGATTATTCCTGGATAAGAATTGTATTGTGAGTGATTTATAAAGATTCCATCCTTACTTGGTAAAAGGATAATTAGAGTGTTTCTGAGAAGTTTTGATTCTTGAGTCTTAGTGTTAAAAAAGAATTAGGTTATTCTTTAGCCTGTAAAAAGTAGAGGTTCTTCCTTAGCCTGAGAAAATGACATTAGGAATGTTGATTCTGAGCCTGTAAAAGAATCAGTGTATGGGTTTGGTTCCTACCTTTAAAGGGATCTTGGTTTTAGTGGGTGGGATCTCCGTGGAGCTCGAAGGACTAGATTAACCAAGAGTAACTTGGTGAACTAGTATAAATCTTTTATGTACTGCTATATTTACTTTGCGATTTTTTCTGTTTGGGTGTGCATTTAGTTGATTATATTATTCCGTTATATTATAAAGATAATAATTAATTTAAACTTAAAATTAATTATTTGATTTATTGAATTTTATTCTGATAATTTTTTAATTACCCAATTCACCTCCCTCTTGGGTATTCTACTGGGCCAACAGTAGGATATAGGGAAAACAAACTTGTATCTACCTCTAACAGAAATCTTGGAGCGAAGCCCTCCACACCTTTTTTTTCTAGGTTTGTTCCCATCCTAATATACAAAAATTGCCAATGAGTTTTTTTTTCTTTTCCTTTTCTTTACGTATAGAGAAAATCTTCTTTTTAAACCGCATACGATATTTATTATTATTAATTTTTGGAGGAAATATCATCAATTTCATTCTCTAATTTTGCGTTAATGCTAACCTCTGAATCACTTGTGAATAACAATTCTTGATTCTCGGAATCAATATCACTTTCACCAATTGATTCATTTGATTTGTTGTGGTAAAAAAAAAACTTTGCAACTAGATCACCCTCTTCCGGGTCGTGACAACCATCTTCATGGTCTGAGAGATTTTCTATGAGAATAGTATTGTGAGAAATTTTTGTCACTACTCTCGAGCTCAAATCACCATCTAAAGCGAGGTTTATTGCACTGACTTGTTCCAAATCTTCAGCCAAATCTATAGGCAATACACCTTCAATACCACTTGACCCCACTGAGTCCTATTCACTAAGAATCATATTTACAATCATATCTTTAAATTCTAATATGTTCAAAGTCATAGACAAACCTAAAAAAATTCCATATTCTATCCCCTTTTATACTCTATGGAATACTAATTTGATTCTATGTATCACATCCCCATTAGTAGTAGGCTTTGAATGTTGAGTAGAATGTCCAGTTATTTAATTTGATTAAAATAGAGGAGACTAAAGACATTTGGTAGCTCGATCTTCTAAATTGTTCCTAAACAATTGGTATTGGATTGTTAAAAAAGGTCTTCAACAATCTAGTCTAACTTGATTCGATATGCTCTATTGGAGAAGGGTGATTAGGCCTGTGCAAAATTTTGACTAGCCCGACCTACCTACGACAAACCGACTGACTCGGCCCAAAAACATCGGGTCTGCTGGGTGTTAGCGGTCGGATTGGGTACAAACCGATTTTCCACACATATATCGGATCGGTTAGTAGGTTCTCATTCTTTCTCCCATAATTCACCCGACCCGACCGATCTATGTATACGTTAGGGACCTAGGGTTAAACGAATCCAGACTCTCCTCCATCGACTTGAAACCTAAGTGGCGCTCATTTTTCAAATAATTTCTTCTCTCAACACTCTCATTAAATCTAGCCTCCAAATCCATTGATGACGCTTCGATTTGCACATCGCTAATTTTGAAATCTTCAATTGCATTGGTTGATTTGTCTTCATCACTTCATAAATCTCCCTACCAGGCTTCCATCATCTCATCTTTTTCGTTTCTTCCTCCTTCTAATTCCACAATGGCTATAAATCAAGATTTTTCAATCCAAGATCATCTTGTAGACTTCTTGTTTGATTCAAAGCCAAAATCTAAAATTAAACACTCTATTTTTTGTGACGGTGAAACTCATGAGAGGTAGAATTGACTGTTGATATCAATCCCTAAACAGTGAATTCTTCTATTTGTTCTTTGATTTTGATTTGTTCGATTTGTTTGTTCTTTGATTTTTTATTTTTTTTTTATTTTTATTTTTTTGATTTTGATTTTGTATGGATTAAGGTTTTCGAATTTGCTTCAATTAGTGTTTGCGTTTTGTTTTAAGTTGGGTTTTTATTTCAACTTGTGTTTAGTTTCAACTAGTGTTTAGTTTCCACATTCCCAGATTTAGCTAGTTTATGGTTCCGGGAACACTTCTGGGAACAAATTCCATTTGTTTTGTTCTTGTTCATTTGGTGGCATTTGTTTAGTGTTCTGTTCCCAGATTAAAACAGTTTAGGGTTTGTTCATGATTGTGAGAACTATATATGTTTGAACCTGTATTGATATTAGAAGGTGTAAGCTTTATGAGAAAGAAGTAACTTATATATATGTTTGAACTTGTATTAATATTAATAATAATTCAGAGTTCACATAATAATATATATGTTTGTACCTGTATTGATATTAATAATAATTCAAAGATCACATAATATTACATATGTTTGAACCGATACTGTATTGATATATATATATATATATTTGGACTTTCTTTTGTGATAAATGCTCTCTTGATTATGCATATATAGTTATATACATATACATGCGCCAAATAACATTGATTTAGAGATGATATTTCTTCCTCGGAAAAATAAGCAGGACTACAATAGGGTAACTTTTTCTTATGAGAAACAGTTCTAAGTTTAATTGTTGCGAGTTTACAATTTCTCTACTTGATGTAATAAATTTTCGGTTTTTATAAAGTTGTTCACACTGATATCTAAGGTGTGAATTGTTCTTCTATTTTTGTTTTTGTTTCTGAGGTATGATTAATTTTATGTTTCTGGACAGTTCTAAGTTGAATTGTTGCGAGTTCACACTGGGGGGGCGTATGCTTGATCCTTTTCGTAGTTCTTTATCTTCAATGATGGTAGAAGCCCTTATTTGTTGTCAAAATTGGCTTTAAGCTTCTGTGTCAATTTCACTTCGAATGGAGATAGATGTTGTTGAGAAGATGCAAGGAGATTTAGGTAATTTAAATTATATTGTTTTTCCATTGTTTTTATTTTTATTTTTAAGCAAATATTTCAAAAGAGCATAAGAACAATATTAGATTGATTTGTTATTTGATTTTTGTGGGGGATTTGAATTTGGATATAATATCAAATCATTTGCAAGGCTAATCTTCAACTCATGTTATTTATTTAATGGTTTATTTTTATTGTTTTCTCTTATTTTTATATTATTTTAATCATAATTTATTTTTTTAGTTAATTTTTTGAAGTTTCATCTACAATGTGAACAGGAGAAAATTGAAAGACTCATTGCCTCATCGGTTTTGTTTGTGTTGAATTTGTAATTTTTTATTGGGTTAATTACACTTTACCCCCTTGTGGTTTGGCCGATTTTCACTTTACCCCTTGTGGTTTAAACGTCGCCACTTACCCCCTTGTAGTTTTGGACTTAAGTGCCACGGTTAAAATTAGGGGTAATTGTGTTTGTCCACTTAAAAATTAAGGGTAATATTGTCATTTTATTTAAATAATTCAAGGGATCTATTTGCAAAAATTTTAAAAACTAAAAGGGTCAAAATGTATTTTTCCCTAAAACGTTTCTCCGCTCCAACGACTCCGACAGCGAAGTTTGCTCCAGCGAACTTCCGACGTCTTCTCTCTTCTGGGTACCAACCACCCCCAACCCGACCATCCAACGTCACCAATCACCCCCAACCCAACCATCCACACTGTCGATTTCGAAATCGATCCCAACCTAACCATATACATATACATATACGTACACATACATATACATATACATACATACATACACATACGAACTAGGGTTTTGAAATTGATTTCAAAACTGGGTTTCGATTTTGATTTCGAAATCGATTTTGAAATCGAAATCGAAACGGAGAAACGGCGAAGAGGGTTTTTCGATTTCGAACGTGACGGCGAAGACGGAAAAGAAGACGAAGACGACGACGAAGATGGAGAAGAAGACGAATGTGAGGGTTGAGGATTTCAATTTTGATTTTGAAATCGAAATTGAAACCCAGTTTTGAAATTGATTTCGATTTCGAAATCGAAATAGAGAGTAGACAGAGAAAAATGAGAACAGACGGAGAAGACAGAGAGCAGACGAAGAAGACGAAGTTGGCGTGCTGGTGGTGGTGGTTTTGTGTGTGTATATGTGTATGTGTGTGCATATATATATATATATATATATATATATATATATATATATATATATAGAGAGAGAGAGAGAGAGAGAGATAAGGTGATGATAGTGTGGTTGGCGTGGTGTAGTTTGTGGTGTGATTGGCGTGGTGTGGTAGTGGCCGTCAGAGAACCAGAGAATCCCCGCCGGAGAGAGAAAGTTCACCGGAGATGGCGGACAGAGTAATGGAAAGAGAGAAGAGAAGAAGATGAAACAGAAAATACACAATAACCCCTTAAGTTTTTGAATATACAAAAACAATCTTTACAAAATATTTTAAGGGTATAAACGTCATTTCACACTATTTAACAGATTTTGGTTGACTTCCGTCCATTGACCGTTAAAGTTAACGGAAAACTTAACCGTTACACTTAAGCCCAAGACCACAGGGGGGTAAGTGACGACGTTTGAACCACAGGGGGGTAAAGTGCGAATGGGTTAAACCACAGGGGGTAAAGTGTAATTAACCCTTTTTTATTTTACAGTTTTTATTTCATTTAAGAGTTCAGACTGATTATTATTTTCAATTGGGTTGTATTGGTAATTTGGTAGTTATCGTAGTATTGGTTTTGGATTTTTTTTATTTTTTTATTTTTTATTTTTTTCTTCGGAATGTGATTTTTTTTTTTTCGAATGATTCGTTGAAATGAGATATTGTTGAAATTTTGATTAATTTTTTTATTGGTTCGTTGAAAAATAAGTGTTTTATGGATTTGGGCCTTATTCACCCAACCCAACCTGATTTCACTCGAACCATTACCTGAACTATCACTTGAAGACAACCCGACTCGACCCAATCTTATATGCCCAAACCCGACTGGTAACCGATAGGCCCAACACATTTTGGATTTGGGCCTTATTCGGTCTGGAACAGGCTTGCTAATTCTCAATTGATCACCATCGGGTCGGGTGACCCGAAAAATTACCTCACCAGACCTGTGCACACCCCTAATGGTGACTTTCAATTAATTAGTATGAGATATTAGAACATCTGCAAGGGGCCTTGATTGCCACTTGGGTCAAAATTAGATTGGACATATTGTATTCTTGTAAGGTTAAATTATATGTTGCGGGCCAAGAGTTTGGATGTAGTCTTGTTTTGCTCCTTGATGTTGCAATTTGTTTGTAAAATTTGTGCTTGATAATATGTGTTTTACAATTTTTAAATGATTTTTTAAGTGATTATTTAATTTTTTTTTATCAAATTTTTTTAGATTAATTAGTACTTAATGTACTTATTACATTTAACTTGAAGTATTTGATTGTCTTACGAGATTTAAGTTGACACTAGTCCTAAAATATTGGGGTCTAAAGTGTAGTTTTTTTTGTCTTGTAGTGGAAATTGATTGTCTTGTTTCTTCTTCTCTACTCTCTCTCACTCTCTCTCTCTCTCTCTTCTTTTTCTCTCCTCTATTTTATGCCTGAAAGAAACACCATTTGGTCCACGACCATTGATGATGATGTCAGCAGGGAAAGAAAACCTCTTTCCACGGTCTAAAATTTCCTTTAATGTCTGTCATTGCCAAAAAAACTTGGGATTCACAACCCTAGGTTTAACATTTTAAAAACAAAAATAAAAATAAATCTAAAGCTACAAGAGATTGCAGCAAAAATTTAGAATTTCGAAGTTGTACCTGGGGTTATGAACCCCGGGTCTAACTTTCAAAAAAAAAAATTAATATCGTATATTCGGTGTTGTGAACATTGAGTATACAAACTTGATTTTTTTTAATACCCAGGTTGGTAACCCCGTGTTTTTGTTTGTAACAATCGCGGATAGCCTGTGATGTGTAAAAATGTTGAAAATCCCTCGTTTTCAATTTATTTAAAAAAAAAAACCATTTAAATGGTAAACAACTTGTTGTCGCTATGAGTAATTCCTTGGGTTTCTTATAGAGGTTTCTTTTTTTCATGTTTCATCCTCAATTTGTTTAGGTATTGCAATTCAGTCCCTCTACTTTGGTTCTCGTTCGTTTTTTTTATAGCGGCATTCGGTGGCTAGTCCCTTAGTTTACCCTTAATTTTTAAAAAGTCCAACTGGCGGAAGGCCCAATACACGCACTTGGACTAGCGCAGTTACATTTAACTAATTTATGTATAAATTTTTCGTTAGATGTAACAAAAATTCATGTATTTTGTAGGGATGCCAACGGTCCGGGTTCGGCTCGATTTCAAACAAAACCAAAACCAGAATCGTTAGATATATATAAAACTAAAATCAAAACCGCCCTTTTTTTTTTAAACAGTTTTAAAACCAGACTATTTAATTTTAACCAAAACCAAACAAAGAAATCACGAAACAGTTAAAGAGTTTTTAATTTTATGAAAAACTGAAACCAAAACCGCGGACCATTTTTCTTATATACAAACAAAAACTTAACAAAAATATGAAATATAAATTCCAAAAACCAAAATAAAACCACAAAACTATTAAAAACATAGGGATTAAACTGTAAATACTAAATAAATAAATAATATATATATATATATATATGTGTGTGTGTGTGTGTGTGTGTGTGTGTGTGTGTGTGTGTGTGTATGTATGTATGTATATCGGTTATACAGTTACACGATTTGGCTTACGGTTCGATCACGTGGTTTGGTTATGCGGTTACTATCTCAAAACCAAAACCAAAATTGCTTCAATTTCTAAATTTAAAACCAAAACCCAAACCATTTAGTTGTTTCAAGTCGGATCATTCAGTGCGGTTTCTTTTGATTTCCCATCGGTTCGATTTTTTTGCCATCCATAGTATTTGTAATATGTAACTAATTTGTATGTAAAAATTTGTTAAATGTAACAAATATTACACAAATACATATAATTTGTAACATGTAACAAAATTTATACAAATACATGTAACGAATATTAAACTAATTTATGTGTGTAATATTTTTTAAATCTCACAAATATTATACAAGTATATGTAATTTGTAACGTGTAACTAATCTTACACAGGTACATGTAACTAATATTATATGAATATATGTAATATAATTAATTATTAAGTTGTAACTAATATTCAGTATAATATGAATTTATTTACCAAAATTCTCTCTACAATCCCTGCAATGTCTGCACATGCGGGACTTAAACTCAAACAAAAACTAACTTAAGGGACTATTTCAAAACTTGTCTTAATTTTATTTTTTTTTACCAAAGTTACAGATTCAATAAACAAACATAACCTATAGCTAGTAAAATTAAAAATAAAAAATAAAAAAATGGCACAGATGATTTAAAATAAAAAAACAAGGGAACAAGTTCGACCCTTAAAAGACAAAAAGATCCTTGCATAAATAGTAATCTGTCCAATTTCCCTAACATATTTTTATTGGGTTAGATTGAAACCAAATTGTAAGTTGAGGGACCAAACGTGTTAATTATGAAATTTTAGGAACCATTTAACATTCACACCGAACTTAAAGAACCAAAAATGCAATTTTCCCAATTTATTTTTTTGATTTTTTTTTTAAAAAAAATTAATTGTTTGCTAATTACGACGATTTGGACATGTGTATAAAAAAATCCATAAAGGTATCAATTGAAAAATGTGATTTAATTCAAATGGAAGGTACTAAAAAAAAAAAAAAGAGGCAAGCCTAAGCAAACTTGAATTGATTCAGTTAGAAATGATTTGATAGGCTGGAACTTGACTGAAGGGATCCTTGAAACGATCTTTGTGACACAAAGGAATTCATATAGATGACATATCTATCATAAGTTCAAATCCCTAAGATATCTCCCAAAAAATCAGCCAAAAAATGACAAGTTAATGGCTATTTTTAGATCAAATCCTCGAAATCCTATAATCCTAAAATTTCCAGGTCGGTTGACCGACTAATGACCCATCGGTCAACCGATCGTTTCTGGTTGTAACCCAAGCCATTTCTCAAACTTGGTTGGTTGACCGATTCCCCAAGGGTCGGTTGACCGATCAATTCAAAATGCTCCCCAGGCTTTTTTTCGGCCCTGGTCGGTTGACCGATCATCAATGGTCGTTTGACCGAGCATCGATGGTCAGCTATTCAAAGAATTTGTTGGCCTAGTAGATAATCCAAGAGAAGGGGTGACTTGGGTAATCAAAAATTATCAGAATAAAATGCAATAAATCAAATAATTAATTTTAATCTTAAATTAATTATTATCTTTATATCACAATGGAATAATATAATCAATTAAGTGCACACCCAAATAACAAAAATAGTAAAGTAAATATAGCAACACAAAAGATTTATACTGATTCACCAAGCTACTCTTGGTTAATCTAGTCCCCTGAGCTCCACGGAGGTCGCACCCACTAAAATCAAGATCCCTTTAAAGGTAGGAACCAAACCCGCATACCAATTCTTTTACAGGCTCAGAATCAACCTTTACAATATCTTTTTCTCAAGTTAAGGAAGAACCTCTACTTTTTACAAGCTAAAGAATAACCTAATTCTTTTTAACACCAAGGCTCAAGAATCAAAACCCCACAAAACACTCTAACTATCCTTTTCCCAGGTAAAGATGGAACATGTATAAATCATTCAAATCACAATTCTATCCAAGAAGAATCATTACCTCAATCTCTTTACAAGAAGACACTGAAACCCAGCTACCCTTGATTAAATACCCCCAAACAGTATTTAATCCGTCACAACTCACCAATACAAAAATTGATAAGAAGTAAATCTCACTCGGAGCTTCTACCACTCCAGATAAATAATAATTTAATTAATATCCCAACTAGTGATAGAAAAATATGAGATAGAAAAATCTAATTTTAACAAGATATGGGTAGCAGCGTTTCTCCTCACCTTCCAACTGGATATTCAACTTCACCGCTGCAACAGTCCTATGAGTGTGGGAGAATCTCTTTATTGGGAAATGTGCCACCATTTCAAAATTTTAATGCCGTTTTCGACCGTTTCGACGCCGCCTTGCCGAGGATTTTGGGAACAAGTGCAAGGATTCTTCGCCTTCTGCCAGTTCTGTTTTGCTGCCTAACTTTGAAATCCCTCTAACTTAAGGTTAGTGTTTCAAATCGTATTCATATTCCTTTCCAGTTCTTATGAACTTTCATCCAAAGACGTTTTGGGGTTGGAAAACCCCTCGGTCGAATTTTTTTTCAGTATTTGCGGATGAGATCCCAGAGAAGCTCGATCATAGGGGGTTGAGGAATATTTTTCGATGGCAGGAGAGAGTGAGAGATGTTTATATATCTCATAAAAGGAGATTGGGAAAAAATTCCATGTTTAGTTTTGTGAGGTTTCCCACCAAAAATGAGGCAATTAGAGCAGCTGGGAATCTTCATGGCCTAAGGATTCACACAACTAGGTTGAGGGTATCATTGGCTGATAGCGGCTTTAACGTTGGTCGGAGAGGTTGGGGACGTGAGCCTATCTTGGCTTAGCGTAGCTATACTAAATTGAAGATTGTTTGGGTTAAGAAAGTCCCTCAACCTCTCAAGTCTAATTCTTCCAATAATGATCTTCCTTCTCTTGAGAATTCATTTGTCCAAGTATTAGATAAAGGTAGAATTATTATCAATACTAACTCCAAATATTTTATCATTGAGAATATTTTAGTTAATTGTGAAGGTAAAATGTACACTATTAACATCAGAGAAGATCTCGGTGCTTCTATCGGAAGCCATCTCAATCATTCGCAAATGGTTAACGAAGCCAAAAGTAATATGATCTCTATTCATTCCATCTATCGAATATCTTACAAAGAAGTTGTGGTAAATAGGGTAGAAGTTAGTAAAGACATTGTAGTTGTAGTCCCTAAACCTTGTGAAACTACAATCTCCGTTTGCGAGGACCGACTTGAAGATGTTGTGAAGAAGAAGGATGATGTTACTTTGGAACCAAAGTCCACATGGACAAATTCACCGAAGGAAATTTTTGCACCCATTGACCCAATAGAGAAGCTAGGGAAATTGAGGTCATCTTTTCTAACAAGGAAGAATTTTGTTGAGAAAGGATACACCTTCAAAGATGAACAATCTGTCAGGGTTAATGATAGAGATATGGTAGCATATTCTTCTGGGAGTAACCCCTTATCTAGACCAAAAGATGAGATTGATGAAATTTTTGTAGAGCTTGATGGGGGAGAACCTTATAAGAAAATAGTCTCAATTCCGAAAAAGAATAGTAAAAAAAAGGCCTTGGCGGTATGGGTGTATTAACAATCTCTTCTTGGCGCGGTTTGTGAAATTATCTATAATTGGGGGTTCTAGTGCTAGGTTGTGTTGTAATTGGGAACCTTTATTTTAATGATTGGTGGTGTTTGAGGTGATTCTTTTTTGCTTTCAAAGTTAGTGAATTATTTTTCTCGAGTCGAGCTTTATCATCTGATTATTTTCCGTTTCAAAGGCTAGTCATTGTCGGGAATGGTCTTGTTCCTTGGTTTTTTAGCTGAAGTGGCGCCTTGGTCAATGGGCGAACACATGGAACTACATCAGAATAACGTGGCAGGTTGTGTAATTCTTTAAGGGGTTGTGCCATTGAACATGGAAGGATTGTGCTCGTGGGCATTTTACTGGTATTGTTTTAGCGAGTTCGCTGGGTGGCCTAGAGTATTTGATTTTGGGTGTTATAGTCATTTAGTGGTTAGCATCTTTGACCATCATAGTTGTAATGCATTTCTTGTATTTTCTGGGTGTGGTTTTTCGAACTACACGATAAATTGTTATCATGTAGTATAGCCATGTGTTCTGTATTACGTGTAGTTTGGGTGACTTTGCCCCTTATTAATATATTTCACCGCTTATCGAAAAAAAAAAAAAAAAACAAGATATGGGTAGCAAATTGAAGCACGTAATCAGTTTTAAGAAATTGTTTGTAAAAATATTTTCTTAAAAAAAAAAATCAGAAACAATTTCTAAGATCAAATTCCAAATAATAATCAAATAATGCAATGAAAGAATATAATTGGAAAGATCTCCCCCGGAATCTACAGAAAGAATGATTAGAATAATAGAACTTCAAATCCGATAATAGCAATTATCAGAAATTGATTCTCTTAGAAAAACTCACTCAATTCTCAATAAGATATTTCTTAGAAAAGCTCACTCAATGATATATTCTGATCCTTCTTGATAATCTATCGAGTATCGCATAAGTAATTCGCAGATCTATATATATGAGTATGAAATCAGCCTTCTAACGACTAGTTTACATGTGTCATGACAATTAATAGCACATATAGACCCCTTATATCATAATAACTTCATTTAGGTTCAATTCCTTTAAAAGCAGCTTTCAAATCTTTCAATTAAATCCCAAAGTATTTCTCAATCTCAATTAATAAGAATAGAATCTATTTCAAGTACTAAATTGAGAAATATTAATATTTAATGAACTATATTAATAATATTTATTTAATATAGGAAACATATCTTAAATATAGAGAATATCCCCGAAATCTCTCTCAAATCCCAACCAAAAACAGTTACTTTTGGATATAATCTTGGATAAAACAATATCCTGAAACAGTGCATCTGGTCGACCGACCAGTCGACAGATAGATTCAGGTTGTAGCCATGACGTTCATCGGTCGACCTGCCTATTGACCTGTAGATTTAGAGAGTTTGTCTTTCCTTCACCGGTCGACTTGTAGATTCAGAGAGTTCAACTGTCAAGACCCGTCCCAAAATCCTGACATCCCGAGCTGGCGTGACGACATTAAGACATCACCGAAAACAACAAACCAACTGCCTATTACATGACAACATGCATATATATAAATAAACCATCATATATAAGAAGCTATACATATTCTGTTATGGGAACATACCCGTTTCCCAAATATACTAACAGCAAAATATAATACCATGAATCCCCTCACAAGTTCGCCTCAGAAAGCTCATCTCAACCATCCACACGACTCCATCGTAGGACTCTACCTATCGCCAGTAGGGGACCAACTCCTAGCTGCTTCACCTGTGAGTGTACTGTCTTCTTAGTAAAACATTTTATAATAATAGCTCGTAAAATCTCCAATATAAAAGCAGGGAAAATAAAGCGACATAATTAAGTTCTATTCAAATCCAACTAATATAAACATCATACTAATCACCATGATAATAAATATCAAATCAGCCAATATACGTAAAACACCACATCTCAAGCACACATCTCAAACACACACACTGGCCAGCCCTAGTGATCGTTTTAACCTCACAATCGGGAGTTGCAACGGTATCGTAACATCCGTAGGAATACCTTTCTACGAAATATCCACACCCCTTTTGGGGAGAAATATAATCCACACCCCTTACGGGGAGAACTATCCACATCCCATGGGAAGAATCCACACCCCTTACGAGGAGAAATATAATCCATACCTCTTTCAAGGAGAAACCACACCCCTTTCGGGGAGAACAACTATGGCATCATCAAAATCAATAACATCGTCAAATCAATACCATCACTCTGCCGAAAAAAATAATCATCACTTTACCGAAGCAGACAAATACTATAGTATCATGAAGTCAATAACATCGTCAAATCACAAATCCACCTCTCTTTTCCAAAAATCGATTTTCTATCCGAAAATCATATTTCTCACTTTCTTTTAAAAGGAAACGTCATGATTTTACCAAAACTACTTTTCCACTTTTTATTTTTTGAAAACCATACATATTTAGAAAAACAAATATTTTTCACTCTCTTTTAAAACCTCAAATTTCAGCAAAAAATCATTTTCAACTTCCTCTCGAAACCAACACAATTCATCAAAAATCCATTTTCTCAACTCACTTAGAAACCTACTTGATCCATATCATTTTGAAATCATTTAATTTAACTACATTCATTTTACATCATATATATATATATATATATATATATATATATATATATATATATATATATATATATATATATATATATATATATATAATATAGTTTGGCGAGAAGACAGTACACTCACCTAGCTATCCGGTCTGCAAAACTTTCACCGACTACTCCCTACCGAGACTCCGGTGCCTGCAAACCTAATAGTGACAGGGACTAAATTAATATTTTATGCAAAAATAACCTAATCATGTAGTGCAGGCCCTAGTTCCGTAATTTTCCATTCTCCACATTTTATTGTGGAAAATTATTTTGTCCGTTTTGTTATGTTAATATTCACCGCACCAATTTATTTAGATTGACGATTAATAAAATATCACTACAATTATGAAAATTTCTTTCCCAATTGAGAAATTTTTAATATAAACAATTTAATTTAACAAAAATAATACCCGATTAAAATTTTACCTGTTTCCGAATCTCCCGCTGGCCGCAAATTGGGTTTTGGGTTTTTATTCTGGGTTGTTTGTGTAATTTTCTCCTTTTTTTTTCCTTTTTATTCCTTCTTTTCTTCTTCTGCTTTCTGTTCAGTTCCCAGCCGTCCCTCTCTCTCCCCCGTTTCTGTTTCTGATGTGGGTTCCCGTCGGTATACCTTCACCGCCGATCAACCCACTTTCACCGATCACACCCTACGACGACCACACCCACCCCACTGAACTGATCAGTAGCACACACGCCTGATCAAATACACCCACAAACCGCAGCACACATACACACAGCCGACGGATAGAAGAGACAGCACACATACACATACACGCCGCACACACGAATGAACAGACACACACACACACAACAGCCCACATGACGGCTCATACACATGCACCGAAACACACGCACTCAACGTCCACACCCATGCACATCGTCGGATCGAACACATACCCACACACGATCACCAGTGAACCGTAGCACTGCTGCTTACGAGTTTCCCCGCCGATCACTACTCTGATCACGCCCACACACCCACAACGGACGAACGGACAACACACCTACACGAAACCCTCACCACCGAACGGCTCCCACATCTCTGACAACGATGAACAGAAAACAAGACACACACAAAGTCACACACTGATCGGCCAACCGAATTACTCCTACTCACCGGACGAACGATGATGCACACCAGCGACGACAACACGCACATGAAATTCGCCGGACAAAGTACCCACACCGCCAACGATCACAAGACTTCACCGACGTTCCGATCCTCTCTCTTTCTCTTCTCTGTATCCAGATTTTTCTTTTTCCTCTGATTTCTTCTTCTTTGAGATTTTATTGATTATTACATGCATGAACAATTATTTATATGCATGTAATTAGTGGTCTAAGCATTGAGCTCATCCTGCCACGTCGCTGCTCCTCTCTCTCCTTCCGGCCGGCTGAGCTCACGATCACACACACATATATAAATAAACTTTTGTTAAATTACTCTTTTCTCCCCCTAACTCCTTAAAATCTTTATTTTAGTTCAAGTCCACTTTTAAGATTTTCTTAAATTGTAATTTCACCCCTAAAAGTTTTAATTAAAAGTTAAATGTCAATTTACCTCCCAAAGTTTGGGTTTAATGTTTCTAAATTTGCGAATTGACCCCTAAATTTTTAATTTGAATTTTTATTAACCCAATTTCACCCCGAATTTTCCCAATTACCCTAAAATGCAACTAAAATGACGTACGTGCTATGATTGGGGTCTTATATCAGCCCTCTTGAGTGGTCGACCTGTCAGTCGACTTAGAGATACAGGATCTTTCAATTGCTTGGTCCAGTCGACTTATCAGTCGACTGATATTTTTTAGATCTCTGTTCTGAACTCGTTTTACAACTTATTCTTTTTACGTTATCACCTTTTTAACCATTTTCTCATCTAAATTAGCTCTACTAATATTCTTATATTCCATTTTAGTCATTTAAAATTATTTCTTTTCAAATCACATAGGAGTAAATAATTTCACTTAATCAAAACACACATAAATAATAAAATATATTTGTGTCATGTCTATGTTCCTAATTGGGATATTAAGAGTTATTCACCTGGGTTGTTTTTCTTAATTTCTTCAAACTCTTAATTCTTCAATATCTTCAACATCATCATTTAACATCCATTTAATTTGCATCTTCATTACTGGAACTATAAATCACTTAAACACTCAACTAAAATGTTAGTTCCACCAAAATATCAATACTTAATTGTTCATCAAAATCTTAGGATCAACAGAATTCACTTCTTGGTCATTGGTTGACTGATCTCTCACAGTCAGTTGACCGATTGATTCAAAGACTACTCCATTTTCCAGCCTACGCCCATCGGTTGACCAATCAGTGCTAGAACATATTTACCTTAGTTCATTTCAACTCCAATTTTTGACATTTTTAACCTTTTAACCTATTTCTTTTCTCGGTTAACTAAATTGACACTATCAATCAATTTTAAACACTAATATTTCTTAAGTAATTTTTCTTCTTCAATTTCACATTGGAACAAATATGTGAACAATTAAGATCCTAATAAAACGAATGAATAAATATAAATCATTTTTGTGTCGTGTGTAATCCTAATCGGGATACATTAAGAGTAAAAATTAGTCTGAGTTATTTTCACCTAGATTCTTCATAATTTTTAATCTCTTAATATCCACTTCTTTGTCTGTCTCTTTGTATCCTTAACAATTTCTTCGTGATAATATCATTAATTGAACTTTTATATTAAAACAATCAATAAACTCATTAGTTCCACCAAAACTTCAATATTTAATTATCCATCAAAATCTTGGGATCAACAATCTCCTCATTTTTTATGATGACAATTAATTTTGATGTTTTTGTCAAAATAAGAATGTAACCACGCTCCCCCAAAATCCGAGGACGAGTTTTTTTAACTCGTTAAAACACAATCATGAAGAATAATTTAAAAACATATCAGATATTCAATGAAACACAGAATATGATCCATTATAGATATTCAATAAAACATAACATAAAAAGCATAATCAACATTGTTCTCTCCCTATAACAGTTTAATGCTTAGGCTAACAAATCCTAAACATTAACTAACTAATTTTAAGCACAACTATGGTTTTTCCTTTTATATCTTCCCCTTAAATCAAATTCAATTCATTAGATATTCAATAAAATATCAACATATTCTCCTTCTTTGTCATCTCAAAAAGTGGAGAAAGGGAACCACAAAGTAACCACTACTCTAGGAAAACATCATAATGTCTTGCCATACCGAAACCACGATGATTTTCACAAACTAATCTTCCACTAAAGGTTTGGTAAAAATATCAGCAAGCTGGTCGGAGGTATCTATATATTAAATAATGTTCATTTTCTGAATATGATCACGAATAAAATGACATTTAATCTCTATGTGCTTAGTTGTGAGTGTTGTGTAGAATTCTTACTAGGACAAATAGCATTTTTATTATCACAATAGATCGGGACTTCCTCCATACATACTCTAAAATCATTCAACTGTTGCTTAATATATAAAATTTGAGTGCAACAGTTACCAGTTGCCATATACTCAGCCTTAGTAGTGGATAAGGTTATCGAATTTTATTTCTTGTTTGACCAAGAAACCAAGGCATGTCCTAGTAAATGACATGAGCCACTTGTGCTTTTTTGCTTAACTTTGCAGCCGAAAAAATCAATGTCAGAGTAACTTATTAACTTAAAATCACTCCCCCTAGGAAACCATAATCCTAGGTCAGTCGTCCCCTTTAAATACCAAAAAAATCGCTTCACCGCAGTTAAGTGCAATTCTTTATGACAAAACTGAAATCTAGCACATAAACAAATGCTATATATAATATCAGATCTACTAGCAGTTGAATATAACAAACTACTAATAATACCTCAATACAATTTTTCATTTACATTTTTGCATGTATCGTCTTTGTCTATCTTTGTAGTTGTTGCCATGGGAGTTTTGTACTCTTTAACACCATCCAAGCCGTATTTCTTTAACAACTCCTTGGTGTATTTAACTTGGTTTATTAATATCTCTTTTTTGGTTTGCTTGATTTGCAATCCAAGAAAGAAATTTAGCTTTCCCATCATGCTCATTTCAAATTCAACCTGCATTATCTTGGCAAACTCTTTACAAAGATCCTCATTAGTAGATCCAAAAATAATATCACCAACATAAACTTGTACTAATAGGATATCAGAATCATTTTGCTTAATAAATAGCATTATATCACTAAGACCCCTTCGAAAACTGTTTCGATCAAATATCGGCTAAGTCTCTCATACTAAGTTATAAGAGCTTGTTTGAGCCCATACAAAACCTTACAAAGTTTAAACACGTGATTGAAAATTTATCACTTTCAAATCCCGAGGGTTGTTCCATATAAACTTCTTCTGCTAGGAAGCCATTTAAAAATGCACTTTTAACATCCATTTAATATAACTTAAAATTACATGAGCATGTAAAAGTGAATATCATTCTAATAGCTTCTAATCTAGCCACAGGAGCATAAGTTTCATCATAATCAATTCTTTCCTCTTGATTATAGTCTTGTGCAATTAATCTTGCTTTGTTTTTAATTATCATACCAGATTGATCATTTTTATTTTGAAAAAACCCATTTAGTACCAATAACTGGATGAAAATTCGGCTTAGGAACTAGAGTCCACACTTTATTTCGTTTAAATTGAACTAACTCTTCTTGCATCGCGGAGATCCAAGATTCATTAATTAATGCCTCATTCACATTCTTAGGCTCAATCTAAAAAAAAAAAAAAAAGCAAGATTAATAATATCTCTTAGAGAAGAACGAATATTTACACCTCTTTCGAAATTATCGATGATTTTTTTTATTGAGTGTCCAGGTACTTTCTTTATAGCTCGTGGTAACGTCGAATCCTCTCCCTTAGACTCCTCTCTTTAAGGTTCCTTTGTCACATTATCGCCTTAGTTTTGGTTATTTGAAATATCTGCATCATCATCATCCAAAACCTTTCTCGACAAAAATGGACCAGCTTCTTCAAAAGCATCATGCATAGACTCCTCAACAACTAATGTACGTTTATGATCAACTCTATAAGTCTTACTGTTAGTAGCATATCGAAGGAAAATCCCATAATCAAATTTAGCATCAAATTTATCTAGATTATCCTTATCATTCAAAATAAAACATTTACAACCAAATACTTTGAAGTATGATATGTTAGGAGTCTTACCATTCCAAATTTCATATGGGGTTTTATTAAACCCTCTACAAATTGATACCCGATTTACCACGTGGAAAACAATACTTACTGCTTCGACCCAGAAGTAGTTTGGTAAACAATTTTCATTAAGCATCGTTCTGACAATCTCTTAAAATGTCATGTTCTTCCTTTCCACATTACCGTTTTGTTGTGGTGATCTTGGTGCAGAGAAGTTGTGAGCATAATCATGCTCATCACAGTAACTGATTACATCATTATTTTTAAACTCTCTACTTCTGTCACTATGAATATTAATAATAGAGCACTGTTTTTCATTTTGAATACGTTTACAAAATTTAGAAAATACAGAAGCAACTTCGCTCTTCTTAGCTGCAAAGAACACCCAAGTAAATCTAGAGTAGTCATCAACTATTACAAAAGCATAAAATTTTCCTCCAAGCCTAGCAATAAAATTAGGACCAAATAAATCAAGATGCAACATTTCAAGATATCTAAACATAGACGTGTGCATCTTTTACTTAAATGTTGATCTAGATTGCTTGCCTAACTAACATACATCACATACTTTATCTTTCGCAAATTTTAAATCAGGTAGGCCACATATGAGACTCTTCTTAGAGAAGTTAGAAATCAATTCTATACTAGTATGCCCAAATCTCCTATGCCATAACCAACTATTTTCAGATAAAGCATTCAAATAAGATAAATTTTGAGGAGTGAAATCATTAAATGAGCATGTATAAACATTCTCAAAACGTGATGCATCCAATAAGATACTACTATCATGCTCATTCTTAATTATGCATCTATCATGATCAAACACAACAATGTAACCCTTATCACATAATTGACTTATACTGAGCAAGTTATGTTTAAGACCATCAACTAATAAAACATCTTGAATAATAGTAGTACAATTAACGATATTACCTATACCGATAATTTTACCCTTAACGTTGTCTCCAAATATCACATGACCTCCATCTTTAGGTGTCAAATATATAAATTTTGATTTATCTCTTGTCATGTGTCGAGAATAACCATTGTCCAGGAACCATTTGTCATAGCCTATCAATGCTTTTAGAATAACCTACAACGAGCACCTCATATAGTTCTTAAGTGGTACCCAATTTAAGTGGGTTCGATTTTGTTAGTAAGGACAATTTTAGTTCTTTTTGGAACCCAAACTTGTCTACAATTAGATATTTTAGCAAAAAATCTATGAATAGTATGCCCCCATAACATTACATTTAAAATATCTAACAAGACCCTTGGTTTCATAAAAGAATTTATGAAAACGTTTTTGCTTAAGATTTTTCTGAAATCCAATTTCGGCTTTATCAAAAATAACACGTGAACTTCCCAAAAGTATTTTTAAGTTATTCCCATCGTCGGTGAATTTGAGAACTATTAAATGTAAATCCGACATCTTGGATTTCAATTCAATGTTTTCAGATTCATAGTCCATTACTTGCTTGTTTAATGTGTTAGTTGTACTTTGAAGGACATTGATTTTAGAACACTAGTTTTTATAATCATGCATGAGTTCATGATACACATCAAATAATTCATCAAAATCTAAAGGATAAGAACTTTTACATTTAGTTACCTCATCACTAGTGACCATTAGCGCAAATATGGATGATTCTTCACTTCCTGATTTTTCTGAACTACTTAATTCTATATCATCCCAAGTAGCTTCCATGGACTTCTTCTTACTTTTCTTTCCTTTCTTTCTTCTCCTTTCTTTTCTTCTCGTTTTCCTTATTCTTCTTTGATTCGGGACAATCAGTTTGCAAATGGCTAGTTTTGTGACAGTTATAACATTTCACATTGTTCATGTTAAAATTCCTTCTTCCAATGAATGTTCGTCGAGTCATCCTTCTAAAATTCTTCATGAGAAGCATCACATTTTTTTCTTACTCACTGTTAAGACTCACATTATCACTATCATCCTCTTCCTCAGTTTTTTGAACCTTCAATGCCAAAGACTTCTTTTTTATATTCCCGGTGTCATCTTTATATCCTCGAATTGCCGTCTCATGCGTTATTAGATTGTCGATGACGTCATCAATTTCATATTTTGCAAGATCTTTAGCTTCCTCAATCGCAGTCATCTTCAACTCCCATACTTTAGTTAAAGATTTCAAGATCTTTCGAACTTTGTCCTCCATGGAATATAGTTTTCCGAGTTGACTCAAATGGTTGCAGATATTATTGAATCGTGTGTACATCTCTTGAATCGATTATGCTTCTCCCATTCTGAATAATTCAAATTGACGGATTAAGGCGTTGATTTTCGACTGTTTCACTTAACTAATCCCTTCGTGGGTAACCTGGAATTTGCCCACATTTCTTTTGCCAATCCGCAACCTGAGACCCTAGAATATTCATTAGCATCTAAAGAGAAAAACAAAATATTAATTGTCTAAGAATTAATAGAAAGCTTATGTTTATCAGAAGCGAGCTGTTGCTCTTTCTTCTTGGCAACTCCGTTTTCCTTAGGAACAAACAAACCATCCTTAATCGCTAGCCACACGTCATAATTTGTGCCCTGAAGGAATGCAATCATTATGTCCTTCCAGAATGCATAATTTTCACCTACAAATAAAGGAAGTCGGTGCATAGACTGTCATTCACCTAGTATGGCTAACGGGTGCGCCATGTGATCTTTGTTAGCTAGTGTATCGAGTAAAACCAACTCTGATGTCAATTGTTGGCCCACCAGTGATGCACCCAAGAGGGGGGTGAATTGTATAGTTACAAAATTAAAACAAATAATGAACTTTTCAAAACTTAAATTCAAATAATTAATTTAATCCTAAATTAATCATTATCTCTTTATATAGCAGCAGATAAGTGTAATTAGCTCTAGGTACACATCCAAACAACAATAAATAAATAAATAAATAAAACAAAAATGCAGCACACCACGATGTATACTATTCCACCAAGCTACTCTTGACTAATCCAGTCCTCCGAGCCCTACGGAGAGTCGTACCCACTAAATCACTAAGATTCCTTTAACCAGGTAGGAACCAAACATTTCCTTTAACCAAGTAGGAACCAAACATTTACATAATGATTCTTTTCACAGACTCATAATCAACCTTTACAATTTATTTTTTCACATGTTAAGGAAGAACCTCTATCTTTTTAACAAGCTAAAGATTAACCTAATTTTATTATACTTAAACTAAGAATCAAACTTCACTAAAAATAACTTCAAGTATCATTTTCACCAGTAAGGATAGAACCATTACAAAGTCATACAAACTAATTCTATCAAGGAAGAATTAACACATATCTCTTTTCTTGGAAAAGAGTAACCTAACTTTTTTATACCTTAGGTAAAGATTAAACTCCAATCTCTTTATCGGAAGAGAATGAAATCAAGCTTCCTCTGATTAGATATTTCCAATAATATCAAATCCGCACACAACTAACCAATTACAATAAATTGATAAACCTTTTCCCACACGGAACTGCTACCACCTCAAATTAATTTAAATTCAATTAATGTCCCGAATTTATTAGTGATAGAATTTTACGTGAGAAATTTAAAATCTGATTATAAAATATATGGGTAGTACACAAATAAACACCTAAGCAGATTAACACAGAAATCGTTTTAAAAATAATTTTATGCACTTTAAAGTTTAAAAACGATTTCACACAAATCTTAAATTTAAGCTAATAATCATAATAATAATAATGATGATGATGATGATAACTCAAAATAAAGTAGTAGCTTGGAAAGATCTCACGAGGATACCACCGAAAGAATAAAAATTGAATCGCAATTGAAGCTTAGATCGATGATCGCAAAATTCTCAGCACTTTTCTCAAGAATAATCTCACAATAAACTCATAGTATATTTTCAGAATAATAACTCTCAGAAAACTCAAGAACTTATTTGTTCTTGATAGATTGATATATCCAAAAGTGAAAAACGCAGGTCTATTTAAATAGATTTGAAACAAGTCCTCTAACGACTAGTTCCCATAAGATATGTCATTTAAGTGCCCACATAGACCCCATATATTAATATAACTTAATCATGATATAATTCACTTAATTTTAACTTTCAAAATATTCAATTTTCCTCTAAATATTTTTCAATCTCAAATAAAACAAAATAGGAAGTATTTAATGTACCAATTTGAGGAACACTTAAAATAAGTGTACCATATCTATAGGGATAATCAAATAAGAATGATATATCTATCATAAGTTCAAATCTCTAAGATATCTCTTAAACAATCAGCCAAAAACGGCTAGTTAACGACTACTGTCACACCCCACCCAGGACACCTATCACCTAGAGGCTTGGTGGGACGTCGACATGACTTCACCAAAATGTCAAACCATCTAAAAAAGACAAAGGCCATACATAAATATATAACCACAAAATGCCACCAGATACATCCTCTCTAATTAGGGACACATCTATCCCTGAATTATAATAACAATACATAAAAATATAAAAACCAAGAATCTCACACATATTCACCCCTGACATCTCAGAAACTCCCATACGACTCCATCATATGACTCTATCTAGTGCCAGTAGAGGGACCGAGTCCTAAATTTGCTCCACCTGCGAGTGTACTGCCTTCCTAATAAAAAAGTTTTTAAAATAAAAATACATTCTAAATAATACAACATTTAAATGGATCAAACTTAACGCGTATAAACAACACATTTTGAACAGTAGTATAAAAATTATATACCACAAGAAAACTCTTTCTTCCTACAATTCAGAAATCATCACCCATAAATATATATCAAATATATGAAAACCGTTCAAACCATCAGTATAAGATAATATGATAAATCACCAAAGACGATATAATAAAACACTACATCACCACAAATAACAAAACATCAAATACGAAAAAACATCACATACGACAAAACACCACATATAACACCACATCTCACCACACCGCATCACATCACATCACACCACCCCCACACCTCAGATATCCATGTAATCGTTTTAACCTCACGATCGGGAGTTGCAACGGTACCGTATCCCGTACGATATGCCTTCCTAACAAGATATAACAACGCTCCGCTGGACTGTGCCAGACAGGTGAAATAACGCTCCGCTGGACTAAGCCAGACGGGTGAAATAACGCTCCGTTGGACTAAGTCAGATGGGTGAAACACCGCTCCGCTGGACTATGCCAGACGAGTGAAAATCCACCACCAATCTCTACCTCACCGCCATAACAACAACTCATCTCCACCTCAACAACAATAACTCATCTCCATCTCAATAACAACAACTTAATAAAAAACATCAACGCTCTGCCGAAGCAGATAAAATCAATAGCATCTACAAAACAATAACAACATCATCAAACTACATATCAATAATATCAACATCTATCTCCAAAGCCGATTTAATCCAAATATATTTTTTTCTATCACCTTTTAAAACCAATTAGATTTAACAAATCATTTCTTCCCATTATCTTTAAAAACAAGCGAAAACCACATTTTCAAATCACCCAAAACCGCTTGATCCATATAAGTTATAAATGCGTTCAGTTTTTAAGTAAACACATTTTCTATCATATATTTGAAAATAGATTTGGCAAGAAAATAGTACACTTGCCTCGATATCCGTTTTGCAAAACTACCACTGACTACACTCTATCTGGACGCCGGTGCCTGCGAATCTAATAGCGACAGGGCCTAAATTAATATCTTATTTAAAATACCCTAATCATACAATGCAGACCCTAATTTCCATAATTCTATATTACTATTCAAAAAATATTATTCTGTTACAGTTTACGATATCGAATTTATTCATGTGAACGGTCTCAATGTTTATTATCGTCATTTTGATATTTTTGACGCTAGAATTTAATTTAATAAATTACACTAAACTTAACGAAAAACATTATTAAAATTAACCATTACGAAATTACGATTACAAGAATTGCAATGCTAAATAAAATTTAATTTAACGAGAATTAATAATCAGTTGAAATGTCACCTGTTTCCGGATCGTTTGGTGGCCACGAGATGGATTTTGGATTTCCTGGGGTGGTTTCTGTAAATCCCCCCCTCCCCCCTCTTTTTTTTTTTTTTTTTCTTCTTTTCTTATCTCTGTTTCGGTTGCCCTTTTCTGTTTCGGTTCAGTTGCCCCCAACCACCCTCTTTCTCTCTACTATTTCCGTCCACCGGAGGCCTCCCACGCCTCGCCGCTCGCACCGCCGGTTCTACACCACCCATGATCACCGATCACCAACCATCACCGGCCACCTCCTCAACCGAAACACCTACCCACTTGTCCACCTGGCTCCCACCGCAACACATATAAAACCCACGCACATGTACGCACACACCCACATCACCGGATGCGTAGAAATACACACACTCCCACGATCAACCCACCACTGTCACCACCATCACCGCCGATGATCAACGACCCACACACCCATGACGACAAAACGGAGCAGAACACACCCACACACATTCACGACAAAACACACTTCAATCGGCAACGACACACCCACATCCACGCTGGAGACACCGCGACGAACTGAACCACTACCTCCGGCGATCACCTAGCAGCTCCAACGACCACCGAACCGAGACCCCTTTTCCCTCCGGTTCTCTTCTCTTTCTAAAACTTGATAATGACAACCACAACAACGATGGCGGCGACGGAGAAAACAACCGACGCACACACACAATCACCGAATAACGGAGATAAACGGGGACGATTACCAACAACGAACCACCACCAACCGAAACCCACTTCCCTCTCTCTCTCTTCGGTTCTCCTCTCCCTCTCCGTTTTTTTTTTTTTTTTTTTCTGCTTCCGTTTTCTCGATTTTTCCTCCCCCTTTCTCTTTGTATATATATATAATGAAAATCAAGCCACCGACTTCCCATTTTCTCCATTTCTCTCGACCCTTCGGTTGATCTTACAGCTTACGTTTGAACACACACATATACATATATATAAATATAAAATATCTTTTCTTTAATTACACTATCTCCCCCCAATTTCTTTAAGTCTCCTATTTTAATCCAAAATCAACATTTTAGATTTCATTAATTGTAATTCCACCCCTAATTAAATATTTGGTATTTATTTTAGTCCAAAAATTTACAACTCACATTTTGAAAATTGCTAATTGATCCCAAAGATTTTTAAATCAAATAATTAATAGCATCAACCACCCTACTATTTTTTATTATGCTCGAATGAGACTCAATTTGTACCTATAAGAAAGATCGAGGTCTTACAACTACTTTTAGATCAAATTCTCGAAATCTTCCAATCCTGAAACTGCCAAGTCAGTTGACCAACCAATAACCCATCAATCGACCGATTGATTCAGGTTGTAGCCCAAGTCATTTCTCAAACATGGTCGGTTGACCGATCCCCCAAGGGTCGGTTGACCGATCAATTCTGGATGCTCCCCAGGCCTTTTTTTCGGTCCTGGTCGGTTGATCGATTGATTTAGAGACTACTTTATTTTTCAGCCTACGCCCATCGGTTAACTAATCCTACTTGGTCCATTACCCGATCAGTGCTGGAACATCTTTACCTTAGTTCATTTCAACTTCAATCTTCGACGTTTTAGACCTTTTAACCGATTTTTTTTTTCCCGGGTAACTAAATTGACACTATTAATCAATTTTAAACACTAATCTTTCTTAGGTTAATATTTCTTTTTCAATTTCACGTTGGAGCAAACATGTGAACTCATTAGGATCCTAATAAAAAACACACCTAAATCTAAATTCATTTTTTTGTCGTATGTGATCCTAATCGAGATACATTAAGAGTAAAAATTAGTCTGAGTTGTTTTCACCTAGATTTTTCAGAATCTTCAATCTCCTAATATCCACTTCTTTGTCTCTCTCTTTGCATCCTTAATAATTTCTTCATGATAATATCATTAATAGAACTTTTACACTGAAACACTCAATAAACTCATTAATTCAACCAAAAATATCAACATTTAATTGTCTATCAAAATCTTGGAATCAACAAAATATTTGTCTATCCAAATAAGAAAATTATAAGTTTACACAATCAAATTCTTATATAAAACAATTATCCGTACAATGAATTTGTAAATGATGAGATTTCAAAATCTAGAATTTTGAACTTCTATCATTTACAAATTTCATGAATTTATCAGATCCCTTATCAAAACTCAACCTACAATGTTTTTCTTACCCTTTTATTTGTTTTTTAAAAATCACTAACACCCCATATAAAAACATAACAAACAGCCCCTAGGCTACCTTGTTGTCAGATCTTAATTAGAGTTTTACATATTAGCATTAGATCGATTGCCATCTCCTCTAGCTACAGCTAATGCAAATTAGGGATTCATTGTGTTGTATTTGTAATATACGTTGTTAGTTGGAGGAAATACCTTAAGAGAAAAACATTTTTTTTCTGGAAGGGAGCAAAATTAAAATTGTTTCAAATTTTATTGATTAATTTATTAGTAAATTAATTAATTATTTTTACCATCTAGCTTTTGGCATGAACCTAGAGGTTTACAAACAATCAGAGATTAATGTTGGAAGAGTCCATGAAAAAGTAACAGGTAGTAATGTTGAACTTAAGAAGTTCAAAGGTCTTTCCAATACTGGAAAGAAAGGGTCCAAGTTTTGAACCATGTACAGTCTATATAAGCCTCAAAGTTGGTAGTTCACAATGCATGATATGAGTAGGCTCTTTTGAAATCACCAACACGAACAAAATCGGTACTAGAGGTTTGATTCTCTCAGAAGTGATACAGATGCCTCATCTCTGACAATATCTAAACAAAGAATCTCTGAAAGAAAAATATTCTTGGGATTTCTAACGGTTAAATATAATTCAAACACTATAGAATAACTTTGATTTGAAAGTAAGGAATAGTAAGATTCAAATCAATAAGTGAAATCGCAAAATGCAATATCACAGACAAAATAAGATAATTGTCTAGGCGAGAATAGGGGAATAAAACTGGTGCGGCCACTACTTGTCATATTAAATGTGATTTAATGTTGCTTGATTTATTATTTTAATGTTAATATGGTTAGATCCGGCTTTAAGAAATTTGATGTTAAATTGTGATTTTAATTTTTCATAATCCATTGCGTAAATCTGTTGTTTTTAATATCCGATCCCTTCAGGAAGTCGAGATAGATTATTGTCCCTATCAGTGTTTGACTATTTCTTGTCGAATTTGATATCCCGGAGTCATTTCCCTATGAGAACCTATCCCTTTAATAAGTGGAGACAATACTCTCTCTATCTCTCTCTCTCTCTCTCTCTCACACACACACACATACATAAGCTTATGTAGGTCGATATTGTGTTTTTGAAATGAAACTCATTATTTTCAACTATATTTGACTAATTTCATATTGTAATTTTTTTTTTCTAGTATATTTATTTTGACAAGAGGATTTTAGTATTTTATTTACTTACAAAACATGAATATGATGTCAGTGTAATTAATTTTGTTTTTAGTGTTGATGTGACAATAAAATTAATTTGAATAACTTTTTGCAACGAAATTTATTTGAATAATTTCGTCGCTAATAGTTAGCGACGAACTAAATTTCTCGCTAAAAGTAATAATTTGCAACAAATTTTATTTGAATAATTTCCTCGTTAATAATTCATATTTAGCGACTAACTAAATTTCTCACTAAAAACATATATTCGTCACCATTGAAATTTGAAATAAATATTTAGAACAATACTCATTTCACATCTAAAATTCAAAGAAAAACAAATATTCATAACATACATTCCAAACATATGTAAATAAAACTCTCATAACGACTAAACATGTCTCAGATAAATCTCATATAATGTAAATAATATCAAATTACATAAACATTTTTTTCCAAATTCTCAAACAATACACAAAAGAAAGTATGGATAGATGTAACTAAAACAATCTCATTCTCGCCCCGAAAAAAAAAAATGCTAACTAGTTGCATCAAATATCTTCCCTCGCACAAAAATTGTCTTCATAATTTCAGATCAACGTACAACCAATCTGTATCACAAACAAATCAAATAAATCAATAACTCACATCTTACTTAAATAATTCACGCGCAGTCAAAATAAAGAGTGAATCCATGAAAGTGAGAGGATGTACAGTTTTTTTCTTTTTTCATTCTATTTTTTTTTCTCTCTTAAAATTGTGTGTCCAAAATGGCCAAACAAGATCCGATTGGCACAAAACTCGTGATCAGTGTCCACCCGTCCATCAAGACTTGTAGAAAGAAACAAGAGTAAATTTGGATGAGCAGTTTAGGAGTTATTCAAATAAATAAAATTTTAACACTTAAAGAAGTAAAAAAACAAGTTGGGTGTCCAAAATGACCAAATGGGACACGATTGGAGCGAAACTTGAGAGTTAACGTTGCCCCATCCATTAAGAGGTGTAGGAAGAAACAGAAGTGAATTTGCGTAAGCGGTTTAGGATTTATTAAAAAAACTAGAATTTGAACACCAAGATTTTAATTCTTGAAGTGTTCAAAATCTTATTTTTCGCATAAACCCTAAAACGTTTATCCAAGTTCACTTCGCTTTTTTCCTAAAAGTCTTAATAGCCGGGGCGACACTAACCCTCAATTTCACGCCAATCGAACCTTGTTTGGACATTTTAGCCACTCATACCATTTTTAACTTCTTGAAATATGCAAATTCTACTTTTTTCGCATAAATCCTAAATCACTTATTCAAACTCACATCCGTTTCTTCCTACAAGTCTTAATGGTCGTGGCGGCGTTAGCCCTCTAATTTTGCGCCTTTGACTTAAAAGCATGGATTTTTTTTGTAAAGTGGAAATTTAATAGCGTTGATGTAATCATATTAAATACAACATGAATATCGAATCAAGTTAGGTGACTGACCACATTGGCAAAACAATTAGAACAAAAGCAACAGGTGTGGCATTATATTCGTAAACTCTAATTACCTAAGTAATTAGAACATATTGAAGAATACAATGCTCTCGCACATGTATTACCTTCTTTTTTTTATTTGGGGAGGGCGGCGGGCAAATAGTTGTATTTGTATCTTTGAAAATAGAATACAATTTTTCAAAATATAACCACTTAGGGCCTAGATGACTCCATGAATTTTGACATATAACTAAAAAAAAAAAAAAAATGCAGTTATTCCTTTTATAATAATTTATTTTGTCTTTTTTTTTTTTTTTTTTTCACAATACGGTTAAAAAAAACACTGCTTCCATTTCTGTCAAAACCAACATTTTCAACTCTTTATTCTATTACCGGTAGGCGTGGGAAGGAAATTTGCCTATTTCGGTTAATTTTACTCCTCCACTATTATTACTCCTCCTTTGTCTGTCATTTTTCAAATGCATAATCACTCATTCCACTTTCTCCAAATCCTATTTTTAAAAAGACTCTGCCACCCTATTGTTATATTTTTAAGAAAACGTGTCTTTTACTATATATTTTTGGGAAAATTACCTATTAATCCCAAAAAAAAAATTATTTACCACTTACTCCTATCGATTTTTCTTTGCACCGATTAGTCCTGTCAACACGTTTTTCTTGCACCAATTAGTCCCATCAACATTTTTCCTTGCACCAATTAGTCCCATTTTAAAAAATTGGGAGGATTGAGTTTACCGAAATGCCCTACCATGAGTTTCACATTGAGAAGGAAGATCGTCAAATTGGTGTACCACCGCTGTCAGCCGCCGGTCGCCGGTCGCCGCTGCCATAAATTACAGCTTTACCCTAAACTTTATCACTTTTTGTCACTTTTATATGTTCCAAAAAAAAAAATCTTAATTTTAGGATAAAATCGTTACTAAACGTAATGTAAAATAAGAGAACAATTGATGTTATATTCAATATTTATAGGTGTTCAATGTAATATCATATATATTTTACTCTGCATACAAAAATAAGAGAATAATGGATGTTACATTCAACATCCACATAAGGGGTATTTTGGTTAAAAAAAAAAAAAAAACAGTTGATGTTACATTCAACATCCACAGGTGTTGAATGTTACATTCAACATCCACATGAGGTGCATTCAACATCCACATGAAGGGCATTTTGGTTAGAAAAAAATAACATTAAAAAAAAAAACAAAAAAAAAACACAGTTGATGTTACATTCAACATCCACAGGTGTTGAATGTTACATTTAACATCCACATGAGAGGTATTTTGGTTAGAAAAAAATAATATTAAAAAAAAAAAAACATTTGATGTTACATTCAACATCCACAGGTGTTGAATGTTACATTCAACATCCACATGAGGGGCATTCAACATCTACATGAGGGGCATTTTGGTCAGAAAAAAATAATATTAAAAAAAAAAACACAGTTGATGTTATATTCAACATCCACAGGTGTTGAATGTTACATTCAACATCTACATGAGGGGCATTTTAGTCAGAAAAAAATAGCATTAAAAAAAAATAAACAAACAAACAATTGATGTTACATTTAACATCCACATGAGGGACATTTTTGTCAGAAAAAAATAGAATAAAAAAAAAATTAATAATTTTGATGTTACATTCAACATCCATGTGAGGGGTATTTTGGTCATAAAAAGATAAAAGGACTTATTGGTGCACAAAAAAAGTGATGGGAGTATTTGGTAATTTCTTTTGTATTTTAGGACTAAATGGTGCATGTCCCTATATTTTTAAGGCAATTGACCCACTCGATCCATTAAAGCAAAATCTTAACTCTAAAATCTCTCACTTCTTCTGTAATTAGTTGTGTATATCATTATATTGATTGTATCGTTTTCACAAAAATCAATATATTATACCTAAATTAGAAAGTTGTAAGTTAATTTTAACGACCAACAATTAAAAGTCAACAAAAATACGTTAAATGAAGTTTAAACTCTTTGAAAAAATTTAATATCATTAATTTTAGTACTAATTCAAAAGTTAGGGGCTAAAGTGTATTTTGTTTCTTTTTTAGCAAAATAATTTTTTAGCAAAGTTAGGGGCAATTTTAGTACTAATTTAATAGCTGAAAAAGACGACATCATAGAGGAGCATGCATGCAAGAAATGCATGATGGACTTCAAACATATTGATTTAGTTTGATACAAACTTGAAAACATCGAAATGACCAAATCGCGATTCAACGCTCCCTGGTTTTATTTTATCTTCGTATTTTTCATAACGAGAACTCCCAAATCATTAGCAGCACCCACCGATACAGACCCCTACAAAAATACCAACCGGGAGGCACCAACAGCCGTTGCAACATGGGTCGCTACCGAGGATGTTGCACGAGGCACCACACCCACAAGAATTTACCGGCACCAGTATGTTGGAGAGTGGAAGAATCTTCCTCGGCGTCACGACTTTGTTGGCGTCGGAAGCTCCTTCAAAGTAGACTTCTCCGGTGGCCACGGCCGACGGAGCAAAGGTGGCTGCCGCCAGAACTAGCACCATGGTTGCCACCACCACGGGCAAAGCGCTAACCTTCTTAGTAGTCATTGCCATTAGTAATCCCTTGATGATGAAAATTTCGTTTGTGTTTTGAATGAGACTCCAGAACTTGGGGTTTCTTATAGGGTTCATTTTTTCATGGTTGGTCCTCAAATTTTTGAGGTATTTTATTTCCGACCAAGTTATTGTACTTTGGTTGTCTTTCAATTAAACTCTTATACTTCAAAACAATTTCAATTCAGTCCCTCTACTTTGGATCTCATTTTTCTCCTTCAGATAAGTGCACGATTTTACTATGAATCGTAACGAAAAATCCCTATGGTAATGTAGGGCTTGTTACACTTTGCCCCGTTATGGTTTAATGGAATTGCACTTTATACCTTGTAGTATTTTCGATTTCGTCATCATGACCCAGTAGTTCAGACTGAAGTGCAATTATTAAATATTCAACAAAAGGATTAATTACACTTTACCCCCCTGTGGTTTGACGCATTTACACTTTACCCTCCTATGGTTTAAACGTCGCCATTTACCCTCCTGTGGTTTTGGACTTAAGTGCAAAACTAACATTTTCTGTTAAAGTTGATGGAATTGAGCTCCACTCGCTTGCAGCAAGAATTGGCTTGTTTTTTGTGCTTTTTCCCTCCAAAGTGCATTTTTTTCTTCCCATTTTACCCCCACATTTCTCTATATAAGGCCACCTATTCTCACTCATTTTTTTTTGCACAAAACCAACATTTCTCACTTATTTTTTTTTATCCATATTTTTATTTTTTATGTCTTCTTCAAGTATTTTTGGTGGTGATTTCGGAAAAAAAAATACAAATGTGGTTAAATAGCCGACTTGAAACTCGTTAAAAGTGAGAGACATTCAAAGGAAAAGTGGTGCTACGGATGTAGCAATAAAGGATGCAACTCATTTTTGGGTTGGTATGAAGATGAAGTTCCGTTCAAAGGAAAAGAGGAAATTAACGAGGATAGGCGTGATGAAGATTATTTTCTTCTCAAAAAACGATTGGAAAAATTAGAAGTGAAAATTCAAATCATTGAAGCAAATCATGTCATTTTTAAAAAAATTGTGTTTGGTGTGTTTATTGTTGCAATTTTAGCTATGTTTATGGTAATAAAATAAATGTATGAATGTGTAATATTTGAAGTAATAAAATTTGAATGATCCATATTTTATTTGTTAACTCGTCATCCATGAAGTTCATAGTAATGATTATCTCATACATATCAAATTGCATAATTTCATTACAATACACCAATATTATCAAATTACATCCATAAGTACATTTAAACCATCAAAAAAACGCTACTGTCCAAAAAAAACTGTAAGCAACTGTCCAAAAAGCAGTCCAAAAAATGTTGTCCAATATTCACCAAACGTTGTCCAAAAAACGTTGTGCCGTCCAAAACAAAACTCTAAGCGGCTGTCCAAAAAACGCTGTCCAATATTCACCAAACGTTGTCCAAAAAACGCTGTGCCGTCCAAAAAAAAACTGTAAGCAACTGTCCAAAAAGCAGTCCAAAAAGCCGTCCAAAAAAAAAACTATCAACTGATGTTCAAAAAGTAGTCCAAAAAACGCTGTCCAATATTCACCAAACGTTGTCCAAAAAATATTGTGCCGTCCAAAAAAAACTGTAAGCAACTGTCCAAAACGAAGTCCAAAAAATACTGTCCACTGTCCAAAAAAGGCTGCCCCAAAAACGCTGTCGAAAAAACTAGTCCAAACCTGCAACAAGCAAGACTCAACACAATAATGGCAACAATACACCGCAACAATACACCAATTTTGTCCAAACAACAATACACCAAACGCTGTCCAAAATTGTGCTAAAAAACTGTTCAATATTCACGAAACGATGTCCAAAAAACGTGGTGCCATAAAAAAAAAATCTGTTCAATATTCACCAAACGATTGCCAAAAAACAGCCAAAAAACTCTTTGCAGTCCCAAAAAACAGATTTCAATATTGAACAGATTCACCAATTGAACAAAAAACGCTGTGCCGTCCAATGATTTAAAAAAAAAATGCAGTTATATCAGTTATACAAAAAACGCTGTTTCTGTTTTTATCGTTTGTGTAGGTTAATGTAACATATGAGATTGACCCAAGCTTTCATTTCTGTCTTGCTAATGGCACCCTCCCACTAGCTTTAAGGACACCCTCTCCCGTTTTTGCTAATTCCAGTAATCAAACCTAATATGAACTCCAGGCCTTCGATTTCAAGAACAAAAGAACTCTTTAAGTTCATGGCCTACACTTCTGGAGGCCACTGAACTTTTTTTTTTATACTGAAAATGAGTTGTTTTTGACTTATTTACCCAATCCAGGGTATACGGTGACTTTTAAAAAAAGAAAAATTAAATACAAACCCGGGTTGTGGACTTGGGTTTTAAGTTTCTTAAAACAAAAAATAAAATAAAATTGAGTCTTACTTTTCTTATTAGAATAATTGGTCGGTGTCGTCTTCCAGGGCCGACGTCAAACAAACATTGCAATAGAGTTTATAATAAAATTTCACCTTTGCCCCTCTACTTTACATTCAACCTCACTTTGCATCTTAAACTTATAATATAACAATTTATAAATTGTATATTATGTATATTATAAATTATAAATTATAAACTGTTATATTATAAATTATAAATTCTTATATTATAATTTGTAAATTGTAATATACCAATAAATATCAATTGTAATTAATAATAGTTATATATAAAACAAATTTATAATAATTGTAAAAAAATTATAATAATTGTAAACAATTTATAATATAACAATTTATAATTTATAATTGTTTTATAAATAACTATTATTAATTATAATTGTAAAAAATGTTATTTATAATTGAATTAGATTATAAGTTGTTATTTATAAATTGCTATTTATAATTGTAAAAAATGTTATTTATAAAACAAATTTATAATATAACAATTTGTTAAATTAAAATTTTTTATTTTATATTATTTAGAAATTTATATTTTCAATTTTCAATTGTAAAATGTTATATTAATAATAGTTTTATACAAATAAATATTTCTTTTATATATGTCTTGTTTATTATATTTAGTTAAAATTAGAAACAAATATATAATATAACATATGTCTAATTAAATAGTCTTTTAATAGTTTTACACAAATATTTACCAAACACTCATTGCTGTTTTGCTTCTCTTTTTTAAAAACAACTATTTAACAGATTTATCAAACAATTCACAACTCTTGAACAATTCTTTTTCAACCGCTCATTTAAACAAGCCACAGGGAAGCCAAACTAAACCTTAGTGTGTAGATTATAAAAATTAGAATTTCAAGAGCACATCAAAATCAAACTTCAAACATTAGGGGAGAAAGTGTAATTAATCCTAGAATCTCTCTAAAAGTCCAAGTTCTGGACCACTCCAGTCTGCATAGTTCACTATCTTCTTCCTCGTAAAGCTCACATTTCCAGTATGCTCCGCCGGCGAATTCTCTCTCCGGCGACCTTCCGCCACCCCACTCTGGCGTCATCTGCTCGCATCAACAATGCGTTCGATCGTGATCTGTCTTTCTCCGGAAGATAGGGTGGAAATGGATGAATTGAGTCCTGGGGACTTGGTCACTTGGTCCCGGCGTTTTAAACACCAGGACCAAGTGAGCTCCAAAGGCTGCAGCTTGAGGCTATGCCATTTGACCAACCTAAACGGTTTGACCATTTGACCACTCCAGAGGTTATATCGTTTGACCAACCTAAACGGTATATCACCGTTTGAAACGGTGAATCACCGTTTGAAACGGTCATACACCGTTTCGTAATCGGCGAATGAACCCGGCGTTCAATATGCCGGTTTCAAGGAATTAAAAAAAAAAGGAAAAAAAATTGTACCCAGTGTTCCGGATCACTCAGGTTTGGTAATTTAGTTTAAAATAATGTGTTTTCAGAATATTTTTTTAAAAATCGTATTTTTCGTGTAAACAACTATTCCTTCTTTGTGAAAGATATATTTTTCGTACATATATAATTCCAAATTTCATTAATAAACTTCTCATATTCCATTTCACACAATTTTTTTGATTTGCCAAAATAGCTGAAAAAGACAACTTCATAGAGGAGCATGCATGCAAGAAATGCATGATGGATTTCAAACATATTGATTTACTTTGATACAAACTTGAAAACATTGAAATGACCAAATCGCGATTCAACGCTCCGTGGTTTTATTTTTCATAACGAGAACTTCCAAATCATTAGCAGCACCCACCGATACAGACCCCTGCAACAATACCAACCGGGAGGCACCAACAGCCGTTGCAACAAGGGTCGCTACCGACGATGTTGCACGAGGCACCACACCCACAAGAATTTACCGGCACCAGTATGTTGGAGAGTGGAAGAATCTTCCTCGGGGTCACGACTTTGTTGGCGTCGGAAGCTCCTTCAGAGTAGACTTCTCCGGTGGCCACGGCCGACGGAGCAAAGGTGGCTGCCGCCAGAACTAGCACCATGGTCGCCACCACCACGGGCAAAGCGCTAACCTTCTTAGTAGTCATTGCCATTAGTAATCCCTTGATGATGAAAATTTCGTTTGTGTTTTGAATGAGACTCCAGAACTTGGGGTTTCTTATAGGGTTCATTTTTTCAAGGTTGGTCCTCAAATTTTTGAGGTATTTTATTTCCGACCAAGTTATTGTACTTTGGTTGTCTTTCAATTAAACTCTTATACTTCAAAACAATTTCAATTCAGTCCCTCTACTTTGGATCTCATTTTTCTCCTTCAGATAAGTGCACGATTTTACTACGAATCGTAACGAAAAATCCCTATGGTTTAGGGTTTATAATGGAGCATTGATTTGGACTAAAGTGGGATCATTACAAAATTTCAAAGTGTCATGTGTTCAAATTAAAATTAGGACTAAAGTGAAATAATAGTCACACTTCAAAGGGGTAGAAAGTATCAAATTCCCTTTAAGAATTCAATAAAACAAGTAGCAAAGTCATGTTGGACAAATGAGTGTACGATGTCTAAGCCATATCCACTTCAATCAGAGTAGATGACTCTCCATTTATGACCACTCAATAGCTTACCTAATAAGATGACAATTTATCGTGTAGTCCATAAAACCACACCCAAAACGTACAAGAAATACATTATAACTACGATGACTATAAAAACTAATCACTAACAACTAGGCCACCCAAATACACATTACTAATTTGAAATAAACATTCGAATACACCATACAAGCAAACTCTATAGAACAACATCAGCAAAATGCCCACAAGCACGACTCCTTCCTCACATGTTCAATGGCATAGCTCCTTAAAAAAATTGCTCACCCCTGGTGAAAGTTTATAGCACCATCTCAGCATGTTTGGACTTGAAAAGCCACTGCAACTCTTAATCACAAGATAGCACAAAGCACCCCCCCTCCCCCAACTTTAAGATCTACTGCAAATAAATGAAATGTTGACTCCCCCGCCGCTGCCAGAACCCCGCCACAGGCCCGAACAACAGCACAACAGGCAAACAGGAGCAGAAACAACATATTTTGGACCAGCATCCTCCCTTCGCTGTGGCAACACTCATCAAGGCAAAAAACAATCTATTTCACCCACCAAGGCCCCCAAACACACCATGACCACAAGCAGTAGTTTTCCTAAATCGATGGCACTCGCAGTAGTTTTCCACCCACAATAGTTTCCCAGCCGCTGCCACAACCAAGCCAGGACTACACTACTTAACCATCAATTTAGGCAGCACAGCTTTGAGATACTTTTTCAAAAATATCCCAAGTTCCAAAACCAATGACTATCGTATAAAAGAGGTCCCATTTTCAACTCAAAAGAAACCAATTTTCAGCTCAACACATAAGGTACACTTTAGAGTCCAACATACGATAACTAAGGCCCCGTTTGGTAACCATTTCTATTCCAGAAATTCTCATTCCATTCTCAAATTTTTGGGAATAGCGTTTGGTAATTTTTATTTCCGTTTCCATTTCAATCCTATTTGAGAATTGTGCTCACTTTTTTCTTAAGAAATGAGAAACAAAAAAAAGTTGTTTCTCATTATTCTCATTTCATTCCCAAAATACATGGTCACTATTCACCTACCGGTCGACCACCGTCCGCCGCTGCCCGCTGGCGGCGGCCACCGTCTGCCGCCGGCCATCCCCTGGTCACCGTCCGCCGTCGCCGCCGGCCATCTCCGGTCACCGTCTGCCGCCGCCGCCGGCCATCTCCGGCGACCGTCGCCGGTCACCGTCCGGCCGGAAATTTTTCGGCCACTCCTGGCCGTCTCCGGCGACGGCGCCATTGCCTTCCGGCCGGCGTTACCAAATGCGATTCTACTCCCAAAAAGAAAACAAAATTCCCATCCCACTGCTAGAATGGAAACAGAAACGATTACCAAACGCCACCTAAGAAAAAACTTTCCAATCTCAATACCCAACCTAAAAACTCAACCAAATCATCCGGTCTCGATATCCATCCTAAAAACTCAACCAAATCATCAAACATAAAACCTTGCCTACTTGGTTAATCTCTTAATTATCACTTTTATCATATTTCTAATAACTTCACCTCTAGATATGCTAGAACCTACTCCAAATTATTGAACCGAACCTTATCTTCTTCAATAATGTGTTCACATTTAATATATGTCGGACAAGACTTGATAATTGATTCTCCAGAGTTTCTTCTTGCAAGTTGGGGGGGGGGGGGGGCATCTTTTTGCATTAATTATCACTCCCACCATCGGCCAAAAGTAAAGGATTCCATCACGTTTCTCCCAAACCATCACCATCAAAATTTGAAATTGGAGCCTCCAAATTTATGTCAAAGCCCCCGTTATGTTTATTTACGGTTACACCCCCTTCAAACTTACTACGAATAATGGTGAGTTCCACCCTCCATTGAAGAATCAACGTCAGAACTCACTGTTCCTTTCCACCTCCACACACATTTAGTAAATCCTATTCCTCTCGAACCTAAATCATTGCTTTAACCTCTTCTTGCAGAATTGTTTGCCCATCTAACTTTAATCACTTCACAATGAACCCTAATACCATTAACAACCTCGATTGCCCTACCCGCTTCTTCCATGGTTGTGATGTGAATTTGGCTCATTTTTTCAAAGGCACAAGGGATTTTTGTGCTTGTTTTTGTTTTTTCTTCAAATTGCGTGCAGAGAATTGGGATTGATAATGTCAAAACTTATGGGACCATTCTTTTGAAAAGGAAAATTGTCTTAATAGAAAATATTGATTATTTTCTTTTGTCAATATGGAGAACTCAAGCCGCGGCAATTTTTGTTGATGGAAGGAGCTGAAATTTCGGCTGCAGAACTATAAGAGAAATGCCTTTTGGCTACGAATTAATTCGTAGGTAAAATTTAACATTTCGTAGCGAAATCTTTTTGGTAACGAATATTTGTCGTAGTTAGGTTCGTAGCGGTAGCTCCGTGGCAGAAGATATTTGGCAACAAAATGTACATTTTGGTAGCAAAAATGTTAATCTTTTACTACGATTATTGGGACATTTGTTTTCAAGACAAATGTCATTTTCGTAGCTAAAAGAACATTGATCTTTCACAACAAAATTGGTCACCTATTAACCGCAATGAATGTAACATTTTTCTAGCAAAATGATGTATTTCTCTACAAAAATATTATTCGTAGAAAAAAATAATGATTTTGCGCAACGAATAATCTATTTTGTAGAGAATAAAATTATTAGTAACAAAAATTGCAAATTAACAAACTAATTTTGTTACGAACATGATTGTTTTTAGTCAAAGCTAAACCATCCCTTTCAACGATAAAATTAATTTGTTGCCAAAAAAATTGCACATTCTTTAAATCAAATTGTCAATACAATTTTACCAATTGAAACAATTCAATAAAAATAATGCATCAAAGGATAAAGATTCTAAACACAATTCAAAAATTCACAGTACATAAAGAAAAACATATCAAGCTAAAATTTCTAATCGTATGCTAAACTTGTGTAAAATGATCTTTATGCGTCACCAATCCATCAACATCTACAAGAAAAATAGTGACATAAAATTAAAAACATACAATAAGAACACTTCAAAATACTATAATATATATAATACTAAGTTCTAAAACAATTGTATATTTCTAGTATATTATACTTCAATAAATAAACACTTACAGAGAAGTGAAAGGAATTAAGAACCTCTTAAACTTTACTTCCAAGAATAGCATGACATAATTGGAAATGATGCAAGAACTCCAGCAGAGACTTTTGTGATTACCAAGGCAAAAAAGGAAAATGATGAAGGCACTTATGTTTCATTGAATGGAAATGGTGCTACACCTGAAGGCAATGTTCCTTTTATAGTTGTTTGACATGTAAGTGTCAGACTTAATCACCATTCTAATCCAGTCATTTTTATTTTTATTATTGGAAATTCCATGGCCTGACACATCCTTCCACCAGATTATGATGCTACTACAGATTGGCCTCTTCCACGTCTAGTCTAGTCTTACCCTATCTTTCAACCCCTATTTACGAGTTGCTTTTCCTGTAACATGATAATGAGCAGCTCAAATGTTGATGCAAATAAGTAATAAAATGCTAAGACATTGACTAATAGTTACCAATCTGGTGATCCACCCAAGCTTCTTGTTCAATAAAAAGATTCATTTTCTCTTTATCTGATGGATCCCTAGAAAAATTGAAAATAGGTTGGATCAATACCAAACCAAACAAAAATAGATCATAAAGAAAACTTAGGGAGAGATTCTCAGAATAAAGAACTACTTTGCAAGAACATGACAAAATTTCATTTCAAGTCACTATGATATATAATGGTAGAACAATATAACATCAGAGTAATTTCTCTATATATAATAAATCTTCCTTGCCATTATCAGAACCTGGAAGTAATAAGAGAAAATGACCATGACACGATACTAAAGGCCCATGTCATTGGAAGTCACAGAAGCAAGCCCATTTCACTAGAACAAGAGGCCACCCATTGGACACCAAAGCAGGCCCATTTCATTGGAACAAGAGGCCATCCAAAAATGACTGAGACTGTTGATGCACCTAGAATTCTAGAAGCAGAGGCTTATAAACCCCTGAATCGAAATACGTTGGAGGCGTGAAATGAAATAGTGAAACTTCCTCCTCTAATTCTTCTTCTTCTTCGGATTTCTTCTTCCTCTTCTTGTAATTGGAGCTGGCATTCGCTCGAAGAGTGTTTCCCTTTCTCAGGGTGTATCATTGGTGCTTTCATTGTTCTTGCCATGGCGAAATCTGAGGTGCTTGAGCTTCTGAAATCGCTCCAGGCTCAGGTCGAGGGCCAAACCATAGCTCTCCAGCAGATGATGCAGCAGTACATAGCACGCTCCATGAAAATGGAGGTCCCGAAGATTCAGATGCTGGCAGATAAGCAGTCGAAGGTGCATCAGCTCGATGACCAGCAGATTGCTAAGCTGCAGACTAGGTCGGTTTTACAGAGATCTCTTGCTGAGCTCGGGGTTTCAAATGGGATAATGAAGGAAACATCGTCTTCTTCCATTTTGCCAGAGGGTAAAGGGTGTAAGCAGATGGACGTGGCCCAAGCTGCCGTGAAACAATGGTCCAATTCAAGAGTCGATCCGAGTTTGTCGTGTGGAATCACCTCTGGAGTCGGGACGAACAAGGAACCGTTCGATGGATTAGCAAATACCCGTGACAGGTTAGAAATTTCGAGTTCAATCATTTTCGGTTGGTTAATTAGGGTTTTTTGTGATCTAAAGAAGCCAACGGAAACATTCGAATTTTTTTACATGTTGAAAGCGAAGCAAATTTTACCGCAAATCGAACCCTGTACTGATCTCTTGAGCTTGTTCCTTCAATTAAACAAAACCGAAACAGCTTGGATTATCTATGCTGAAATGTTTAGATTCAAGATCAATTCTTCACTATTTACCTTCAACATAGTGATCAATGTATTGTGCCAACAAGGGCAGCTGATCAGGGCCATTGAATTCATCAGTTACATGGATAATTTAGGGTTTAAGCCACTTGCAGTGACAGTCAACATCATCTTCCATGGCTACTGCACAAGAGGGAACATCCAAGGCGCCCACAAGGTGTTCAACAAAATGCAATTCCAGGGAATTAACTCTGCTTTGTATCCTCATGCTTCATTAATCAGTGGGTTATGCAAGAAAGGAAAAGTTATAGCCGAGGTGCAGAGGGGGATAAAGCCCTTGTTGTTTCTCTTACATGGGTTAAACACCGATAGCAACAATTTTCCACACCCAACAGAATTTGAGGGTGTAGAACAATTTGCGACTGATCTCGGTACGTTGCATCCTATTTTGACTGAATGTTGTGTCGTGAAGTCGGATTTGGAGATTGCTCTCCTCCCATTTGCCAATGATCTTGTCGGTGATGTTGATGATATGATGGTCAAACAATTAGGTGCTGTTTTCTTGGGTAATGATACTCATGATCCTGGGGGTTATTTGAAGGGTGCTGAGCGGCCTAAAGTACATGGATTACGGGCTTTACGAACAAGCAGAGAACTCAACGGCTACTGTAATACAGGGGAGATTGAAACAGCTTTTACTTACTGAGAGGAGATGCTTCAAAAATCTGGTAAGCTGGTAAACAATAAGATACCATGGAGAGGTGATTCAGCTTCCAATGACGGAAGTGAAGCAGACGTCGATCTTACAAAGGGAATGTATGATGCCAGCGATCATATGAAGTTTGGATTTTCGATGGCTTTTACTGCCACGGTTTTGTCATGGAGCATTCTCGACTATGGGGATCAAATGAAGATGGTAGATCAATTGGAACCGGCTCTCAAATGGATCACCAAATACCTTATTAATGCACATCCTGCTGACAACGTGCTTTATATTCCGGTTGGTGTTCCTGATACAGATCATGGAGGTTGGGAGAGACCAAAGCGCATGATCGAGAAACAGCCTATTATGACCACTTTGGTTCTCAAGGCGTACAGGTTTCAATCGGCTTTGGACGAGGAAAAACAAATCCACGGCCACGCTTTGAAACTTGGATTGATTACCGACCGATCGGTGAATATAAAACTCATGGAATTCTACGGGAAGCGCGGTGAATTCGATGATGCACAGAGACTGTTTGACGAAGATCCCCAAAGAGATGTTGTTGCGTCGACGGTCATGATTTCGTGCTCCGCTGATCAGGGGCTGATTGAGAATGCCAGTGCTGTATTCGAATTGGAAACGACTAAAGACATGGTTTGCTGGATGGCGATGACTGATGGGTTGGTCAAAAACGGTGAAGCCAACAAGTCTCTCGACTTGTTCAGACAAATGTTGAGGACATTCGTGAAACCAAACGAATTCACCTTTGTTTGTGTTCTGTCGGCTTGTTCGCAGTTGGGTTCATTAGAGTTGGGAAAATGGGTTCACTCCAACCTCGAAAAACACGATATTCAGCTTGATCATTTGGTGGGTTCAGCTCTTGTCAATATGTACTCTCGCTGCGGCAGCATTGATCACGCACAGAAGGTGTTCGACGAAATACCCCGAAGAGATGTCACCACTTACAACACCATGATCATTGGCCTCACCTTGAACGGGAAGAGCAAAGAAGCCATAGAAATCTTCTTCTAAATGCACATGAATGTACACCAATTGTTCTCCCAATTGCCCCGCCGAACTTCTGTAGCATGGAATGCCATGATTGAGCACAACCAGAAATATTTTGGGACTCTTTCTTCGTATTTTACCGCTATACTAAAGCGGCACTTGGATTGTAGCATAAGCTTACCTAAATCATGGGTCTTTTTTCTGTGTTAGGTTTATCCTGATCTGCACCTTTAGGACAAGGTAATTTTTCAAGACCTGGGAAATGATACGATACTAAAGGCCCATGTCGTTGGAAGTCATAGAAGCAAGCCCATTTCACTAGAACAAGAGGCCACCCATTGGACACCAAAGCAGGCCCATTTCATTGGAACAAGAGGCCATCCAAAAATGACTGATAGTGTTGATGCACCTAGAATTCTAGAAGCAGAGGCTTATAAACCCCTGTATCGAAATACGTTGGAGGCATGAAATGAAATAGTGAAACTTCCTCTTCTAATTCTTCTTCTTCTTCTTCGGATTTCTTCTTCCTCTTCTTGTAATTGGAGCTGGCACTCTATCGAAGAGTATTTCCCTTTCTCAGGGTGTATCAGACCATCAATATTGAACATTGTACAGTTAAATTTTGGAGATGTAACAGACGATAGCGAGAGAAGATGACGAAAATTTGGGAAGGACAACATTCAATGGCTTTGGGTCGTCAATCATCTATTTCCATATTCTATGAATAGGGAAATCCAAGATCTCAGACCTGGCCAACAAAATGAATCTCTAAACTGAACTATAATACAAATTGAATGGTGAGGTAAAACCATAACTGAAATTTGATTGAAAATCACGAAATAATAACAAAATAATCTTAAGAAATCTCTAATATTCATGAAAGTTGTCTATAATAGCCCAGAACCGAGAACGAAATTGAGAAAACATACCTGCTAAGGCACAAACGACGGGTTTAGTCTCATGCCTGTGGGTGTTTGCTTGCAATCGATCGATCAAGGCTAGGTAATTTCTTGCGATCGATCAAGGCTTGGTGTTTGCTTACTTGGGTTCTTGCGAAATTGAGGATACATACCTGTTGGTTTTTGCTTGTGATCGATCGCGTACATCAAGGCTCAAGACGGGGTCAGTTTCATGCCAATTGATCTAAACAGTTCCACTTGTGGAATTCATTTGTATTTTTCCTTTCTTCAACTCTTGGAATTTTGGCGGTTTGAAAAGTGTAGGGTTCGTGATAAGTAAAAGGTAGGAACTTTTATAGTGCAGTGCAAAAAACTAATGTTTAGCTATGAAATTTTTATTTCGTAGCCACATTTTGTAGCCAAAAGTAATTTTTCTTGTAGTTATCTCTTATCCATTGGAAGAGAGTTGGAGTATCTCTCAATTGTAGTCTGTATATCCCACAAATTGGAGTGTGGTGAATATCTCACAAATGGAAGAGGGTTTATCCCTAAAATTGGAGAGAGTAATCTCAAATTGAAGTAGCAGAGTCAGAGATCAATTCCTCAATAACCACATTTGAGTGAATTTTTGCTCAACTGTCTTAAGTTATTTTAAAGTCTTCATTGATATTCTTTATTTGCATTTCATTGTCAAATAAATAAGTTTCATTGTTGCTCTCAAAAAGTAGGCGAAGTTACCGAACCTCGTTAAATCTCGTGTTATTATTTGTGAGTGTGTGTTTTTCATTTCATCTCCCTAATATTTGTTTTATGTTGGTCCATCTAACACGCTTTCGCACAATAAGTTGCGTCACAACTCTGGTTGAGAGCATGAGATTATGGCGGAGATCAAATCAAAGAAGGAAAGGGATTGATTATCCTTCAACCTATTCCATCTCGCAAAAAAAAATTGTCAATATCAAATGGCAATATTGATATTAAAAAATTTGATGGAATTTGGCATGTGGCAATTCAAGATGATGGATTTGCTGGTTCAACAAAGTTTGGATATAACCCTGGGGAAAAACTAGATTTTATGAAGAAAAAAAAAGCACAACAAAACAGGCCACTGGAAGAAGTATTGCCCCAAGCTGAAAAACAGGGGCAATACAAATGCAAATGTAGCCCAAATTAAAGATGGGGATTCAAACTTTTTCTCTGGCTACTACAGTTGAAGTTGGCTCAGACGAGTGGATTTTGATTCCGCGTGCTCCTATCATATGTGTCCTGATAGGGATTATTTCACCAGTTTGGATCTCGCTAGTGGTGGAACAGTTCTTATGGGAAACGATCATGTGAAAAGAAAAGAGTTGGCATGATCCGATTGAAGTTGCACGGGGGAACCACGAGGGATCTTACCAACGTCTGGTATGTACCAAATTTAAAGAAGAACTTCATTTTTTGGTACTTTGGAATCAAACGGTTTCAAAGTCACCATGGAAGCTGGAACGTTAAAAGTCACACAAGGTGCTATGGTTGTCATGAAAGACCTATGAAAGAACAATTTGTTTTCTTACAAGGAAAGACCATTGTCGGTGGAGCTGCCACCATAGAAACTGCTATTGATACAACCAAGTTTTGGCACATGAAGCTTGGACATGTTAGAGAGAAGGCCATGCAAGGCCTAGTAAAGCAGGGTCTTTTGAAGGGTGCTAAGACTTGTAAGATGGACTTCTATGAGCACTGTGTTTAGGATAAGAAAACCAGAGATAAATTTGGCACGACCATCCACAAAACAAAAAGGACCCTAGATTATGTGCATATTATTGTTTGGGGTCCAACGAAAACTGCATTTTGAGTGGAAGACACTAGTTTGTTACATTTGTAAATGACATCTCAAGAAAACTTTGGGAGTATACTATGAAACACAAGTATCAAGTCTTGGAGATTTTCTTGTACTGGGAGAAGATAGTAGAGAATCAAACCGGAAGGAAGATTAAGGTATTGAGATCGAACAATGGCGGAGAATACACGTCTAATCCATTTTACGCCTTGTGCAAACATGAATGAATTGTAAGGCATTTTTTTGTGAGAAAGACTCCACAACAGAATTGTGTAGCGGAACGTATGAATCAAACTTTACTTGAAGAAGTAAGGTGCATGGTGTCCAATTCCTATTTGACGAAGAGTTTTTTCGGTAGAAGCGGTTACTTATGTACGTCATCAAATTAACCGTCTGCCTTCTGCAGCAATTGGTGGAAAAACTCTTATTGAAGTATGGTCAGGGTCACCTGCTTCAGATTATGCTTATTTGCGTTTGTTCTGTTGCTCGACATTCTTTTATGCGGTCAAATATAGCAAATTTGACCCAAGGATAAAAGATTTCATATTTCTGGACTTCAGCAGTGGAGTGAAAAGGTTTAGATTATGGTGCCTTGCATTGAAGAAAATGATCTTGAGCAGGGATGTTACTTTCGACGAAAGTAAATTTAAAAAGAAGAAAGTGACCAATGAAGAGAATAAAAAAGGTAGTCTAGTGCAGCAGGTGGAGATTTAAAGTCTAGCAGATTCTTCTTCAGAAGGCACTTATTCAGATGATAAAGATGGCGGGGATATGGAAGATGAAATTGAGGTGGAGCCTTCTCCTCAAAGGCCTCCACAAATTGAAGAATCGATAGCAACTAGCAAAATGAAAAGGACAATTTGGAGACTAGCCAAGTTTGCGGATATGGTTGTTTATACCCTACCAATTGTCAGTAAATATATTCCAACCAGCCACAAAAAAGTTGTGCAAAGTTTTGAAAGCGTGGCATGAAATAAGGCTATGAATGAAAAATTAAATTCTCTCCATAAAAATTTGACTTGGGAGCTCGTAGAGTTACCAAAAAGGGAAAGGACAATTGGGTGTAAATGGGTATATGCAAAGAAGGCAGACTCTCATGGAAAAAACAATGTGAGAATTAAGGCAAGATTGGATTAGCCTTGGTCGCACAATTCGACTTAGAGTTAGCGCAACTTGATGTGAAAACTGCTTTTCTACATAGAGATTTGGATGAGAAAATCAATATGTCCCAACCTGATGGTTTCAACGCTGTTGGCAAAGAACAAATGGTGTGCAAGTTGCAGAGGTCCCTGTATGGTTTAAAGCAATCTCCACGACAATGGTATTTAAGATTCGACAAATTTATGAAAGTACATAACTTTACGCGAAGTCAATACGATCATTGCATGTACTTTCGTAAATTTGAAGATGGTACATTAATTTATTTGCTCCTATATGTTGATGATATGTTGATCGCATCTAAGAGTACGATAGAGATTGAAAAGTTAAAAGCCCAACTTCGGAAGGAATTCAAAATGAAGGGTCTTGGCGAAGCCAAGAAAATTTTGGGCATGGAAATTACTCGTGATAGAGCAGCTGGGACTGTGTGGCTAACACAGAAACAATATTTAAAAAATGTACTAAATCGTTTTGGTATGGATGAAAATACCAAATCGGTTAGTACACCTTTGGCTCCCCACTTTAAGTTAAGTGCGAAATTGTCATCGAGTACAAATGAATAAATGATGTATCTGGATCAAGTGCCGTATGCAAATTTGATTGAAATCCTCATATATGCAATGGTATGCGTGAAACCTAATATTTCTCAAGCTGTTAGTATAGTTAGCAAATATACGCATGATTCAAGAAATAAGCATTGGGAAACTGCGAAATGGGTTTTGAGGTATATCAAAGCTACTGAGAATGTGGGTTTGAAATTTATGAGAAATCAAATGGAAGTCGAAAGATTTGTCATTGAATATGTGGATTCAGTCTACGCTGGTGATTTGGATAAGGGATGGTCTATTACGGGGTATTTATTTACCATGGCTAGTGGTCTAGTCAATCGAAGGTTTACTTTGCAGTCCATTGTAGCGTTATCTACCACGGAGGCTGAATACATGGCTGCTGGAGAAGTAATGAAGAAAGCCATTTGGATACATGGACTGATTTCAGACTTGGGTCTTCATCAGAAACGGGTGGAGAAGATAGTCAAAGCGCAATACATCTAGCGAAGAACCAAGTCCATCATGCTCAGACCAAGCATATTGATGTTCAATTCCACTTTATTCAAGAAATTATCGATGCATGGTGTTATTCTTCTTACGAAGATTGGGACAACCGATAACCTTGCAGATATGTTGACAAAAGTCATTAGAAACTCCAAGTTTTAGCATTGCCTAAACTTAGCCAATATTGTTCATACATAAGTATGATTTTTGGAAGAGCAACTATTAAGCCTATTGGATGTGTAGTATGAGAATTCATACTAACATAGAGATTATGGTGGCATTTGAAAATCTCGTCAAAGTGGAGATGATGGTAATTTGAAAGATTTTGCCAAGCTAGAGATTGATGTGAATGTGGCTATTTTTTTCAAAAGCACATGGGGGCCACCAATTTTTTTGTGCTTGTTTTTGTTTTGTCTTCAAATTGCATGCAGAAAATTGAGATTGATAATGGTTTTTTTTTTTTTTTTTTCAAAACTTGTGGGACCATTCTTTTGAAAAGAAAAATTATCTTATTTGATAATGTTGATTATCTTCTTCTGGTAATATGGAGAACTGGAGCGGCGGCCATTTTGTTGATAGAAGGAACTGGAATTTCAACTGCAACATTTGTTGAAGGTAGTGGAAGAAGATGCGAGAAACTCTGCGGCTGATTTTGAAGGAAATTGAAGAAGATGAAGAAAAATCTAATTTTTCTTTCTCTCATCCTTTGCCTATAAAATGCAAAGGTTATGAAGCTAATGGAGTATCTCTCACCCATTGGAAGAGAGTTGGAGAATCTCTCAATTGTAGTGGGTATATCCCACAAATTGGAGTGAGGTGAATATCTCACAAATGGAAGAGGGTGTATCCCTCAAATTGGAAAGATCAATCTCAAATTGAAGTAGCGAGAGTCAGAGATCAATTTCTCATACCTACATATTTTCAACCCGAATTTATTAGTTTTCGAGTACATTTATAGTTATTTTTATATGTTTTAATTAGTTTTTATATTTTTTGTATTAAAACAGGTGCGTGGGGTAAAAATGTATGAAATCGGAGTATAAACGATCAATTCATATCGAGAACGGTTGGAGAACGGTAGAAAAATGAGCAAGGAGGCAAAAATTTGAAGGAAGCCCTCCGCCTAGGCGTCCAAACCTCCACCTAGGCAGAGAAGATGCAGAGAAAAAAACTAATTTCTGCTGGATTTCAGCCTAAGCGGAAATCAACCACCGCCTAGGTGAAAATTCCTCGGCCTAGGCGGAAATCCAGCAGAATGTTTTTCACAGCTACTGCCTTCTCCATCGCCTAGGCGAACTTTAACCTACATACCCCTCCGCCTAGGCGGAAACCTCTGCACAGTGGGAGATATTTTTGAGATATTTTTTTGCCTATTTATACCCTTCTCTCTTCCTATCGTCCGACTTCTTCAGCCCCGAAGGCCTTAGGCCATATTTTAGGGTTAGGATAAGGAATTTTTGAGGGAGAGCTCTCAACCCGAGGTGGAGGATGAAGAGGGAAGCGATCGTTCGATGGTTCTAGCGGCTATTCTTCGAATATTGATTAAGTCGCTCGTTTCTTCTCTTTGTTTTCTACATTTCGGTAGTTGTTGAGCATGTTTACGCCATTTTACATTATATACGTGGTTATGGCCATTGGCTAAACATAGGTTGTATAGGGATTATTAATATAATTTATGAAAACGTTATTTAGTTGAGTTTGTGTTTTGTTTGCGATTGTTCTTCATTATGTTGATTGTGTGTGCCGTATTGTTTGTTTATCATGTTATGAGAATGATTGTTGTGAGAATACGGGGTTTAACGAATCCTGGATTCGGACTAGAATAAACGAACGCCAAAATCTTATAACCCGGTCAAGGTTTAGATTGTGGACAATTGATGACGTTGGGGTAAGACTCACGTAACCTAGAGTCGTTAAGATGTTGAGATGGACTTCAGCGTTGACGCGAAGTCACATATTCTGTCACACCCCATCCCAGACACCCGTCATGTGGGGCCGGCGTGACGTAGACATGACACCACCCAACGGACTAGCCAACCTCAATACGTCAATAAATAACATTGTAAATCTATACAACACATATAATAATCTCATCTGATAGGGATGCACCGTCCCGAATATAAAAACAAACAAACAAATCCCCTGAACCTCACTTAGATTTCATCTCTGATATCTCGTCTCAAAGACTCCTTTGTATGACCCACATAACTCTATCTAGCGCCAGTAGGGAACTGACCAACTGCTAACTATTTCACCTGCGAGTGTACTGCCTTCTTAGTAAAAATATTTTTAATAATAAAACTCATTTTACAATATCTAAATGGAATCAAGCGGAAGTATATAAATACAACATAACTCGTAAAATCTCCAATATAAAAGCAGGAAAAATAAAGCGACATAATTAAATTCCATTCAAATTCAACTAATATAAAAATCATACCAATCACCATGATAATAAATATCAAATCAGCCAATATACGTAAAACACCACATTTCAAGCACACATCTCAAATATACTTTTTAAGCACACACCTCAAACACACACACTGGCCAGCCCTAGTGATCGTTTTAACCTCACGATCGGGAGTTTGCAATAGTACCGTACCATCCGTAGAATATGCCTTCTTACGAACATCCATCACTCTGCCGAAGCGGATAATCACTACGCAGTATAAACGTCTAACATCACTCTACCGAAGCAGATAAACATCACTCCGCCGAAGCGGATAAACATCACTCTGCCGAAGCGGATAAATACTATGGCATCGTCAAATCAAATACAACATCATCGAATCATAACTCAATAAATATCGTCTACTCAACATCGTCAAATCACCACGTTTATCTCTTTTCCTCATATCCAAAAATCATATTTCACATTTTCTTTTAAAGAAAACGTCTGATTTTATCAAAATCACTTTTTCACCCTTTATTTTTAGAAAATCAGGCATTTTTAGAAAAACATATGTTTTCTATTTTCTTTTAAAAACACTGTCTGATTTCGCCAAATCCAACAAAAAATCATTTTCAACTTCTTTTCGAAAACCATCGAAATCTTCCAAAAATCCAGTTTACTAACTCACCCAAATCCTGCTTGATCCATATCATTTATAAATTCGTACAATTTAAGTAAACACATATTTCATCATATATATATATATATATAGATAGAAATAGTTTGGCAAGAAGACAATACACTCACCTCGATATCCGTTTTGCAAAACTGACACTGACCACACTCTATCTGGACGTCGGTGCCTGCGAACCTAATAGTGACAGAACCTAAATTAATATCTTATCTAAAATATCCTAATCATGCAAGGCAGACCCTATATTCTGAATCGTTACTATTTTATGTACCACATAATTAAAATTAATTAATCGTTACAAAATTATTACGCTTTTAGGATTTGTAACGCTAAATAAAATTTAATTTAACGAAAATTAATAATCGATTGAAATTTCACCTATTTCCGAATCGTTTGACAATTACGAGATAGGTTTTGGATTCTCCTGGGGTGGTTTCTGCAAATTCCCCATTTTTTTTTTCTCTTTTCTTCATTTTTTTTGCACTGTTTCGGTTTCTGCTCCCGTCGACCTCTTTCTCTCTCTCCTCACCAACCTCCGGCAACCTCACTCCATTGACGACGACGCACACGCCGCCGGAACTCACTTACCGACCAAACAACCTACACACCGCCGGCAGCCCACAACTGATCACGCACACACACCCACTGTTGAACGAAACACAAACACGCCGGCCAAATGACAGCGACGATCCCACACATACCCACACGATGAACTCGACGGCTCAGACACATACACCGAAACACACACACTTTAATGTCCACACCCATGCACATACACCATCCGACCACACGACACACACATGTACACAATTGTCCAACGATCGATGCACGCAACCAGCGACGACACGCATACACACATGTACCGACGATCAACAAAACGCACTGCCGACACACCAACCAACGAACAGAGCACAGAACACGCACACACACTGTCGATCATCCCCACCACACACAATCATTGGCGACGGAACGAAACAGAGACGATTGTATACTCACCCACACACAATGTTGACAGCTAGAAAACGCACACACACACACACACTGTCACAAATGGAACAGCCGAACGACACACCCACATACACCCACACAATGGTCGGATGAACACCCCCTCACTAACTGCACACCGTCGACCAAACACCCCCACAACCGGAACCCAGCTTCTCTCTCTCTCTCTCTCTTCTCGATTTTTTTTTTCTTCTGATTTTTCTTGATTCTTTTTTTTTTTTTTTTTTTTGAGATTTTTCTGATCACCACTTCGATGGATGCATTTATATGTATGAACTTGGTGGTTCATCTTGATCTCATGCCCTGCCACATCGTTGCTCTCTCTTTCTCTATTTTCGATTTTGGCTGCTCATTCCCAAGGCATATGCATGTGTGTGTGTGTGTGTGTGTATATATATATATATTAATCTTTATTTTAATTACTCTTTTCTCCCCCCTAATTTCCTTTAAATTATTATTTTAACTTAATTCATGATATAATTTTTCTTAAAATTATAAATTCACCCCTAAAATTTTAATTTTATAAATAAATGACAAATTGAATCCCAAAGTGTAGAAAAAATGTTTTCAAATTTGCAAATCGACCCCTAAATTTTTAATTTGGATATTAAATAACACATTTCTACCCCGTATTTTCTAAATACTCTAAAATGCAACTAAAATTATGTATATGCTAAAGTTAGGGTCTTACATATTCCCTCGTCTTACACTCGGGAGAGGTGACGGGGGAGTTTTAGAATTGAGATTGTGGATAGGGTAAACACAACGCACAATCCAATGACCTGGTCGGGAGTTGGATTGTGTGCAATCAATGACGTTGGGGCGAGACTCACGTGGCCTAAGGTCGTTAAGACGTTGAGGGGGACTTCTTCGTTGACACAAAGTTGCGTATTCCCCCGTCTTATACTCGAGAGAGGTGGCGGAGGTGTTTTAGATATCCAGATTGTCGGATAAGTCGAACACCGTTAACATAAACTAAAATGAGACTAAACACGTATTCGTAAATGAAACTAATCCCTAGACAACCTATTTTCTCAAAACTATCTCATATTAATATTAGTATTAGTATAGATTAAATTTGGCTATATTAGTCTTAGTATTAATTAATTAAATTCCATTTTTGTCGCCTAGATAAAGTCAAGTTATGATAATCGCGGTACTCGATAGTAACGACACCAATTCTTGTGGATACGATACCCGACCGAAAGGTCCATTATACTAAAACTTGATCCATACGCTTGCGGTGAAAGTGACAGTACTTAATTAGTGGCCACCACCACAGTTGAGCAAATTTTTGCTTAAGTGTTTTAAGTTATTTTAAGGTCTTGATTTGTATTCTTTATTTGTATTTCATTGTCAAATAAAGAAGTTTCATTATTGCTCCCCAAGAGTAAGCGAAATTGTCGAACTTCGTTAAATCTTGTGCTATTGTTTGTGAGTGTGTGTTTTTCATTTCATCTTTCTAATATTTATTTTGTGTTGGGTCCACCTAACACGCTACCCACAACAGGTTGCAAATCTACCAAAACCATACTTGGAATTGGATCAAACCACCCCATGCCATTGAAACATGAACCTAAGCCCTCTCCACCCCATCTTCTCGGGGATTGAGTCAACAAAGCCTGAGAACATGAGTTCCCTCCTGAATTCACGCAGCTTCAACCCATCCATGATACACAACGAAAAAACATCAAAATCAAAGTAATCAGGTAGGAAATAGATCCTTAAAGAGGGGAAGAAATGGCCTCATAGTCACCGACTCTATAGCTTGGCGACGATTGGCAACAAAACACTGTTCCACCAGCTACGCTTCAGAACAAAGCACCGTCACCCCTGAATGATTCGGCTCCAAGCAACGTCAGACCGTTAATCTACCACCGCCTGCTTCGAAATCCCACACCTACTTGCTTGACCACCTTTTTCTTCAGCCTAATTGGTGGATGCCTGTACAACACAACACGCTAGAGATCTGCTTCACAACTTCGCGATCTAGGAGTATCCGATGACTTTCAGGTGGAGCCTCTCTGAATGATGCGCCTGAACTTGCCAGATGCCGACGGCGAGATAGATCGGAAAAAAGAATTCGAAATGGGCACACATCTCACCCCTCTCTTTCCGGTGAACTCTCTCTCTCTCTCCGGCGAGGCTTCTCGGCTTCTCCGACGGGTACCACCACCACCACTATACACATATTTATTGAACTTCATTTTTATTGGTATTTAGCAATGCAAAACTCCTTAAACCAAATTTTAATCTCTTACGGGTATATATGATCCATATATAGATTTTCCTCAACAAAAGATGATAATTATTGGGTGGGCAGACCTTGACGGCATGTTTGGTTGGACAAAATCGGGGGTAGAATGAAATCGCATTCCGCTATCAATTCTTATTCCGTTGTTTGGTTTTCTAATGGAATCACTTTTGTGATTTCATTGGAATGAAAATCAAATTAATGTGATTCCATTTGAAATGGGATGAAATCAAATCTAATCCAATAGAATCAAAATTAAAATTACAAAAAAGTTCATCGCTGATTCAACCTAATACTGAAATTAGAGAATATGAGTGGAAATTAAAGAACAGAAATAGAAATTAAAAAACAGAAAATTTAGAACAGAAACAAAAAATTGAGAATAAAAACAGAAAATTGAGAACAAAAACTGAAAATTGAGGACTGAAATTGAAAATTGAGAATAAAAACAGAAAATTAGAGAACTGAAATGTAAGAACAGACACAGAAAATTAGAAAACAAAAAATTAAGAACAAAAACTGAAAATTGAGAACAAAAATAGAAATTAGAGAACAAAACTGAAAATTGAAAACAAAAACAGAAATTAGAGAACAAAAACTGAAAATTGAATGGAATAGTGAAATATAATAAAATAAGAGAAATAATGAAATAGTAAAATATAATAAAATTTTATTATAAGGGTATAATAGGAATTTTATTATATTTCAATATTCAATTACTTTATTCGTTCTATACCAACCGAACAAGTGAATGGAATAGTGATTTCATTGACAATTTCATTACATTTATTTTTTCATTTCATTACTTATTCCATTCTATTCTACTATCATTCTATTCCATCTAACCAAACGAGCCGTGAGAAAATAATCAGAGCAATTTGAACGACAAGGAAAAATGCTACCATTTGTTCCCACACAAAGGCACCAGACCCGCCACCAGCTCAGCCAGCAGAACCACCTCTTGAGGGCGGTTCACCGACACCCGAACAGACAAACCTTACTCTGCCTTAACAGACGAACCCTCCTCCAACCGAAGCAGCCTAACCACCACCAAAGTCGCCAAAAGACCAAAGGGACAAATTATCGATGGTTGCGGTAACGGTGGTGTTTTGAGATAGAGAGAGAAACGTCGCCGAAAATAAAGCAGGGAGGAGGTGCGGGACGCCGTCGCCAGATGCAGGTAGGAGTGGGGGTGGGAAGTAGAAGAGGTGATGAACAGGGAAGACTAGGATTTCGTAAGGAAAAAAAAATATTTGACCCTTAAAGTTTCCAAATATTCCCAAACAGTACCCATTGAATTAATTAAAATAAAATGACAAAATTACCTTTAATTTCAAAGTGAAATGACAAAATTACTTTTGATTCTATTAAATTTTAACCGTTGCACTTTAGTCCACCAACACGGCGATAAGTGGTGACGAAAATAACATAAGGAACAAAATGCAAAACGGTCTAACCACATGGGGCAAAGAACAATTAACCCTACCATTGATTATTTGTTTCTCTTTTTTTTTTTATCTATGTTTGCAATTGACTTTGTTGCTGCTGTTTCCGGATGTAATATTTAGAAAATCTATTTATGTTCTCAAATTCATGTTCTCTTATTTATGTCCTCATGCTAGCAAGCTTTTAAAACTTCTTAGATTCATTCTCTATTGTTCTTTCGAAGGAGACGATCTTATTACTATTTATGCGACTACGAAAATGAAATATTTATACTTTGGTACTTAATTTATATAAAGAATCAACTTATTTTGATCATTTTAGGCGCATATAGCATTGAATTTTGTATATTTATTTTGAGAGAAACGAGATGCGACTGCTTGAACATCTTCTCTTATTTTTGGTAATTCTTTTCACTTTTAAATTTAAATTAACTTGATTTGTTTTGACGCTATAGTTAGTTGTATTCTCTCTCTTTATCTTTCTCTCTACTTCACAATTCCCTCTAAATTAGTTTCGGTAATTCTTTTTATATTAATTTTGGTTTGAAATATGACCTAAATACTTCATAATAAATAATATATTAATATAAGTATTAAATATTCGAACATTATAATTCAATTTCCATGTCAATTAGATGGTATTAAGGCAAATCTGGCATCATCCTTCACTATATTTAGGGTTAAGTATTCTGTCTCCTATGATTTTGACTGTTTCACATTATCTTTTATTATATTTACTATCATGAAAATCATTCAGATTGTTAGTGGGAGAAGTTCAGGTTAGAACTAAGGAGGTGGTAATTCATTTTCCAAATATTTGATATATTAGCATTAGATTGTCATCTCCTCTAGTTACTACTACTCCAAAAGTGGGGACAAGTTGTGTTTGGATTGGTAATATATGTTGTTAGTTGGTGGTAGTGTTTAATTATTGTTGACATTCTAGTAAAAATATATGTAGAATGTTGTGTAAATAGAAGAGATAATATCAAAAAATAAAAAAATAAAGATATTGTTTAATTTTTCACACCCATGCCTAAAAGCAGGGGTACCAAACATGTTTTGAAATCTAGAGTATTTATTTTTTATTTTATGTTTCTGTTTCGCTTCAAATCTTATGTTTCTTGGAGTACGGAGATATGATGTCTAAAAGATAATTCTTTTTTTTTTTACATTTCAGAAACCGATGATAATTTATAAACTAAACATGAAAACTTATTATTATTATTATTATTAGAATAAATAAATAAGTATGTTGATTCCATTTTATGATTATAGATAGATCTAAAACATAGGCAAATCTATTTGTATCAAAATAAAACAAATAAAATAGTAAAGGTTAAATCTAATTTAATCAATTACCTCTTCTAATTATTTAGCCCCAAAGTCGGTAATTTGCGAAGCGTGATTTGAGAAGTCAACGAATTGAAAAGAGATGTGTATTAATTTTGGTTAGGTGTGAGATAGTACAACCTGTTATATTGCTTGCCCAGACCAATCATCTTCTTCGTCTTCTTCCTTAATTGCAATCTTCTTGAGAAAGTTTACATGCATACTTCTCATGGTCTAGTTGCTCCTTGACACAAAATTTGTCACCTTTGTCATGCCCTATACGGTCTCAAACAAGCTCTATGTGTTTGGTTTGCAAAATTTAGTACCACCATCCACCAATTCGGGTTCACATCTCGTATTCATGATTTTGCCTTGTTTATTCGTCAAACTGACAATGACATTATCTTTCTTTTACTGTATGTGGACGGTATGATCATTACAGGAGATGATCTATATTGAATATCTGAACTCAAAAATTCTCTCAGTGATCAATTCGAGATGAAAGACCTTGGTGTGCTCACCTATTTTCTTGATCTTGAAGTTTCAACTGGTTCAAATAGATACTTTATCTCCCAAGCCAAATATGCATATGACATTCTTTCCAAGGAAGACATCACTAACTCCACCACTGCCAATACTCATCTAGAGTCAAATATCAGACTTACTCTACTAGATGACTCTTATTTCCCGGACGTCACTTTCTATTGCCAGTTAGTTGGAAGTTTGGTATACCTTACAATTACTCGCCCAAACATCGCCTATGTCACCCATCAAGTTAGCTAGTTCTGGTCCATTCCTTAGACCACTTATTACTCAGTTGTTCTTTGCATTCTTCGGTATGTCAAGAGCACATTATTTCATGAACTTCATTTCTCCGCCCAGTTTGCTCTCATCTTATAGGCTTATTTTGATGTCAATTGGGCTGAAGTTCTTATCGACAGACGTTCAACCACTGGTTATTTTTTCTTCCTGGACAACTTTCTCGTTTCTTGGTGCAGTAAGAAACAAATTGTGGTTGCCCAATCCAGCATTGAAGTTGAATATCGAGCCATAATTGATGTAACACAAGAACTATTTTGGCTTTATTGGCTTCTTGTTGGCATATGAGTCTCTTCTCCTACTGTCATTATTCTATACTGTGACAATAAGAATGCTATTCAGATCGCCCATAAAGATTTTTTCACGAGTATACAAAACACATCGAGACTAATTGCCACTTCATCAATCACCACATTCTCTAGAATACGATTCGTCTTCAATCGGTTAATTCAGCCTGCTAGACAACAGATATTTTCACCAAGACTTATCCACTTGGAAGCTTTCACACTTTGGTTTCTAAACTCAAGTTCACATTTCATTTACCACCTTGAGTTTGAAAGGGTATGTTAATATATTTAATGGGCCTCGGCTCACTACGCCAAACCCTTTCACTAGGAAAACCAAACACTAAACCTTACCAGAGTTATCCTAGTCGCCTCCTATATATAGACTTTCTTTATATTTCTATAAATATATTTTTCTCATATATCAATACAATACATTCATGTTTTCTCAATATCTTACATCTTAGTAATTCTAACAAAGAGTATGAAATCAACCGCTTAGGCCAAACTGCAGCAATTGCTCTTTCGATATCCAGCAAAGGTTTTTAAGCAAGAAAACTTCATAGCATAACTCTTACAAACCCTCCCTGTTGGGGATATATAAGCCCTATAGACAATCGTACACTAGCCTATTTCTAGTAATCATATGAAGTAAATAATCAAATGTATTTTGATATTATTATTTTATTGTTTCAATGATGTCGTAGATCTTAAATATTAAGTAAAATGTCTTACTATTTCATGTGATTAAATAGGAGGAGACCAAGACATTTGGGAACTTAATATTCTAAATTATTGCAAGTCGATATTGAATTGTTGAAAAGAATCTTAAACAATGTAGACTAGCTTGTTCTATTGTTCTCTCTTTGAAAATGGTGAATAACAATCTATTAGTATGAGATACTAGAATATCAACAAATCGACTTACTAAGTGTAGTAAGAGACTGCACGTGATCATTCTTGATGAAATCCTACATGGTAGTTTTGCTTGAGTCAAAATAGGATGTCTAAGTTGTGATGGTATCTTGTGATCTTTTGACTTGAGGTGTTATATGTTACATATATGAGTTACTATACTTTGATAATACAAAGTGTTGTTCTCTTGCCACGAACCTTCAAAAATATTTATTGGATATAGCATGGGATATACATATGAATATACTAGTGTGCCAGATAAAATCTATTACTCTTAGCAAAAGAAATGTGATCAATGTCATTTGATTTAATATAATTCACCCAAGCCTCTAGGTAAAACATTGCGATGATGATTGAGATGAGATTCCAATCTGTATCACAGTGAATTATATTATCAATCAAAATACATATGATTAGAATAGAAGTTTTTGAATTAACCATACCCCGTTTTTCCTTTCGAATACTTAGATAGAGAGCTACTAGAATACTCTTATCATCCCTTAGGAGGTTCTCTTGGCTAAATTCTTGTTAATTGGACATGACTATATTATGTGGGTAGACATAACTCACAGTCAAAGGAAATACCTTAAAGAAAAAATTATTTTCTAGGGGACAACCTACAATTTGCTAGTTGCCCCTAGTCGAAATTGCCTTAACTTCTAATCCAAAGATGTCCAGAAGTATGTGGTTACCTATAAAAAATGAATGTGACATTTTCCTTATCAATTAGGGTTTGACTATGTTGAGCAGCATTATGAGAATTAAATCTTGAATTTAATCTTGAATGCACCATCTTGATGTGGGAGAGTGACCACAAATTTTTTCAAAGAGGTGACAGTCGAGGTGCACGTAAACTGCTTACACGTTACCATAAAATCCTACAAAAAAAATAAAATAAAATCATAGAGGTACTTGCATGCTAGAAATGCATGATAGACTTCAAACATATTTATTTAATTTGATACAAACCAGAACACATTGAAATGACCAAATCGCAATTCGACACTCCCTAGTTCTATTTTATCTTCATATCCTATTATAATATTTAAAAGTGAAAGACAAGCTTTTGAAATAAAGTATGATTAATCTCTCCAATCTCCTTACTCTTATTTAATTAATGGCCAATATCTACTCTTCCTATTACCAATAACATTAAATGAATAAAAAATTAATTTTAATTCGAATTAATAAAATCTAAATTGAATAGAAAATTATTTCCAATTTCAATTATATATTTGCATAATAAAATAAATTATTTTTTTAATTAATATTTTTTTTTTGTTTTGTTTTTTATTATCAATTCAAAATTTCATTCTTTTTTAAAAAATTATATTCAAAATATTAGATTTGAAAAAAAAATAAAAATTTCATTCGAATGAAATTTATTTTAATTAGTAATTATATTTATTTTTGTTTCATTATTATTATTAATTCGAACTTTCATTCATTTTTTACAAAAAAAAAATATTCATAATATTTTTTTAAAAAATAATTAAATTAATTTTTATTTAAAAAAGGGACGAATCATGTGGGTTGAAAATGATGGTCCTCAAATGCATTCTTTTCTCTAATAATATATTTTAGTATTAATCATATTCTAAATGAATATATTTTTTCCATAATTGAAAAAAAAAAAAATGGGTTCTTGATGAGCATTTCATAAATTGAAAATAAAATTCTTTTTCTTTTAAATCCAAATTTTACGATATCTAATTCACTTTGTACATTGATTTTTTTTTTAAAAAAAAAAAAAAAAAAATTCTCTCAAAAGTTAAAAGTCATTGTATGCCACAAAAGTTATTTTATTTTTTATACGAAAATTGCATTTATTTTAAAGTAATATAATAATTTTGGATTCATAAAAATATTATTGTACCAACGTGGAATACATTGATTAAAATTTTAAATTCGTATACTATTAAAATAAAAAAAAAAAAACTTTAAAATTTATGTCCATACAATCTATAGCTCGTAGTAATTTTACAAAACTTGAAAAACACACAATATAATGATATCTTTATGATTTTTTGGTTCCGAGGTCAGAAACTAATTTTTCCGTACCATAATTTTGTTTTATTTTGTTTATTTATATTTTATGGTCTCTAACTTGTGTTATGTTTTTTCAAAATGAGTCTTGCTAGAAAAAACTTGAGTATTCGATTACTTTCATTAAGACTATCAAATACAAATATCATGAAGAAGAAAATATAATTCCTATTCGTTTAGCATTCAAATAGTAAATAATTGTTTCATATTATTATAAACAAACTTAATATGAATTTTCTTTATTTTAGTCTAAACGTGAAAACTAGTAAGAAACTAAAATTGGAAGATTACACTTAAAAATGAATGAGAGCTCACAAAATCCTTTATCTTAATTCTCCTTAATTTCTCTTTCTTTTAATATTTTATTTTGTTTAAATAATTTTTAAATATTATTTATCATTAATATAATAATTTTAGTGAATTTAATTGTCATTTATGTGAGTTTAAAGAGTTTTAAAAGTTTTCTTTTATTTCAAGTGGTGAGATTTTCCATTTAAATAAAAGATAATATTTTTACAATACATAATAAAAAAAACTTTAAATAATTCACTTATTACATTTTTTATTTAAAAAAAAATTAAAAATTATATTTTTTCCCTCATATAAGTGTTGACAAAAGTAATTAAAAATACATATTTTATTTTTTATGCAACTAATTTTATATATAAAACAAGCTTAAAAATTACAAATATAATAAAAAAATTAGAAATTACAATTAAAAATGTATATCTATATCTATATTTATATCTTATTCTCATTATAGATATATAAAAGCGGAAGCCATGTAATCAGAATGGAGTATGTACAAACTCGTCAATCTTATTGAATTTGAACAATGAACGACTCAGATTGAATATCTCCACCGTGTTCAAGCACTCTTTAAACATTATTGGGTGGGTCTTGAACGAGTTGTTTACCACTTTATTATATTTAAAAAAAAATACTGAAAAAAAGTTGCTTTTAACTTATTTACCAAAATAGAATTACATAGGGATGTGATCCCTAGCTACTAAAACCCGGGGTTCTCAACCCTGGGTACACCGTATACTCGGGGTTCGCATCCCCGGGTATACAAGACTGTTTTTATTTATTTTTTTGGTTTCTTTTTGGGAAACCCAGGGTTGGGTACCCCCGGTTCTAGGTAGAACCCGGGGTACCCAACCCCGGGTTTAGCAAAAAAAAAAAAATTGATTATGGCTCAATGGATTTTTAAAGTTTTTGGCAACTTTAAGTTGATTAACAATGGTCTATCGGTATTTTAAATAAAACTAATTTTTTATGCATAAATTACGTTCAAAACACACCATAATGTTTTTTTAAAATACTAAAAACGGACAAGTGAATGAATTTTGAAAAATTGTCAAAGTCGGCCAGATGAACTGTTTCGATGACGATGCAGTTTTTTTTTGGAAACTGAGTTAACAAAAAATGGCCTATTAGTAACATAAATGAACCCATTTTTTTTGTATACAAACTATGTTTATAACACTACATAATAAAATTTAGAATACTAAAAACAGACTAGTGAATAATTTTTAAATAATTGTCAAAGTTGGTCGGATGAGTTGTTTCAATAACAATGCCCTTTTTTTGGAAACTTTAAGTTAATAAAAGATGGTCTATCTTTAACATAAATAAACCAACTTTTTTTTGTATATAAACTATGTTCATAACACTACATAACAAAACTTAGAATATTAAAAATGGATTAGTAAATAATTTTTAAATAATCGTCAAAAATTGATTGAATAAAGCATAATATTTAAGAAATAAATAACCAAGAAAAATGTCTTAAATAATCAGTTTGCCTATCAATGCTAATTTAAAAGTTGGGTTTGATCTGAGTCATCACTCTGGCTTTCAAAGATTTTAATTTTACCAACGGGATAAGACTCATGTTCGCGACAAAGATTACAAATTTAGTCACCCAATACTTCAAATCCAAAATTGAAGGTGAAAACGGACTTTATTCGAAAAACTACTTGACCAAACCGCCTTTGGCATTTGCCACGCCTAGATCTCGAAAAAATACTCAAAATGAAAAAAAAAAAAAAAAAAAAATATATTCCAAAACGGACTACTGAGCGCAAAGTTATGCACATCCAAACTTTTTCTATTATCTTACATAAGTTTTATCTTCTCTCTACACCATATTCCCTTATCTCTTAACTTTGTACCTTGTGTTGTGTGTCCCCCACACCACACCACACGTGTGACAAATTTTTTTGTTCAGTATATGCATTCGATCGATCTTTGCTCTATTGCTTAGTCATACTTGCATTATATTTGCATTCGATTCTTCATCAGTTTTCAATAAATACAGACATTTTAGCGCACATAATTCAATAGGTAAATATGCCATGCTCCCCTATTCCATTCTCTCACAACTTCAACTTTGAACCTTGCATTGTGTGTCCCCTACAACAAACCACATGATCTTGGGTGGATTTAGTGTTCTAAGTTTTAGTGTTCACTGGTCCCTTTTTAGTGTTCTAAGTTTTGTTATGTAGTGTTATCAATGTAGTTTGTATTAAAAAAAAATAGGTTCATTTCTGTTACGGATAGATCATCTTTTATTAACTCAAAGTTTTTAAAAAAACTGCATCGTCATTGAAACAACTCATCCGACCAACTTTGACAATTATTTAAAAATTATTCACTAGTCCATTTTTAGTGTTCTAAATTTTATTATGTAGTGTTATGAACATAATTGTATACAAAAAAATTGGGTTCATTTATATTACTGATTGGCCATTTTTTATTAACTCAAAGTTTCTAAAAAAAAAGGTATCGTCATCGAAACAGTTCATCTGGCCGACTTTGACGATTTTTTAAAATTCACTTATTTGTCCGTTTTTAGTGTTGTAAAAAGTATTATGGAGTGTTTTGAACGTAATTTATGCATAAAAAAAATTAGATTTATTTAAAATACTGATAGACCACTGTTAATCAACTTAAAGTTGCCAAAAACTTTAAAAATTTATTGGGCCATAATCATCTTTTTTTTTTCTTTTTTTTTTGCTAAAGCCAAGGTTGGGCACCCCAGGTTCCCAAAAAAAAAGAAAGGTCTTGTATACCCGGGGTTGCGAACCCCGAGTATATGGTGTACCTAGGGTTGAGAACCCCGGGGATCACATCCACGGGTAATTTTATTTTGTTAAATAAGTTAAAAGCAACTATTTCTCAGTATTTTTTTTAATATAATAAAGTGGTAAACAACTCGGGTCTTGAACCATCATGTTACAGTACTCTAAACATTTGGGGGTAGGTGTTGAGTGGGTACACACACACACTCTCTCTCTCTCTCTCTCCTTTTTTTTTTTTTTTGGTTGCTGTTGTGACAAGTTTCTCTCTCCTTTACCTCCACTTTCACCTTTACTATCAGCCCCGCACATACCATTTCTCCTTCAATTTATCTCTTTTTCTTTTTCTTCTTCCCTCTTACTTTCTCTCACCGAAGGCGATTAGCGGCAGTGTTTCGTCGGCTTTGGGGGCGGTGAAGCTCAAGGTGGTCAGATCTGGATGGAGACAGCAGCGGTGGTCGCGTCGATGTCGGAGCTGGATGACGATGACTTGCGGTGTTCGGATCTAGATTGCGATGGCCGGCGGTTGTCAAATCTACGCGATTTGGCCACCTCGGTCCACTATTAATTATATCTCATAATCATAATAATACGGAATTAATTAATAAACTAAAGGGAAAAAGACATGTTTGGTCCCTGAAAGATGGTTAGAGTGTCTAATTGGCCCATAAGATTTGAAACTCGATACATTTGCTCTCAACATTTGAAAATCGTTCCAAATTGGCCCTTGAAGAGGATTCTGTGAAGTCAAAGTAACGGTCGACGTTACTTTAGGGGCATTTTGGTCTTTTTATTTAATGGGGCTAATTTAAAAACTCATCTAAACTTCTAGGAGTCAAAATGTTTTTTCTTGGGATCATTTAGTTTTCTATCTAAAACTTAAGGGTTTATTGTGTATTTTTTCCTTTTAATTCATCTTCTTCATTTCCCTCCCCATCCCATCTCCGGCGAGCCAAGCCCCACCCCTACCAAAAGTTGCAAACATCAAATTTTCGATTGCTTCTGCCCGTTGATCAACAAGGGCACAACCACCACGCCGAGATATGCTTTCTCTCTCTCCTTTGCATTGCTATAACAGCTAATCGCGTCGTTGTCGCCAATCCTACCGGCTTTCAACGACACCGCAATGGCCCACCATTTGTTGGCTCAGCTTACTCCATCGATGTAGAGCTTCTTCAGTCAGACCATGAATCCTAGACTACCTGCGCCACCACCGACGGCGGAAGTGGCAACACCCCCTTGCTCTCTCATCTTCCTTCTGCAAGCTGACTTCTCTCTCTCTAAACCTTAAATCATGTAATTTTGGAGTTTCTCCCATTTTCATGCTGAATTTGTTCTCTATCAAACCAACCCATTTCCTACCTTAAAGAATTTGTTCTTATACACCCAAAATCATGTAATTTAAAAAAAAAAAAACAAAAACAAAAACACCTGGAATATTATGGGTTCTTTCCCTTTTGAGTTCTAATTTCACTCGTTAATGGTGAAGAACATAGATCTTTGGCAACCTTTGCTCCATCTTGGAAATCGAACCTGTTGTTCGATTTCGATTTTGGAAACGAAAAGGTTCGATTGATAGGGTTTCAATTTCGATTTCAAAATCGAAACTCTATTTTGATTTCGAGCTCGAAATCGCAAACGACGAAGATGACGAAGGACAATTTCGCCATGGACAGACGAAGAAGACGAAGCAGACGACTGAGAGAGGGGCTCGCGAGACCAATCGGGATTTCAAAATCGAAATGGAAATCGAAACCCTAGTTCGATTTTGATTTCGAAATCAAAATCAATTTCGATTTTGAAATCGAACCTGTTGTTCGATTTCGATTTCGTTCGATGCTCGAAATCGAGATTTCGAAATCCATTTTTTTTTCTCTCTCTCTCTTCTGCAAGACTGCAACAACATTCTCTCTTTCTCTTTAAAAACCCACTTTATTCTCCCTCAAACCCTACCCTAGAAGAACAACACCCAGACCCTCCTTGCATTCACAAAACCAATAGAGGATGGTGAAAAAAAGGCAGACGACGATGGTGGAGGCAGTTGTGTGGTGGTGCTCGGTAGTACAGAGAAATGAAAGAGGAGAGATTGAGGAGCCAAAAGTGGAAAAAAAATATTTTGACCCCCTTAATTTAACAACATATGCAAATAGATCCCATTAAATTAATAAAGTTGAAATGACGCATGTATCCCCGGCCAAATAGTCACGTGACTGTTTCCATCCAAAATTCCCAAATTTTACTAACAGAACCCGACCCAAGGGCCAATTTAGAACGATTTTCAAATGTTGAGAGCAAATGTGTCGAGTTTCAAATCTTAGGGGCCAATTAGACACTCTAGCCATCTTTCAGGAACCAAAAATGCCTTTTCCGCTAAACTAAAGCATACATGAATATTATGATACAATAATAAAGAACGGTAATCGAATGCGTACCTATTTGGGCCATCGTAGGAGATTAAATATGTCGCAGTGGATTACTAACTAAGTCTTTCTCCCTTTGATCTAGATTATTGTGGTGGTGGCTCTCAATGGAAAGAAACCTTTAATCTAGCCTAGGGAAGAGACCTAGTTATATATACTAGGGTTTCTTGTTGGACTCTCTCATAATGGGTTTCAATGAAATTTTAAACCTACACTTGCCACTTAACTGGACTTTTACATAAAAGACGCCACAACCCAAATCAAAATATGATCACTAATTATTTGAACTGCTTAAATAATAGATTATCCATTAACCCGTTTTTGTAAAACAATTAATTCAATTAATGTTAACCAATAAAAAATATTCCAAGATCCACTTCTCCAGTGTCTTCGTCGCTCACCACACCGTCGCTCTCTGTCACATCATGCCTCACCTCACCTCGCAGACGCCATCGTCATCCAGATCTGGCCACCAGCCGCCATCGCCATCCACTAGCCACCGCTGATGCTCAAGATGACTCAACGACGGCGTTCTATCCGCTCAACCTTCTTCGTTGCCGTAACCGTCGATTAGTCCCGTCCAGCACCCTAAAGCCACAGTTTAGTGTCTCTCGCTAGCACTTTGTATGATTGTATCCATGAAGACCCAAATTGGAAATGAGTGTAAATTTTAGTTCCCCACCAGGGACGGTTAATATCCGGTGAGCCGTTTGAGGGTTCTCTTCGTTTTATGTTTTTTTTTAAGTATATTCATATCTATGAGTTGTACGTTTTATTGTGGCTTGACTAATTTGTGATTGATTGTACAGCTCCGCTGATGCACACAAGTTATTAGTTGAGAAGAGCAAGTATCTCGGAGGTTTGTGTTCTTATAATTTGAAGCATCCTCTTCTTATTGTATAAAATATAAATATACTTGCAATTTTTTGTGGAGTGTGGGTGTATATATATACACACACACTAGGGTATGACTCGTGTCTGAAGGCATGGGCGTAAAAAAAAAAAATAAACCTAAAAAAAACTGAAATTATCTCTTTTGCGTGTACAACGTTCTACATTGTTTTTATTAAAATATCAACAATAATTAACAATCACCAACAAACAATGTAATATGTGATATACAACACAATCAATATAAAATAATATAAATATTTAGCTATTAAAATAATATCACAATTAAAATAGCGCAAATATTCGGCTTCAGGCATGGGTGTAAAATAAAAAAGAAAAAAAAACACAAAGAAAAAATAACATTAGCAAACTATCAACTCCTGTTCCGTAATGAACACAACATAAACGAACACGACTAATAAGAAATTTAAAATATGGACATAATTCTCATTGTTTATACGACACACTCCAATATTTGAAAATTGGACATAATCTTCTTTATTTATTTGACATTCCAAATTATCAACTCAACCACCAACAATCAGACACAATAATAACTAACACAATGAACTTTAACAATACGATAAATAATGACAATTAATTATATACATTATAAACTTAGTAATAATAAGTCCATCATCCAGGACTACTGGAACATATTTTATAACACACATAATTTGGATCAATCTTAAGGCTTGAAATGTCTCCTGTTGACATTCAATCTCAACCCTTAGATGTGAAATTCAAGGGCTGAAACTTCTCCCTCCTAAAATGTGTTTGGGACATTTTCTCAATTATTATTTAAGGTGGCGCACTAATATCAAGTTTATTAGTGCATATAAAACGCGAATAGTTACTGGTCAAAGACTACTATGGTGCTAAGCCTAAAATAATAAACTACTCCCTCAAATACATGTCCATTTTTCAGATTGGCATGTATTCATCTACATATAATTAATAATAAACGTCGCCATAAATAATAACGTTTACAGATTAAATGGAATTCCCAATAAAATATCGCCTGATAATTATACTCAATTCATCGAGTCAACTTTTTACAACGGCAAATATTAACTATAATTATTACAAACATAATTTCTTAAATAATTCATGTCTCCGTCTCGTTCTCACCAGCCCTGCAATCTAAACTGTAGGATTGTAAGTCAACGCTCAGTAAAATTTTAACCCTTATAATACGTGCATTTAATTTATACAACAAATAAAATACCTTGACATGATTCTCAAATAATTTTCACATAATCATAATTATTTCATGAAATTTAACAATTAAAATTCAACAATAATAATAACGTAAATCGCACAATAGGAACATTAAATATATATGTTATAAGAGTTAAAAATTCTATATGAATTTCGAAGTCAAAATCCGAATCGGAATTGATACCAACTAAGCAACCATGTATAAATGGCATAAATAGTATACCATGTACACAAAAAAACTGCATATGCAGGATGCTAAAAAAAAACCCCACTCCACCACTGTTTAATATCCAGGTCAAGTTCCCCATTGTATAGTTAAACTTCAGTGAGTGTTTTGGGATCTCATCCACTTGAGTTCGCTCTACCTCGAGTTCGGACTTCCGAACGTTATCACATTCCTTACTATTATTATTATTATTAAGAGACACAAGTGCTAACATTATATGTATATATGTGTTTATATAATGTGTTGTCTTCAAGATAGCACATTTTAATATATATTATTATTTTTATTATTTACATTTTTTATTCCTTTTAAAATAAAAAAAATATTAATTATACCTCAAAATTCTTAAAAATATATTTTAAATAAGGCAATAGTTTCAAAATTTTTAAAATCAATTTAAATTAATATTCAAACCCCAAAAATTATCAAATATTATTTATACCATAAACTTACAAAACAATTCCAAAAATATTAAACTTATATAAAATAATATCTTTTCAAAAATATAAATTTTCGGGGTATTACAATCTACCTCCCTTAAATAAATTTCGTCATCGAAATTTCATTCAAATAACAATAATTCAGAATTGTACTGCACGGTCATATTAGTCACACTCGATTCTATAATAATTGTTCTCTATGTAGGGTCCCGTAACCAAAAGTCACCCATAATTCATAACCAACAAAATCAATTCCAACATCGCTATATTCACATTCGCAGTGACCCATATTATATTTGGCAACCTACAAATAGGGTGCACTTTGATCAGTAATACCCAACATAGGTAACCAATTGCCAAATAATCTTATACTTCTAAATACTTCCGTTGTGCTACTCTGACAAAAATAGCAATAAATAATAATATATCTTTAAAATATCCCGATAGTACTCTCACTGGATTTGGTCTATCTCGATTCCAACAGGTCTATAACCACAATAATGTTTCCCACTTGGAAAGACTTTTCAAGTCCAATCCAATATCCCATAACCAACACTTATCAATTTCCAACCAGCATTTCAACCAACAAGTTCGCAACCAACATCATAAGCAACAGATAGCCCAAATTCCACGTGGACTGGCCCATAAGACTAAAAATGACTATCTCCAATATTCACATTAAACTTCCAATAATCCCGTAAATTTTTTCATAAAATCAAACAATTCAAATTTTAAGTAATAAATTTTTTCGCAATACGTCAAAAACACAAATATTTCTCAAGCACATAAATACGTCTCAAAACACTTAAATACATCAAAATCATATAAATACCCCTCAAAACACATAAATACCACTGAACCATATAAATACGTATCAAATTACATAAATACGTCTCCACCACACAAATATGTATCGAAACACATGAATACATATGAATCACATAAATACGTGTCAATTTCGTAAATACATCTCGAAATACATAAACATATTTCAAATCACATAATTATCTAGAAACACGTAAATATGCCTCAACCACACAAATACGTTTGAAACACCTAAATATGTGTCAAATTATATAAACCAAATACATCTTAAATCACATAATTACATCTTCAAAGTTACATAACATAACAAGTTCAATACTGAATTCAATACTCACGTAAAATGTATATAAAAAATACTATATAAAACCCCAACTCGCATTTCTAAAACACTAATTAAGCTCAAAAATTCAAATTAACATTTCAAAATAATAATTGGCTCCCGATAGTTTCACAATGACCCCATGCTCCACCTCTACCAATCGTTAGTAATGGATCAATATCTATCCGAATTATTTTTATCATTGTACTGTCTTCGTAGTATAAAATTATTTTATGGATCAAATATTTTTATCAAAATCCACTTTCCAATAAAATATAGCCACACTGGCCAGTATCCGAATCTCAATAAAAATATCCTCATAACAGATCGAATTTAAATCAACCGGTCAATTTACTTATATATAATAAAATAATATACTTCCTTGTCAGCCATATGATCGTTTTACCTCACGATCGGGAGTTATCATATCCACCCTGTACGACTTGCCTAACAGGTAACAACATATATAATATATCCATCCTACAAGACTTATCTGACAGGTAACAACATATATAATATATCCGCCTTGCAGGACTTACCTGACTGCAGGACTTGCCTAACAAGTAACAACAGAGATATAACATATATAATATATCCACCTTGCAGGACTTGCCTGATAGGTAACAACATATCCACATCTTGCAGGATATGCTCTCCTGATGAGAAGACAATTATGGCGTAGTAGGATACTAAAATTATTTTTCACCTTTAAAATTTTCATTGATCCATTTATCTTCGTAAAACTGTTCATTTTCATCAACACTTTTTTTTTCCACAATTTAATACGAAAATATAATTTAATAATTTATATAAAAGACACTAAACATCTTTACACTAATTTTTTTTTTTTTTCAATTTAATAGCATATCCTATGGCCCACGACTAACACAATGCTAACCCACTCTACAAAATTTAATAGATGGCAAAATTAATATATATACCAATTTTTGAAATATATTGTTGTATTATGAAGACCTAATATAAATTTTTCATTATCAACATACACTCACACGCGTGCATGCACAAATCAAGGTATCTCTAAATATCTCCTGCATACACACACACACACACACATCTGGGCGCACAAGTTGATCCATCTCTCTCTCACAAACGCGCGCACATTTTTCTCTCTCACACACGCACTGCCTTGTGTGCATGCAGATTAATCCATGTCAAGCGGGAAATATCAAGCCTCAAGTAGTACGTACTCCCTCCTCTCTCCTCTCCACCTCACACACACACAAACACAACTTGCATGCAGGCACACATTAAGTCATAACAAGTGGGAAATATCAAGCGACCATCAGTTTGTAACATTCAGTCTGTAACATTTTATAGGGAACTTTGTGAACATCTGAAGTAGCATTTCATTGTCTGAACATTGCGTGTCACTTAAATAAATCTTCCAATCTTGCACCAAAATTTGCATTCACACACAAGTAGGCATGCATTTAACTTGATGGAATCACTATTGTTTAGCTAATACAAAAAAAAAAAAAAAAAAAAAAAAAAAGGTCAGACTCAACTCTTTTAAACAATTGCATTATTAAGAATATACTAAGAATGATAATTAAGTGCTTGAGAAATGTTTCAAACAAATCTCAAGCTTTACTAATGCTTCATTTAGTGAAGCTATTGGTTACAAGAGACAACTTTAATTAGCCTACAGCATCTTTGGTATGGTGGGAAGTACACACGGAAAAAAAATATTATTAATTTTTTTTGATTTTTCATCCTATTTTCCGTACAGATTAAACAGATCATTAAAACAGATTTATTTTTTTTCTTTTCTTATTTTTATGATTTTCCTTTCCACTAGTATTTTCCACTTTGTCAAACGGAGCCTAGAGTTTTAGAACTATTTCAATTCGGTCCTCGAAATCAATGTGTAATGTTTCAAAAATCAAATTCGAATGACTTTAGGGATCAATAATGTAATTAACTCAAAAAAAATTGTAACCAACATCCATTGATTTTAAAATCCATTCTTTTAAATTTACATGTGTCGGGCAGTGAATACTAATCCAAAGTCTGAATTAAATATTTGACAACTCTGGTCAAGTGTTTTACATTGTGTGGTCTTTATTCATGCGACATAATAAATACATTGTAATAATAAAATTATCTAAATGGTCGATCCTGATATTGTACACCTAACACTCTTAGTATAATAATGTATTCTGGTTCCCAGTATAAGTCAATGGGTATCGTAACCCAAGCCGAGGATAGTCGCAAATCCGCTCTGATACCACCTGTAACGACCCAATTTCCCAGAGCAAACACTCGGTTTATCCCATTAGAGAATTTATACCAAAATCCGACTGACCAAATTTTTATTTTTAAAATCTGGTAAATTTATAATGCGATCACGAAAATTGTAATTATAAAATTCACCAATTACAGCAATAAATAATAAATACCATTTTTATAAATAAAAATTCAAATATATTTTTGGTCGTCGTTTCGTGTGTGCGACTGATATTCTAATCTATAAAATCCGATAAATTTTCAATGCTTCGATGACCAATTATATTTATCAAATAATTATAACTGAATAACGAGTAATCTATTACTGGTAAATTCAAGAAATTTCTTTCATACGATGGAGACAATCACAAATGTCAAATTGATCAATTCAATTTTTACACCGGTAAATAATAAATTCAAGATTTCTACTATAGAGAATTCTACCCAAATATTACATTTTCCCTCAAATATTTTATTCCCAATTATTATTTAAGGTGGCATACTAATTTCAAGTTTATTAGTGCATGTAAAACGCGAATAGTTACTGTCCAAAGACTACTATGGTGCTAAGCCTAAAATAATAAACTATTCCCTCAAATACATATCCATTTTTCAGATTGGCATGTACTCATGTACATATAATTAATAATAAACGCCACCATAAATAATAACATTTACAGATTAAATGGAATTCCCAATAAAATTTCACGTCGTAAATATACTCAATTCATCAAGTCAATTTTTTACAACGGTAAATATTAACTACAATTATTACAAACAAAATTTCTTATATAATTCATGTCGCCGTCTCGTTCTCACCAGTCCTGCAATCGAAACTATAGGGTTGTGAGTCAACGCTCAGTAGAATTTCAACCCCTCTAATACGTACATTTAATTTATATAACAAATAAAACACATTGGCATAATTCTCACATAGTTTTCACATAATCGTAATTATTTTATGAAATTTAACAATTAAAATTCAATAATAATAATAGCGTAAATCGCACAATAAGAACATTAAATACATATATTACAAGAGTTATAAATTCTACCTGAAATCCGAAGTCAAAATCTGAACCAAAATTGATACCAACTAAGCAACCATGTATAATTGGCATAAATAGTATACCATGTACATAAGAAAATTGCATATGCAGGATGCCAAGAAAAAACCCCACTCCACCACTGTTTAATATCCAGGTCAAGGTCCCCATTGTATAGTTAAACTTCAGTGAGTGTTTTGGGACCTCATCTACTCGAGTTGACCCTACCTCGAGTTCAGACTTCCGAACGTTATCACATTCCTTATTATTATTATTATTATTATTATTATTATTAGATACACGTGTGACCATTATATGTATATATGTGTTTATATAATGTCCTGTCTTCAAGACAGCACATTTTAATATATATTATTACTAGGGCATAACTCGTGCCTGAAGGCACGGGCGCAAAAAAAAAAATAACGTAAGATATACTCATTTGTTTATACAACATTCTCTGCATGTTTTATTTAAAATCAATAATAATTAATAATTATATACCATTATTCAATAACTTATATATTCTTCTAATAAAATGATAAACAATTAAGGGAAAAAAATATGTACTGTCAATCCTTATCAAATTACATTTTTTTTTTTTTGTACAATTGGTACATAAGTAACAACTGAACATCAATAATCAGTTATACAACAAAATTACCTAACAATCGGATCCAATGCACAAAAAAAAAAAAAAAAAAAAAAAAAATCAATGTAAACAAAAAAACACACTTCTGTTTTTACAGAATTCTTTACTTGTTTTCTTAAAAATCAACAATAATTAATAATTAAATACCAATATCCAATAACCCAAATATTCGGTTAATAAAATAATATAATAATTAAGGCAAAAACTTGTACTGCCAATGCAAAACTCATTACTATTTTTTTTAGAGAATGATTTTTTTTTGTACAATTGGTACATAAATAACAATTGAATATAAATAATCAATTGTACAATAATAATAACAAACAATTGAGTCCTACATTTGTTTACTTTTGGCCATGAATTAAAGATAACAATGAAAAATTAAAATCGATCATAAATAAGCAATACTCCATCACAACACACAGTGCAACTGGAAATTACCGACATTGTTTCGAGAATTAAGTGAAACTGTCGCGGACACGTAATATAATCGTCAAATAATTGAGAACAATAAAAAATGTAAATTTACATTAATGACGGAATCATGGTGCATAAAATTAGATTCAAACATGTTCAACCAATAAAAACCATAAAAATAGTTTGATAACCAAAATATTCGTACACATTCGGAAGAACATTCTTTTTTCCCTTCTCTTTTCCTTTGCAATTTGCATTTTTATTTTGCGGGGCTTTATTATTAAAAGAATAAACCGTAGAATCGCAAATATAAGGGGCACATTTCATTTTAAACCTTCTACTTGAGCTTAACATGTTCAATTCTAAAATTATTACCCAAGGATGATCAACCCAAATCGTTTCCTCCAAGTCGTTACTTAGCTGCAGGAAAGTATGAAAAGAATTATCAAAGTAAGCAGCTCCGTAAGCAATGAACTTAAATATTCACATGTGTTGATTACCTAAAAAATAAAACGTAAGAAATAATAAGATCATAGCGTCGGAAGATGTGTCTATTATACGAAAAAATATAGACATAATCCCCTTTATTTAGACAATCCCCAAGAGATAACCGATACAGACAATTGGTAGCAAAGAAATAAACTACATATCAAAGACATCGCAAATTGTGATTGTAAGCTAAAATCACCAAAACCGCAAACTACATATCAAAGAATCAAGCAAAAAAATGTCTATATATAGGGCACGAGCCTTTACCTCTATATCTATATGCTTCAATCCTATTCTGCAATCACTTGAAAATTCAACAATAGACCCTCAATCATAGTGATTTGCAAGAAAACCACATAAAGTCCGGGATTTACAGGAAGCAGCCCTCAAGAAAATCACATATAAACTCAATGACACCCCAAAACAAATTAAATAAATTCGTATCTAAAGAAATGTAATAGTTAACAAAATTCAAAAATGAAACACATTTTAGGCCTAATCCCTTTCATTAGGGTCTCCAAAACCCTAAAGTTCATTAATGCTCAACAATGTTGTATTTTTATTAGAAACAAAAATTTAGAATATAAAAGAGTCTATAATCCTGGAATAGAAACAAAAACAGAATTTTTGAACAAAACATAATTTTTAGAACAGAAATAGAAGTCTGGAATTAAAACAATGTCTAGTTGCATGAAATCAATAATAAAAGGCAAAAAATCCAAAAACAAAAAAACTCGCCAGGTTAGAATTTAGAAGAGTCCAAATCAGATGTAGCTCAGTTCAAAGCCAAATTCATGAATTCTGCAATTGTAAGCCAAGAGATAATCGAAACAAAAAATTGGTTGCAAAGAAATAAACTACATATCGAAGAAATCAAAAATTGTGATTGTAAGCCGAAATCACCAAAACCGCAAACTACATATCAAAGTATCAAGCGAAAAAATGTCTCTATCTCGAGCAAGAGCCTTTACCTCTATACCTATATGATTCAATCCCCATCTACAATCAATTGAAAATTCAACAATAGACACTCAATCACAGTGATTTGCAAGAAAACCACATAAATTCCAGGATTTGCAAGAACCCGCCCTCAACAAAACTACATATAAACTCAGTGACAATAAAAAACAGTTCATCGTTGCAATCGTCGGGCTTGTTGCTTTCACATCCAGCGGCAAAAGAAGCCCTTAGAAGGCAGGGTTTAACAGTATCAAATGCAACACCATCAATATCGTCTCCTCTATTTCTCACTTACAAAGATTATGGAATCTTTAGCATTATCAAGGGTGCGACGCTAGCCTGAGTGAAGCCAAACGCACAATATGAAAAAGAAAAAATAGTTCATAGCACTATTATATTGTTAATCTAAAATCAAGTAAAACTATCACTAAATTTAAATGAAGTCTTCCATAGTGTTTTTTTAATTACTTGAAAGGAACAACTAATTTTCAAAAATAATAATATGGGAAATTAGTCAAATGAGCAACCTACCTAACAACAAATGATGGATTGTTCTTAAAGAATTCAATTATGCTCCCAATATGTTCTCAATTGCTGGAAGTAGAATGGGAAAAAAAAATTACAAATTTTTATCTATTCCCAAAAAAAGAAAACATTTTGCCATAGGTAACTTTGCTATAACTCAAATTTTAAAATTCATGCAATTATTTTCATCATGCAATTCAACACAAACTCAACAACAACAACAATTCAACATGAACTCAAGTTAACCATTCAAATTCACCCACAATTGACATCATCCAACCCAATTAACCACAACCATCACTTTAAATATTTAGTTTCATGCACGTGCACACACAAGACTAATCACTTGAGTCTTGAGAGTGTAGTGGAGCATTCTTCATCGGCCATCATATCATCCTAGAGACGCCTGCCTTGATTGGGAGAGACCCAAGTGGCCAAAATCTCTATCGCTGCAGTCCTTTGACCTTTCCTAAGAATATCATGAAGATAAGAAATAAAAATCTAAATATGGCATCAATGCGATTTTAAAATAAGAAAATCATAAATTAGGTTCAATTTCTCTTCCAATTCTTCATTATGCGTATGCAGAACATTTGTGTTGTTTGATAAAATAAATGGAAGTCAAGAATTCACGGATACACACATTCGCAATATATACAAACATGAAGAAAGAGAGTTGTACCTCGCTTATATGGAATTTGACCCCGTTTGTTCCCAAATTTCAGTTTTTTGTTCCGAATGTCAGCATATTTCATGTCCTCTTTCAAAAGCCACCGCAAAAAAAAAAAAAAAACTGTGTCCACATTAAAAGCAGAAGATGAATTTTTTTTTTTAACAAATTGTGTTACCAGTTCACCAATTGTGTTTACATTTTCAATTTTCTTAGAAACACAAATTCAACAATGTGTTTTTGCAAAAACATAAGGTGAAAAAAGAAAAGCAAAAAAAAAAAAAAAAATGCATCAAAGACAATGTCCTTACTAAGAATTGCATCAGTTCTGTAGAAAATTCACCAATTGTGTGTACACTTTCAATTTTATTGGAAACCCAAATTCAACAATGTGTTTTTGCAGTGGATGCTATCACAACAAACAAAATTCACGATTTGTGTTCCCAATTTCATTTGTGTTTGCAGAAAGTTAACGAATTGTGTTACTTGTTCTGTTAAGAGAGAGAGCGACCACTTTTCGGCTTGAGCAACCTGTTTTGTTTGCAGAAAATTCAACAAGTGTGTTACCTCTTTAGGGTTTTTCTGCACAACAAAAAAAATAAATAAATAAATAAATAAATAAAAAACAGATCAAGCTAATATCACAGCCCAAGAAACTTTGGTATTAATTTCGGCCATATATGGTCAATTAGGACCAAATTAAACCCAGATCCGGTCATATCAGACTTCGATTGGAACCAAACTGTGGACAAATTGTCGCTATCACAGATCCGGTCAAACCAAAATTCCAATATAGATTAGAGAGAAAATCATACATTCCGGTTATATTGGCATTAAGACATTCTATTTCTTGCCAAGCTCCAACAGAAAGGTCTCGCCCCACCGGAAGCCATCTGGGAAGCGGTGGAAAGTCTAGAGCAAAATACAAACTATTCACTGCAAAAACTAAAATTAAAAAAAAAAAAAAAATAAGAGAAAATTCACTTCAAATAATAAGGCCGTGTTTGGCTGCACGGAATTGAAGCCTTGGAATTATGTAAAAATATCTACCTAATTCCAATTCCAGCCTGTAATTTTGCGTTGCCAAACGCTAGTCAACAAAATTTTTGAACATTTTACAAACAATGTCAAGGAAAATTAGCATAATTTCTCATCCAAAATTTGAAAAAAAAATGTTTAATTATAATTGAAAGTGGAAAAAAATATTACCATCTCGAGGATGGGTGTATCCCCGATATTTCTCCGCCGCCAAAACTGACACCAAAATCGCCCATCATAGGAAATACCACATCCAAAATTCCACATCATTGGAAATACCACATTTCAAACACTGGAAATACCACATCACTGGAATCGACATCACTGGAAACACTAGAAATACCACATCACTGGAAATACCAAAATTCCACATCACTGAAAATACCACATCACTGGAATCGACATTTCAATCGGCCCATCATCACTGGAAATACCACATCCAAAATTCCAACTTTTTTTTTCCCACTTTTTTCTGAAGAAAAATTTCACAAAAATAAATAAATAAATAAATAAACACAAACCCCTCAATAACATAAAAAATCTAAACCAAAAAGATGAAGTTTCTAGGAAAATCCCAAAAAAAAAAATGAAAAGGAAAAATTACCCATAAATCCATTGGACATTTCAAACTAATTAAATACTAAACAACTGTAATTTTTAATCGGATTTCTCTTATGGGTTTTCTTCACAGCGATTTTATCATCACTCAAAGTAGCAAAAACACACACACTAAACACACAATTATACACACAGTTCAAGAAACAGAAAGTATATAGTTACATGTTCTGTTAAGAAAGAGAGTGTTACTTGTTCTGTTAGGAGAGAGCAATCACTTTCACCTTGTTCTGTTTGTAGAAAATTCAACAATTGTGTTACCTTTTCAGGGTTTTTCTGCCAAAAAAAAAAAAACAAAAAAAAACATATAAAAAATGTGGATCAACCACTTTCTCAATACTTTTTTTTGTAAGTGTTGTTGATAAAAATGGTTGAAGATGAGAACAGAGAAAGCAAAAGGCAGTTTGGTGATATCTGAGAAAAAAATGTAATTATTTAACATCTATTCAAATTTCAAAGTTATAGCTGTTATGTGCAAAAAACACTACCTCATTTGGCAACCTCTAACTTTCAAGAAGAACATTGTCTGAACTCAGAAGGAATGAAACTCTGTACTTTGGGAAGGAAAGATAGAAAGAACATCAATAGCCCAACCTCAGATCTTATTCATGATGGCACTGAATGGTCGAACTATAGAAGGAATCCACGACCGGCCGTGAATGGCCGTGGCAAACCAACGACACCGCCACTCTTTTCTTCTTCATCATTCAAAACAATAATTATAGAAACCCCAAAAAACTAAAATCAAATTCAAACCCAATGAATTTCAAAACAGAGATTGTTAGTGTGAATTGCTGCAAAATCAAATCAACTCACTTCTTATAACAGTGTTTAGTCTCAGTAAATCGAGAGATCAAGAGCTACGAACAACAATCAGAAGGGTTATTTGGAACTCGATCTGGAAAAAAAAAAAAAAAAAAAAAAAAAAAAAGAGATAAACCAGGAATTATACAATCTGAGTCGTATCGATCTTCACGGCGAGGAGGTGAATGATGGTGATTTCGTGATCTAATATCCAAAATTGATTTCAATTTCAAATCCGAAATCGACGGTGAGGTCGGTTGGGAGATTCAACAACCACCGATCAACCACAACCGACTATCGTCGTGCAGACCGTCGTCGATCTGCACCGTCCTCACCACTGGCGTCACAAGTGTTCCCAGATTGAAGAAGAGAGAGCGAGAGATGTACCTAGATATGTGAGTCGGTTGTGGCCTTCGAAGAGGAGAGAGCGAGATGTGCCGTTGTTGTTGGTTCAGGCGATGCGGTGGTGGCGGTGGCGGTGGCCTTCGACGTGGCGGAGAAACAACGATGGCGAGTGGCGATGGAGACGATCTCAGTAGCAGATGCGGGCGAGTCGTTGGCGACGGCGATAGGGCGGAGAAACGGTGAAGATTTGGGAAGCGAAACGGAGAGAGTGAAACCCAATTTAAGGAGCACAGGTCTGAGTGAGAGAGAGCGTGGGTGAACCCAAGTGTGGAGCACAGGTCTGAGAAAGAGAGAGAGAGAGAACGTGTGAGTGAACCCAATTTGATCTCAGCCCTTGGATCAAAAGTGATCTAAAGGCCAAAAATGTCTCTCATGAATGGTGTAATCTCAACCCTTAGATATGAGATCCAAAGGCCAAAAATCACTCACTCCAAAAAATGTCTTTTGCTACTGTAGCAGACATTTTCAAATTAGAATCTAATTTATATTATAGATTTTTATTATTTACATTTTCTATTTCTCTTAAAATAAAGAAAAAATATTAATTATACTTCAAAATTTTTAAAAATATATTTTAAATAAAACCATAGTCCCAAAACTTTTAAAATCAATTTAAAATTAATATTCAAACTCCAAAATTTATCAAATATTATTTATATCAAAAACATGCAAAACAATCCAAAACATATTAAACTTATATAAAATAATATTTTTTAAAAATATAAATTTTCGGAGTATTACATATGTAGTTTGCGATTTTGGTGATTTTTGCTAACTATCACAATTTGCGATATCTTCGATATGTAGTTTATTTCTTCGCTACCCATATTCTGTATCGGTTATCTCTTGGCTTACAATTGCAGATTTCATTAATTTGGCTTTGAACTGGGCTACATCTGATTTGTACTCTTCTAAACCCTAACCAGGTGAATTTTTTTTTATTTTGGATTTTCCACCTTTTATTATAGATTTCATACAACTAGACAATTTTTTTATTTCACACTTTTGTTTTGTTCTAAAATTTTTGTTTTAATTCTAAAATTATGTTTTTATTTCTATTCCAGGATTCTAGACTGTTTTATATTCCAAAATTTTTGTTTCTAATAAAAATACAATATTGCTGAGCATTAACGAACTTTAGGGTTTTGGAGACCCAAATAAAAAGGAATAGGCATAAAAAGTGTTTCATTTCTGAATTTTGTTAATGGTTGCATTTCTTTGGATATATGTTGATGCCAAGTGGCAAGTGGTGGTTTGTTTTGTTAAAATTGAATCAGTGAAATAAGAATGTCACCTGGGTATCGAATTTACGATATATTGCTTTAATTGATTAAATATATTTGTTTGGTGGTTCTTGCTAAAACAATTTTTGATTGTGTTGTATTTGTGCTATAGATTGTTAATTTGTGATTGTGTTGTATTTGTGATGCAGATTGTTAGTTGGTGATGACAATTAAAATGTTAATTATCATTGATTTCTAGATAAAATAAGTGTATAATATTGTATAAATAGAAGAGATTATAACAATTTTTTTAGGTTTAATTTTTTTCACCTGTGCCTTTAGGCACGGGTTATACCTAGTTTGTGTGTATATATATATATATTGGTAATTTTTTTTGTTTGTGGGTGTTTAAAGATAGGTTGGTTACTTGGAGATATAGTGGAAGATTGAAAAGAGAAAAGATAAAAAAAAAAAAAAAAAAAGGGTTCAGCCATTTTATTTATTTATTTATTTTTTTGTGTGGTTTTTTAAAGGTTTATAAATATATTTTTGTTTGTGTGGGTGTAAAGGCAAGTTGTTCATTTGTAGAGATGATGGGAGATAGATTTGTGGTTGCAAAGTGTTTATATAATTATATTTTTATTTTTGTGGGTGTAAAGGCTTGGTATGGTTTTCAGTGATTGTAAAGAATTTAAATAGGCAGTAAGAGATCAAGCAATTAGGATGAAAAAATTCATTAAGTTTATAAAGAGATAACGTAATAAAGTTAGAGCTGTTTGCAAAGAAGGGTGCCCTTGGGTTATATGTGCATCTTGTACAGCCGGGGAAACAAGATTGTTTGTGAAAACTTATCAACCACAACACAAATGCTCTAAGGGATTTTCGAAACAAGTATATTGTTGATCCTAAGATTTTGATAAACAATTAAGTATTGATATTTTGGTGGAACTAATGTTTTAATTGAATGTTTCAGTGATTTAAAGTTCCGGTGATGAAGATGTTGAATTAAATGGATGCTAAATGATGAAGTTGGAGATATTGAAGATCAAATAAAATGGATGCTAAATGATGAAATTGAAGATTTAAAAGTTTGAAAAAATTAGAGAAAACAACTCAGGTAAATTTCAACTCTTAATATCCCATTTAGGAACACACATGGCACAAAATGTTTTTATTATTTATGTGTGTTTTAATTGAGATGAATTTATTTGCTCCTATGTGTATTTGAAAAGAAATATTTATAAATGGTTAAAATGGAATTTGAGAAAGTTAGTGGAGCTAATTGAGAAAAGAAATTAGTTAAAATGGCGAAAATGTAAAAGAGAAAGAGTTTAAAATGTGATAAGAGAATAGATGCAGAAGGTACCAGTCGACTGAGTAGTTGACCGTCCAATGGTGGCTGAACTCTCTGAATCGACGAGTCGACTGACAAGTTGACCGGTGAGATTAAATAAAACTCTCTAAATCAAGAAGTCGATCAAGCGGTCGACCGATTAACTGCATTGGCTACATCCTGAATCTCCTGGTCAACTTGGTAGTCGACTGGTGGCTTTGTTTTAGGATCATGTGGATTCCAAAATCATATCTAAAAGTAGCTATTTTTTGTTAGGATTTGAGAGAGATTTCAGGGATTTGGAGATATTTAAGATATGGTTCATATATAAATTAAATACTATTGATTTGGTATATTAAATATTAATGTTTCTCAATTTGATACTTGAAATAGTTTCTATGCTTATTAATTAAAATTGAGAAATACTTTGGGGATTTAATTGAAAGATTTGAAAGTTATTTTTAAGTGAAATTGAACTTAAATGAAATCCTTACAATATAAGGGGTCTACAGGAGCGTTTAATTGTCATGACACTTGTAAACTAACCGTTAGAAGGCTGATTACATATGCTTTTAAATAGACCTGCGAATTTCATTAGACAATTTAAGCAGTAAAGAAGAGAAATTATATCATATCATAAGAGTGAACTTTTCTAAGAGTTATCTTTCTGAGTGTTTGTGAGTTATTCTAAGAGTGATCTTGAAAATCAATTGTGATTAATATTTGCTGCTACCGGATCTAAAGTTATATTGCTTTATCTGATTATTCTGTGGATTCCGAGTGAGATCTTTTCAATTATATTCTTTCATTGTATTACTTGTTTATATTTTGGAAATTGATCTTAGAAATTGTTTCTGATTTGTTAAAGAAAATATTTTTACAAATAATTTCTTGAATCTGATTACGTGCTCCAATTTACTACCCATATCTTGTTAAAATCAGATTTTGTATCTCACGTTTTTCTATCACTAGATGGGATATTAATTGAGTTATTATTTATCTGGGGTGGTAGAAGCTCCGAATGAGATTTTCTACATATCATTTTGTATTGGTAAGTAGTGTGATAGGTTAAATATTGTTGGAGATATTTAATCAATGGTAGCCGGGTTTCGGTCTCTTCCTGTAAAGAGATTGAGGTAGTGATTCTTCCTGGATAAGAATTGTGTTGTGAGTGAATTGTAAATGTTCCATTCTTACCTGTAAAAGGATACTTGGAGTGTTGTGTGAGGTTTGATTCTTGAGCCGTAGTGATAAAAAGAATTAGGTTAATCTTTAGTCTGTGAAAAGATAGGTTATTCTTGAGCCTATAAAAAATAGAGGTTATTCCTGAGCTTGGAAAAAGAAAATTGTAAAGGTTGATTCTGAGCCTGTAAAAGAATTGGTGTGTGGGTTTGGTTCCTACCTTTAAAGGGATCTTGAAAATTAGTGGGTACGAATCTCCGTGGAGCTCAGAGGACTGGACTAGCCAAGAGTAGCTTGGTGAACCAGGATATATCTTGGTGTATTGCATTATTACTTTGTTATTTTTGTTGTTTGGGTGTGCACTTAGTTAATTGATTTATTCTGCTGTGATATAAAGATAATAGTTAATTTAGGAATAAAATTAATTATTTGATTTATCAAGTTTTATTCTAATATATTTTTAATTACCCACTTCAACCCTTCCCTCTTGGGTATTCTACTGGGCCAACAATTCGTATCAGAACTGGTTTTAGCTCGTTAGGCTTAACATCCTAACTAAACCGGTCACGTACACACACCATGAATGATGTATTTTGTGTATTATATTTTGATTGTGGTAATTGCGTATATGATAATGTGGTTTATGATTTTTGTGATTTTACTGGTAGTGATGGAGATGATGATAATGAAAATGTCCATATTGTTATGGAAAAATTAATTTCATTTACACTACTTTTTGCTAAAAAGAGTTTGAGTTTAAAAAGAAAAATTGCTTCTTTTAAAAATGGTGGAAAAAGTGTTCAAAAATTTAAAATACATTTGGATGATTATTGTGGTTCAAAAGAGTTTTCGGAAGTTATTTTTGAAATTAATAATTTGTAATCTAAAATGGATTCTCTTCAAAATGAAAATAGAGTTTTAAAAAATAAATTTGATATGATTTCAAAGCAAAGGTCAGATTTTGTTTCTAAAATTGATTTACTTAAGAAAAAAAATTAAAAAATCAAAATTCAACCTTAAATCTATTTCGAGAGATTCTGAAAATAATTTTTCTAGGCAAAGTGGATATGCTTCATCGTCTCATTTTTTCATCATAAGCCAGTGATAATTATGTTTCTATTATTAGAAATGATTTATGTTTACATCTTGTGCTTTCTATGATAAATCATATTTGAGATGTTATTATTGTAATAGGGTTGGGCATTTTAATGTATCATGTCCGTTTTGTAACCCTAAATTTATGTCTAACAAGGACAGATCCAAAATAAAATGGATACCGAAGAAAATTGTTAAAATGTCTCGTGCAGAATTACATAATGTCGAAAGTGAACCTGAAGGAGTAAACAAAGAAGTTATATCAAAACCAAGACAGGAAATCACCAAGAATCCACAAGCGACTCATACAAAGTGAAAAGATGCATCAAAGATAAAATGTGAAGCTACAAAGAAGCCACAAGAGAAATGAGCTAAGAGAAAAACTGTATTAAAGCTAAGATGGGATAGCACAAGAAAACTACAAGCAATCTGTGCAAAGGGAATCTTCAATAAATCAAATGGAAAATATCAAAGGAAGAGAGGATACGAACAATCCAAGAAGAATTGCGTACCCAAATCAATTATGAGCTCAAATGAAGTAAAAAGTAAAGTCACCCCAAAAGATAAAAAATATACTCCTAACGCTCCGCATTTTAAATTTATTAAATTTGTTAAAGAGGGAGAGTCCCGACTTACCAAATAGGTAAGTTGTGATGGTTTCTAAGACCTATTTTCAATGATGTGTTTACTTGTTTTCTTAGAAATATTATTTGATGATTATGAGAATCACATTTAGTTAAGGGGTATTAACATGTCTTTATATGCTTATATTGAGTAGTGATCATATGTTTATTATAAAACATGTTATGTGATTTAGAGGATTAATTGAGTATTTGTGATCTTACTAAATAATGCTAATTATTTGTTGAATCTGATTTTTAGTAGGATTATTTGTATAATGAGCTATCATTCATGCTATTTACTTTTATACAAATAAGTTGGATTGATGTGAGTTTTTATGTTTTCTAATGTATCATAATATGTTCTTATGTTGCATATCTATTGATTTATAAATGAATATTAATTTTAAAAGAGAAATGAGATTTTATGAGAGAAATATGCATTTATCCGTATTTATGCATGCACTATTATGATTGATAAAATGCTTGAGAAATGCATCATATCTTAGTGCGATAAAGATTATATGTTTCTAGATTCTATCTGTAAGGAAGATATATTTTGGTATCATGAGTAAGGCATGTTGACTTAATTGATAATTATATAATTGCATGCTACATTGTTGAAAGATTTTGATTGCCTCTCCTAAGCATGAATTGACTTATTTACAATTATATATGGGAAAAAGTATTTATAAGAGGAGTAATATTATGTCATACTTATATTGAAACATGTGTTTTGTCGAAAAGTTAAAATAGTAAATACACTTGTGAAAAAATAATATCATGTTATATTACTGAAATGTTATGATTATTCACCTATACATGAATATTATTCACTTACAATTTGATAAAGGAAGATTACATGCTTATAAAGATGTTTTTTATGTGGATCTTGTTGAATTGAGTAGACTTGATATTTATCTATAAAAATGATCCACATAGTGATGATGTTTTGTGCTTAAAAGTTGAATTTATGGGTTAATCCAATATGCTCATATTATACGATTTCCTATAGTGAATTATCTATGTGTTTCTCCCTTCTACCTAAATTTGTTTTTGAAGACGACAAAGGGGTAGAAATAGATGATGTTTTGTGCTCAAAAATTGAATTTATGAGTTGATCCAATATGCTCATATTATATGATTTCCTAGAGTGAATTATTTATGTGTTCCTCTCTCCTATCTAAATTTGTTTTTGAATATGACAAAGGGGGAGAAATAGAAGATGTTTTATTTATAGGGAGAAATTAGTTGATGTGTGATTAAGGGGGAGTTTTATTAATGAGTTTATTGAGCTTTATTAATTATCTTCATCATTATGCTTAAATGAGTTAAAGAACCTGTCCTTAGATTCAGGGGGAGTATGGTTATATTTTATTTTGAAGAAAACATCAAAATTAATTGTCATCATAAAAAAGGAGGAGATTGTTGATTCGAAGATTTTGATGAACAATTAAGTATTGATATTTTGGTGGAACTAATGTTTTAATTGAGTGTTTTAGTGATTTAAAGTTTCAGTGATGAAGATGTCAAATTAAATGGATGCTAAATGATAAAGTTGAAGATATTGAAGATCAAATTAAATGGATGTTAAGTGATGAAGTTGAAGATTTAAGAGTTTGAAGAAATTAGGGAAAACAACCCAAGTAAATTTCAACTCTTAATATCCCATTTAGGAACACACACGGCACAAAATATTTTTATTATTTATGTTTGTTTTAATTGAGATGAATTTATTTGCTCCTATGTGTATTTGAAAAAAAATATTTATAAATGGTTAAAATAAAATTTGAGAAAATTAGTGGAGTTAATTGAGAAAAGAAATTAGTTAAAGGGGCAAAAATGTAAAAGAGAGAGTTTAAAATGTGATCAGAAAATAGATGCAGAAAGTAGCAGTCGACTGAGGAGTCGATCGTCCAATAGTGGTTGAACTCTCTGAATCGACGAGTCGACTGACAAGTCGACCGGTGAGATTAAATGAAACTCTCTGAATCAAGAAGTCGACCGATTAACTGCATTGGCTACATCCTGAATCTCCGAGTCAAGTGGGCAGTCGACTGGTGGCTCTGTTTCAAGATCATATGGATTCCGAAATCATATCTAAAAATAGCCGTTTTTTGTTAGGATTTGAGAGAGATTTAAGGAATTTGGTGATATTTAAGATATGGTTCATATATTAATTAAATCCTATTGATTTGGTATATTAAATATTAATGTTTCTCAATTTGGTACTTGAAATAATTTATATGCTTATTAATTAAGATTGAGAAATACTTTAGGGATTCAATTGAAAGATTTGAAAGTTGTTTTTAAGTGAAATTGAACTTAAATGAAGTCCTTATAATATAAGGGGTCTATAGGAGCGTTTAATTGTCATGACACTTGTAAACTAGCCGTTAGAAGGCTGATTACATATGTCTTTAAATAGACTTGCGAATTTCATTAGAAAATTTAAGTAGTAAAGAAGAGAAATTATATCATATCATAAGAGTGAACTTTTCTAAGAGTTATCTTTCTGAGAGTTTGTGAGTTATTCTAAGAGTAATCTTGAAGATCAATTATGATTAATATTTGTTGCTACCGGATCTAAAGTTACATTACTTTATCTGATTATTCTGTGGATTCCGAGTGAGATATTTCCAATTACATTCTTTCATTGCATTACTTATTTATATTTTGGAAATTGATTTTAGAAATTGTTTCTGATTTGTTAAAGAAAATATTTTTACAAACAATTTCTTGAATCTGATTTCGTGCTCTAATTTGCTACCCATATCTTGTTAAAATCAAATTTTGTATCTCACATTTTTCTATCATTAGTTGAGATATTAATTGAGTTATTATTTATTTAGGGTAGTAGAAGCTCCGAGTGAGATTTCCTACTTATCATTTTGTATTGGTAAGTAGTGTGACGGATTAAATATCATTGGGGTTATTTAATCAACGATAGCCTGGTTTCGGTCTCTTTCTGTAAAGAGATTGAGATAGTAATTCTTCTTGGATAAGAATTACGTTGTGAGTGAATTGTAAAGGTTCCATCATTACCTGTGAAAAAGATACTTGGAGTGTTGTGTGAGGTTTTGATTCTTGAGCTGTAGTGATAAAAAGAATTAGGTTAATCTTTAACCTGTGAAAAAATAGGTTATTCTTGAGGCTGTAAAAAATAGAGGTTATTCCTGAGCCTGAAAAAAGAAAATTATAAAGGTTGATTCTGAACCTGTAAAAGAATCGGTGTGTGGGTTTGGTTCCTACCTTTAAAGAGATTTTGAGAATTAGTGGGTATGAATCTCCGTGTGACTCGGAGGACTGGACTAGCCAAAAGTAGCTTGGTGAACTAGGATATATCTTGGTGTGCTGCATTATTATTTTGTTATTTTTGTTGTTTGGGTGTGCACCTAGTTAATTGATTTATTCCGCTGTGATATAAAGATAATAATTAATTTAAGAATCAAATTAATTATTTGATTTATTAAGTTTTATTCTGATATATTTTTAATTACCCAATTCACCTTCTCCCCCTCTTGGGTATTCTACTGGGCCAACACATATAAATTCAAAATGGTTGGCTAATAAATACATGGAAAAAGTTAGAATTGAGGGAAGAAATTGGGGTTTGAAGGCCTTTAAGACCACTGTCCAAAATGATCTTAATGTTACAATGTCTAAGACTAAAATCTAAAGGGCTAAGAAAAAAGCTATTTTGGCTATTGAGGGCAGTCATGAGTATTAATAAGATAAGCTTCAGAATTACATTTATGAACTTAGGAGAACCAACCCTGGTTCTATAGTTTGTTTACATGTTTCTGATTCGGATTGTGATGGTAGAGTTCAATTTCAGTGTCTCTATGTTTGTTTGGAAGCATGTAAGGAATGGTATTGATAGGTGTGATTTACCTATCTATTTTCAAACCGAACTTATTAGTTTTCGAGTACGTTTTAATATGTTTTTATGTATTTTTGTATAAATCAGGTGTGTGGGGGTGAAAAGGTGTGAAAACAGATCATAAATGATCAAATCGGATCAAGAATGGTGAAAAAACAAGCATAAGGGCAAAATTCTGAAATGCAGCCCACCGCCGCGGTGTCCAGACCACTGTTGCGGTAGTGAATATGCAAAAATGGCCTAAAACTGCTGGAAGCCCACCGCCGAGGCAATAAAACAACAGCAAGGTTCTTGATTCCATTGTTGAGGCCATGGCTTAACCAACATACATACCACCGTGGCGGTCACTCTGCACAGCTGTTAGATATTTTTTTAGATATTTTTCTCCCTATTTAAACCCTTCTCATCTCTCATTCTCTAACCCCTGTCCATAGGAGACCCCTTAGGGTTCCTAATATTTTGAGAGTGTTTTGGGGTGTGCTCAACCAATTCCGAAAGAGAAGAACACGTTGTAAAGAAGGAGAAACAATCGTTGGACGTTTTTAGCGGCAAATCTTCGGACTATGGCTAAGTTCCTCTGTTTCTCTCTTTATTTTCTTAACTTTGGTAGGTTGTTGTGCCTTTTTAGCTCGTTTTTCTTTGTATAAATAGTTATGGTCATAAGTTAAACATATTTTGTTTAGAGATTAATATATTTTATGAAATCGTTGTTTGTTTGAGTTTGTATTTCATTAATAGTTGTTCTTTGCTATTTCGATTGTGTTTATCATTATTCTTTGATTATATGTTAGGTTAGATATATAGAGAATACGGGGTTTGCCACTTGGGAAAGATAACCCCGAATTCGGATTAGGATAAACACAACGCGACGATCTAATAATTCGAGAGGGAGTTAGAAAGTGTGCAATCAATGACGTTGGTGCAAGACTCATGTGATCTAGTGTCGTTAAGACGTTGAGGGGGACTTCTTCGTTGACGCAAAATCGTATATTCACTCGTCTTCCACTCGAGAGAGGTGGCAAGTGAGTTTACGATATAGAGATTGTCGGATAGGTTGAACGCCATTATTGTAAACCAAACGAGATCCAACACGTTTTTGTAAAGGAAGTTAATCCCTAGGCAATCTTTTCTCTAAACATCTCAATATAATATTAATATAGTTAGAATAATTAACTTAGTATTAGTATTAATTAATTATAAATTCAATTTGTGTCACCTAGATAAAGTTAGGTTATGACAATTGCGATACTCAATAATAATCTTAACCAATCCCTGTGAATTCGAAAACACCTACTCATTTCCATCTATATTAAAACTTGACCCATATACTTGCGATGAAAATGGCGACGTAATATTCTGCCACCAGGTATGCGATGTGCAGGCCTATTATAGGTGTTGATGGGTGTCATCTTAAGGGCGCAATTGGGGGTCAATTACTAGCTGTTGTTGGCATAGATAGGAACAATAATATGTTTTCAATTGCCTATGCAGTTGTAGAGATAGAAAACAAAGAATCATGGGCATGGTTTTTAGCATGTTTGGATGAGAACTTAAAGACGCATAGGCAGAAATATATAACTATAACTTCAAATAGACAAAAAGGTTTGTTGTGGGTTATTGATAACATGATGAACATAGGCATTGAGTTTAGCACTTATTTAATAACTTCAAGGGTAAATTTAAGGGAAATACTGCAAGGAGACTTTGTGGAGGATTGCAAGGGAAACAAATCCAATTAAGTTTGCTAATTTGATGGAAGAAATGGGTAAAATGGATAAAGATGCTCTAGCTTGGTTCGATGATAAGCCACCTAAGCACTACTCTAGGTCATATTTCAATGTTCTCCCTAAGTGTGACATTTTGTTAAATAATTTATGTGAAAGTTTCAATGCCCTTATTCTTGAAGCCAAGGAAAATGAGATCATCACCATGTTAGAAACTGTTAGAGACCTTTTGATTAACTGAATGACAGTGAATAGAGAAAGGGCAAAGAAGTGGACCAGTAAACTTTGTGCAAAAATTCAGAAAATGTTGGATCTTGTTAAAGACAATATCAATGGATGTATACCACAGTGGTCTAGGGATGATAAATTTCAGGAATGTTACATAGGGGGTGATCAATACAATGTGGATTTAGGGGCCAAAATTTGTTCGTGTAGAAAATGGGATTTAACTGACATACCTTGTACGTATGTTGTTTCGGCCATTGCCTACAAAGGTGTTGATCCCGAAAACCATGTGAGTAAATACTATAGCGCAACGAGATACTTTAAGACCTATTCCTTGGTGATCAACCCAATGGATTCTTCCAATTTGTGGCCGAGCTCTAGACTTCCAAAAATGAAGCCTCTTTGCTTCACAAAACAAATAGGAATACCAAAGAAACTAAGAAGAAGAGAGTCCGATGAACCACAACAGAGTCCAACAAAGTTGAAGATGAAACATGTTGTGAGATGTCGTGCATGTGGACAATTGTGTCACAACAAGAGAAGTTGTAAATTAGCCGAACAGAAAATGGTTTGAAATTTTTAATTATTTTACTTATTTTCAATTTTTTTTTTATCTACTTTCTCTAATTATTTTAAGTTCAATTACAATATTGGATAGGATGATAGAGCTTCTTTGAATCTTGTGCTCAATGCATCTGCTGGAGAACAGGTTTGATTGTTTATTTCTGTTTTTTTTAGATTTCTTGTTCATTTTTTTTAATGACTTGTTGTATTGTTTTTTTTTTTTTTTTTTTAGGAGTTGCTATGATGCATTTGCTAGAGAACATGTTCAATGGATAATTTCTATTTTTATCCGTGAAACACTCAGTTTTGCTAGGACCTAGTGTATTGTACTATTTTTTTTGGGTCGTTGTATTGTTATGGTTGTTTATGAAGACCTAATGTATTATTCTATTTTGTTAGGATATGTTGTATTGTTCTATTTTTTAGGGTACTAGTGTATTGTACTATTTTTTTTAGAAGTATTGTATTGTTCTGGTTGTTTATGATGAGTTGATGTATTGTTCTGTTTTTTTTTAAGATTTTTTTTTTTCATTTCTCTTCTTTTTTTTTTCTTTTTTTTTGGTGTGTGTGTGTGTGTTCTAAAGTACAAAAATTGTACTGTAGTGGATTTTTTTATTTTTTTTTTACAATTGTTCAACCGATGTTGAAATTATGATCGATATAATGTTTGAATACACCTTATAATTATGACCAATAAAATATTTATATTGTTCTATATTTTTTTTATTTAAAAAATATATAATTAAAAATATACATGGGTGGAAATGAAATTTAAAAAATATATAATTAAAAATATATATGGGTGAAAATGAAATTAATAATAAAAATGGGGGTTAGAAGAGAATTTATAAATGTGGTAATGAAAATGACCAACATACCCTCCACTTAACGTTCAGATTTAACACCATTAGGCCTAGGGTCCAAATTGAAACCAAAATCAAATGTGAGGTAGCCAATGTGTCAAAGTTCAAATACGGGAGTCCAATTGAGCACCGACTTGATTTGTCAGGGAGCAAAAATGTTATATCCCAATTTTTTTGTCTGTTTGATAAGTATAAAATTTGAATACCGAAAGTTATTTGATTTACATAACTACCATTGAAATTATTTTTTTACTAAAATCAATATAATAGAAGAAAAAAGAAGAGAACAAAACAATAAAATAAAAACACCAATAACATGCAAAAAAGTACAAATATATGAATTATCACAAGTTAGTAATAACATAGAGTTCAACCAAAAAAATTATATCCGAAAATTGAATAATTCAATCGCAATTCTCTCTCAAGTAGTCATATATGTTTGATCTAGTTGCTTACTTTCCCTTTTAGTTTCAATTTCTGAAGTAATTATCTCATCGTCAGATAAATCATTTGCTTCATAACTTTCAGTAAACTAGTTGAAAAATTCATCTGTCACAAATTGCACTGTTTTTTTTAATTAATCAATTTAAGAATTGTTATACTTCAGTGTAGTATTGTAAGAATTAAAAATATATATATACATATATAACTGTTTGAGTTCTACAAAAACCAATCTCAGCTTCCAAATCACCACCACACCCCACCACCGCCGCCTACACAAATTTCATCAGAAACTCTTGCAACGCCACTACCTATCCCACCGTCTGCTACAAATCCTTCATCCCCTATGTCTCCACCGTTCGCTCCAACCCCCTCCGCCTCTGCAAAATCACGCTCTCCATCACCATCTCCGTTGCCAGCATCGCTTCCTCCAACGTCAAGAAATTGTACAAGCAGAAAGGTCTCAGCCAGATCGAGACCGCAGCCATCAGGGAATGCATCGACAACTTGAAGGATTGCGTGTATGAGCTAAAGCAAACGATGAGCACAATGTTGCACGTCGGAGGTGCGGAAAGGGACGTTCCAATTTGGGGTCGGCAATAGGCCGAGCCGGGCCTGCCCGGCCCGAAATAACTGAAGCTCGACTAGGCCCAGGCCCAGGCCTGGGCCCATCGGGCTTTGACTGGTCAATGGGCTTGTCGGGCTCGGGTCAGGCCTGCCCGGGTATGAATTGAGGAAGTCCAAGCCCGTCCAATAAGCCCACACATTTCGGATATACGGGCTTCGGGCTCGGGCTTGAAAGCCCGAATTTCGAGCTTTTTTATTTTTCAAAATAATTCAAATATTTTTTTTTTAGGAAAAAGGGATTTAAACACTAAACCTCTTATAAGAAGAACAACCATACAAATCACTAGACTATAAGTCTTGGTTATGTATACATATTAAGTGGAAATAGTTAAAGAGTAATGCTCAATTGTCAAAATAATTTTAAGTTTTAAAACATGTTATCCTTTTTTTAAAAATATTTTTTAATTAAATTTATATAAATTAATATAAGACTTAATTTTTTTTTGACTTTATTAAAATTTATTTTTAGATTAAAAAATAAAATAGGTATTCTATTAAAAATTTCAAACTTAATAAATGAAATTTGAGAATTGAATATAAGACTTGATACACATGTTATGTTATAGTAGTTGGGGTATTAATTGTATTTCAATTGGATCTAATTAAATTGACGATAAGAATCCAAGTTCAAATTCATGAAATTTTTTATCCTGTCATGGACCTTATCTAAATAATGAGACAAATTGAAATTCAGGTTAGCCATATCAAATATGAATAAATAAATAATTAAAATATAATAATCAACAATATAATAGTAGGAAATCAAATTAATGTTACCGAAAACGGAGCTAATAATTTAAAACAGTGAAAGATTTTCGATAAATAATAATAAATATATATGTGTATGTGTATATATATATGTATATATTATATACATAAAATAAAAAAATATTAAATCTTATATTGATAAAGCCTTATATCATTTGGATTTAATTGAATTGACAATGAGAATCAAACTTTAAATTCACGAAGTTCTTGATCTTTATCTAAAGAATGAGACAAATTGAAATTCATGCAGTTATTATCAAATATGAATAAATAAATAATTAAAAATAATAATCAATAATATAATAGTAGAAAATCAAAATTAATGTTACAAAAAATGGAGCAAATAGTTGAAGACAATGAAGGATATTAGGTATTAAGTGAATAATAATAAATATATATATATATATATATAAGTAAAAAAAAAATAAGTCTTATATAAATAAAGTCATATATGAGTTGGATATAATTGAATTGGTTATGAGGATCTAACTTCAAATTCTTGAATCTATTAATCATCTTTTAAAGAATGAGACAAATTGAAATTTATGTTAGCAATTATCAAATATCAAATATGAATAAATAAACAATTAAAAATAATAATCAATAATATAATAGTAAAAAATTAGATTAATGATACTGAAACAGAGTAAATAATTGAAGATAATGAATGATATTAGATATTAGGTGAATAATATATATATATATATATATATGAAGTAAAAAAAATAAAATTTTACATTAATAAAGTCAAAAAAATATTTTAAGTTTAAAAGAGATTTCGTTAAATGAGAAATATTTTTAAAAAATGATAACAAATATTTTAAAGCTTAAAATTGTTTTGACAATTGAACATTACTCTTTAACTCTTTCCATAAGATACTAATATATAACTAAGACTTGTAATCTAGTGATTAGTAAGATTATTTCTTTAATGAGAGGTCTAGTGTTCAAATCTCTTCCCCCTCAACTATTTGTAAAACAAATATTTTAACTATTTTAAAATCCTATAATTCAAATATATAAAATTCAAATATATATATAAAAAATTAACGGGCCTTAGATTCGGGTTTCGGGCTCAAGCCTCGGGTAGCCTGAAAATCGGGCTTCGGGCTCGGGCTCCTATAAAATATTCAAAGCCCGAGCCCGACCGGAAGCCCTATGGGCTTGGGCTCGGGCGGCCCTAATTCCGAGCTCGGGCCGGGCCAAGCCCGGTGGGCTTCGGGTGGGCTTCGGGCCGCCCATGGACTTTGGGCTTTTTGGAGAGCCCTAGTTCCAATGGGCCAATGCCAAGACGTGGGCCAGCGCAACGATCACTGATTCTGACACGTGTATGGATGAATTTTCGGGTCGGAAAGGGAACCCGAATGTGAGGAATAAGAGTATATTGGGGGTAGGAAAACTCACTTGTTAGCTCAATTCAGTTCATCATTCAAGCATTACACCATTTTGCTTCAATGATTTTAGACATAAATTTCCTTCGGCAAGAGCAGACAAATACCTCAACTCCTTCCATGGCTTCAAACAAATCAAAGAAGTAAAATGCGGCCTAAAAATCTAGTAAACCATGTAATCACATGCGAGAAACTAGAATTTGGATAGTAATCAAGGATCATCGGAGCCCTAAATCCTGATTGCTGTTGTGTGCAATTACTGAAAAAAAAAAAAAAAAAAAAAAAAAAAAAGACAAGGTGGTTTTGTATGATTTACCATTTCTTACTCTTCCATGGTGATTATCAAAGAGAAATTAGCAAATTAGAACGAAATTAGCAGATACAACTTCAGTTCAGAAACAAAATTAGCAACAACAATCCAAGAACAAGTTCGATTTCAGAAAAAATCGAAGCGAAATTTGAAAATTAGAACGAAATTAGCGGATACAACTTCAGTTTAGATTAGCAACAACAATCCAAAAACAAATTCAATTCAGATTCAGAAGAACAAAAAATTCAAGAGTTGAAGAAGAAAATACCTTGTTAAACCCGAACAAACGAATTTGCAACCGAATTTGCAGCGATCTCTTCTACTTTTTCTCTCTCACAATTGCTGCTCTTCTCGCTTCTCTAGCTTGAGTCGTTTCTCTGCTCACTGAAATGAAATGATGGAATGAGAAACCCTACATAGCGATCAAGGACAAAATGGTCAAAACAATTTTTTTAAGGGAGAAAATACTCACCCAATTCTGCAAAATCAAATAAGTAAATCGACTTGGATGAATTTTTTACTCAAATTTTGACTAAATTTTTAAATTTATTTAGTTAATTAAGTGATATTAATTACATTTATCACACAAATTTAATTAATTAACTGCTTAATATAATTCATTTTAAAAATTTTGAATTTGATTATCAAACATGTCCTAACTTAATTAATAATCACTAATTTACCAATAAATATTAAATTAATTACATTCCCAAAAAAAAAAAAAAAAAAACTAAGATTATCTTTATTCTTTCAATGAACTAATTTACCAATAAATATTAATTTAATTATAGGCGCATGCACCATTTAGTCTCAAAACATAAAAAAAAATTACCAATTATTCTCATCACTTTTTTTTGCACTAATAAGTCATTTTATCTTTTTCTGACCAAAATATCCCTCATATGGATGTTGAATGTAATATCAAAATTATTAATTTTTTTTTTAATGCTATTTTTTTCTGACTAAAATACTCTTCATGTGAATGTTGAATGTAACATTCAACACCTGTGGGCGTGGGTGTTGAATGTAACATCAATTGTTTATTTGTTTGTTTGTTGGTTTATTTTTATTTTTATTTATTTTTTATTTTTTTTATGATGCTATTTTTTTCTGACCAAAATACCCCTCATGTGGATATTGAATGTAACATTCAACACCTGTAAGTGTTGAATGTAACATCAACTTTTCTTTCTTTTATTTTTATTTTTTATTTTTTATTTTTTATGATGCTATTTTTTTCTGACCAAAATACCTCTCATGTGAATGTTGAATGTAACACTCAACACCTGTGGATGTTGAATGTAACATCAATTATTCTCTTATTTTTGTATACAGAGTAAAATACATATGATATTATATTGAACACCTATGGATGTTACATTCAACACTTGTAAATGTTGAATCTAACATCAATTGTTCTCTTATTTTACGTTACGTTTAATAACGATTTTATCCTAAAATCAAGTTTTTTTTTTTTTTTTTGGAACATATAAAAAGTGACAAAAAGTCATAAAATTTGGGGTGAAAGCTGTAATTTATGGCGGTGGAGGCGGTGGCGACCGGCGGCGGAGACGGCGGCGGCGGCGGACAGCGGTGGTGCACCAGTTTGATGACCTTCATTCTCGATGTGAAACTCACGGGAGGGCATTTCAGTAAACTCAATCATCACCATTTTTTAAAACGGGACTAATTGGTGCAAGAAAAGGTGTTGATAGGACTAATTGGTACAAGAAAAAGGTGTTGATCGGACTAATCGGTGCAAAGAAAAATCGATGGGAGTAGGTGGTAAATAATTTTTTATTTTTTATTTTTGGGATTAATAGGTAATTTTCCCTTAATTATATTTCTAATTTCTAAAAGATATTAAGATTAGGTTAATTCTTCAAATAAATCTAGGAAAAATGACCGATTTGATCTAGATCCTATCTACTTGTTTATCTCACACATTTTTAACTGAACTTGATCGTGGTGAATTTGGTCCTGGGCTACCTACTTCGAAATCCCAAATGATTCGTCGTCAAAGACCTAGGCCACGATAGTTTTGGACCCAAGCCCACAACCTCCAATAGACCAAACCCCGGAAAGGAAGAGCAATGTCTTTAGAAAAGCCCAGGATCCATCTTCAAAAAGGGTCGGGTCATCGGGTGGAAACAAAGCATAGCGCTAACCGCCAAAGGGTGACTCATTACCAAATTACCAGGGAATATTCTCTTAGAGTGGAGGACACCTAAAGGACAAAGCAATCATCATGCCATAACAGAATTGGTGACGAGACACTCCATTTTGTCTCCAAAACCGGTCAAGGATTGTATAAGTACTCGGGTAAGGTGAGGGTTGAGGGTTGAGGTGTGATGTTTAATGTGCTATCACTCAACATTACATCTAACATTCAATTTCATATTTCTCTCCACCTGATACTTACTCTCACGGCGGAAGTCTTTCGTTGGGATCCACCCCTTCGGTGTCAAGGATTTATGCATGAACCCCTCTATAGGCAACAAGACAGAGAGAAGCGTGGGCATATTTATAAATTTACTGTGTTACCATTTTTTGGCAACATCAGAACATATCAATCTTGAAGATGCATTGATTACATTGTTTAGTCCCAATTTTAAAACCGGCTAAATTCAATGGCAATAATGCCCCTAAAAATCTAAAATAAATTTTTTTGATTTTTTTTTTAACAAATAAAATAATGTTATTGAATGCCTTCCGATTTATCAATAATTCAAAATTCAAATTTACACGCTACTATATTATCACCGTTGCACTTCATATCAAAATTATTTTGCTAAAAAAATATTTAGAGATTGTATTGAATTTAACAAGCTTTTAAAAATTTGTGTGTTGAATTCCAAACAAATTTCAAATTCCAGTAATCAAACTTTCTTAATTAAGTGACCATGTTGAATTTAACATGGTTATTTTTCTTTGCAAAAAAGGTTGATTGAGATGTGATTTTGAAGTTATTATTGGGACGAATATGTTTGTGAAATTAAATCAAACAAACAAATAGGGGTGGGCAACTGGCAGGTTAGGACGGTTTGGGCCAAAACCGCAGACCAAATCGATACTATGCGGTTTAGACTAATTTGAACCGTGCACCGCCCAATAGTGTATGGGTTTGGACAGGCTGAAGCGTGTAAGTTGGCTAGTTCAAACCATGGACCGTCCAATAGTATCGGTTTGAGACTAATTTTGGGTTGGGTTAATTGAAATCGTCGGCTGCCCAAATATTTTCGGATTGAATATTGAAATATAATAAATATTACTAAAAAAATCGTCACATTGCAGAAAATTTGTCAAAAAATTACAGTAAAAAAAAAAAACTACTTAATTATAAATAATTTCAAAAGTAGGGGGGTAAAAAACAATCATCCTCCGTTTTATGTTCATTTTGCAACCAATTGACAAACAAAAAAAAGAATTGGTTCAGTAGAGACATTTCAATTTCAACCCACCTTTTTTACCAATTCTCATGTAATGGATGATGATTTTGTCTCCAAAACAACAGAATTGTTGTCTGAAGATCTTAGAAGAGTGAAGGTGTGAAATATAATTTGTATTCACTCCCTTATCTTTACAAGAAAGATTAGGGTGCTATTTATAAACAATCAAGTAACTAATCAACTAAATAAATCAGTTATAAAATGGACAATTTAATCCAAACTAACTAACAGAATTAACTAATTGATTAACTGATGGTTAATATGGTTTAATACTCGCCCTCAAGATGGACTATGAAAATCCTTGACAGCCATCTTGGATAGAAGTGGAACCATCAATGAAACTCAACTTGTTCTTCACGGACAAGGCAATCAGCATTGCTCGATTCTAGGAGGCCTAATTATCTACAGTCAGAACTTGCGATGCCAGTAGAAGCTCCTTCAAGAAGAGCCGCAACCATGAGAAGGAAAACCCTCTTTTGCTCTTGTTATGGAGGACTTGAAAGTAGCCAAATAATACATCCAAAGCAACCAATTATGGTAAGGAGGCCACCAAACAATTTCACAAAGAGGAATCTATGGAAAAGAAATCCAAACATCCTCACAAAGGGAAATCTATGGAAATCTATGGAGTAGAAATCCAAACATCCTCAGAAAGAGGAATCTATGGGGAAGAGTAATGCAAACAACCTCATAAGAGTAATATATGAAAAAGAGAAGGTGGCGTGGAAGTATAGCCACAACCGAAAAACCACCATCCATCCACTACCAAACGACCACCGAGACAGAGGTGGTGAAATCAACAAGTGTGGAGAATGGGGAAGTGAGCTAAAAACCAGAGCAGAAGAGGCGGCGTGGAGATATAGCCACAGCCGAAAAACTGTCATCCATCTACTGCCAAACAACCACTGAAACAAATATGGACAGATCGGGAAATGTGGAAGATGGGGAAGAGAAATCGAAACACTACCTGCACAAGAGAAATGTGCACAAAGGCACAAGACAAATCAAGCAAGGGAGAACATCCACAAGAGAATCAAGAAGCAATTCGACAATCGTTCAAGAATTGAAACGAAAGCCGAAGAAGACGTCGATGAACAAAAAATGAACACAAATGCAAAAACAACTACAGGGTGCAAAGTGCAATTTTTGGATCTTTTCAAACTGCATTTTTCAAATTCCAAACCAAGGTGCAAAGCCAAAACAACTAAAAGGTAAAAAGTATAAATATGTCAAGATATGAAAATAGAGTTCTTTATAATATAATTATAATTTAAATAAAAGATTTCTAAAAAATGGTATCTTCAAATTTATTTACCGAGATCTCATAAAATGTAGGATTGATTTGCGTTTTTCGAAAAAATGCAATACCAATATACGTTTTTCTAATGAAAAAAAAAAAACGCAAGCATGGAATGCAACTATACGAGGCCTGCGTTTTCTTTGAGAAAAGCAATACAGATTTGCGTTTTTTGATTTCAAACCCTAGGCCCACTCTTTTCCTTTTTCATTTCGCTGTTTGAAGTCCGCCGCTCCTTTCTCCTCGCTTTGAACTCCGCCGCCCTTCTTCCTCTCCTTTCCATCGCAGTGGTTGTTGTCTCCTTTTGACTAAGAGGTAGAAGTTTAATTTATTCTTTTTCTGTCTTTTTTTTTTTTTTTTTTTTTTTTTTTTTTTTTTTTTTTTTTTTTTTGGCTTTTGAAATGTATGTGTGTATATATGTGTGTTGTGTATGTATGTGTATATAAGGTATTTGTGTGTATATGTGTATCTTTGTGTGTTGTGTATATATGTGTGTATATATGTAGGTATATATTTCTAAATATGTATATAAAAATCGAAATGTATGTAAAAATCATGTGTATATGTGTGTATATTCGTGTGTATATATATATATATGTGTGTGTGTGTGTGTGTGTGTGTGTATTGGTTTTTGGAAATGTAGATCGAGATTTGTGTTTGTGCATGTGTTTAGAGTATAAGATTTTTATTAATTAATTACATTAGATTTCGATTTTTATTTGTGTAGATCGGTTTTAGACTATGTAGATCGATTTTATTTGAGTCGAAATCTAAGTCATCGATGTTCGCTAATGTAGACTGAAAGGAATTTTCATTTCAATTAGTATTTGAATATTTGAAAAATAAAATAACAATAAAAAATTATTTTATAATCAAATGATAAACACAAATTTAAGAAAAATAATTGTTTTTATTTTTAAAATTGAAATGAATATTAGCTAGATTAACCAAAAAAAAAAATGACAACGCTAAATCGGCCATTTTGAGTTAAATGACATTTATACCCTTATAAATATTTCAATAGGGTTTACGTTAACACTATTCTAAAACTTAAAGGATAATAATATTTTTTTTTATTTTTTATTTTTAATAGCAACGCATGGCAAGGTTAAGCTGTAATTTTATTTTATTTTTCTTAAAAGAAAACGTAAAACATATTTTCATTTCTAAGAAACACAAATGTGTTCTGCATTTTCCAAAGAAACGCAAATGTGTTCTGTGTTTCTTTGAAAAAACGCAGAACACATTTGCGTTTTAAAAAAAATAAAAATTAAACCACTGTATAAACATTCTTTCTTTATGTGTTTTCAATTTTTTCTTTTTTTTTTTTTTTTTTTTTAAATGCAAATTGAAAATGTGTTTTTAAAAAAAAAAACGCATTTTTAATCTGCATTTTATAAGTGTTTCGTAAATAAATTTGAATATATTAATTTGTCTGGAATTATTTATTTAAAAAATAATTATTTGGTAACTCTATGAAAATATCATCTAATATCTCTAAGATGGTCCCAGTTGTCACGCAAAAACTCCTTACAGGTTGATCATCATATGCATCCGATTACTCATAGAACTCAAAAGAGAATTGAAGAGACGAAACTCGGAGCATTTTTTAGGGTTTCAAATAGAGAGAGATCAACGTGATATCACCGAATTGACCGAAGCAAACGGCTGAATTTGTGGAGCAAATGACGATGACCTTCGGCGACGACGAAGAGGTCAGAGCACCGGCGGCCGAAAATATGACGATGGCGGAATTGGCATGACGGCTGGCCGAGACGGACGCGTGTCACGCTCAAGCAAGGGCTCGAGAGGCGGAGCTCAGCCGCCAGCTCGAAGAGATGGCGCGATACCTCTGTGTCATGAAGATCCTCGAATCGAATCGAGAAAACGAACATCTACCTCAAGCGCCGGTTTCTCGAATATGAACAAATCGATCGATCGAAGACTGAGGATGAACAGATCCGACGTGTTTGAAGAAATCCGACGTGTTTCAGTCAATCGATTGTCAATGGACAATGAACAACTCTTTGATTTGATAAAGCAAAAACGTCGATTCGATATCACCGAATGAGAGGGCAGCTCGATTGCACAGAAGCAGTGGAAGCAACGATTGATGAGCACCAAAACAGTGGCCTCAAGCAGTTGATAATCGAATCGAGAAAATGAATCGAATCAGATCGAGAACAGAAGAATCGAAACACAATCGATGATGAAAGAATCGACAAACTATATCGGAATGAGAACTGACCTGGAAGAACAACACAGATCGGAGTGCAATGTGTTCGTCGATTTCAAATCGCAAATGCAGATCTCTTTGAGCTGGAAGAACAACACAAATCTGGATCTCAATCGAAGTCAAACTTGATTCGTCGATACATGCAAGCGGAAGAAAAATAAGAATCATATCTAGAATGCAGCCGAGCAGTTTGCAAGATCTGGAGTAGTATGCAGTGTTCATGTGTTCATAGTCCAGGTATTCGTGTGAATCAGATCTGAAAACGATGAGATGAAACGCTAATGCAGTTGACGAACGGAAGATCGCAATCGATGAGAGCAACGATGAATCAGTTGAAGAATCGGTGAGATTCCACGATGAATCAGATTGATGAAAAATGGAAGCGATCAATCATGAATCAGGAATTGGAAAGAAATGTCATGTGATACCATATTAGAAGAGAGAAGGTATGAAATATAATTTGTATTCAGTCTCTTATCTTTTCAAGAAAGATTAGGGTGCTATTTATAGACAATAAAGTTACTAATCAACTAAATTAATCAGTTAAAAAATGGACAGTTGTAATCCTAACTAACTAACATAATTAACTAACTGATTAACTCATGGTTAATATGGTTTACTATGCGGTTTAGTCTAATTTGAACCGTGCACCGCCCAATAGTGTGTGGATTGGAGTGTACAGGTTGGCTAATTCAAACCGTGGATCATCTAATAGTGTGCGGTTTGGGACTAGTTTTGGGTTGGGTTAATTAAAATCGCCGACTGCCCAAGTATTTTTGGGTTGAGTCTTGAAATATAATAAATATTGATAAAACAAAATCGCTAGAAAATTTATCAAAAAATTACAGTAACACCAAAAAAAAAATACCTAATTGTGAACTATCACAAAAATTGGGGGGGGGGGAGGGGGGGGGGGGGAGGGGGGGGGGGGGAGAATCCTTTGTTTTATGTTCATTTTCAACCCACCTTCTTTTTTACCAATTCTCATGTCAATGGATGATGATTTTGTCTCTAAAACAACATAATTGTTGTCTGAAGACTCCACAACTGAGTTCACCCCACCCCCCAATTCCCAGAATCCCTAGATAACATCATCAAACATATTGATACCTCCTCCACCCCCAATTCCCAGAATCCCTAGATAACATCATCAAACATATTGATACCTCCTCCTCTTGCTGCTCATCGATTTCAGACACGGATAAGTTATTAACGATTGACTGAAATGAAGAAGATGTTTTTACAGTGATTATCTTCTTTTTCAGTGGTACTTTTTGATGGTCTTCGACCTCGGTTTCTGAATGCCCATCTATCACTTGCCATGGATGATCATCATCACAATCATCGTCTTTCAGAACCATCTCTATCTCTTTCTCTGAATGGCAAGCCATGTAACCGCACTATGCCTTGAGCGATCGAAAACCTTTGCCGCATATGTTTGCAGACAAATTCTTGCTGAAAAGGAAGCTTTGGATCTAAAAACCTCCATGTTTTCTTTGGGTTCTCCCATAGGCTAAAGCCTGAGCTTTCTTCGATTTCAACCCTTTGAAGAAGAGATTTTCGTGTTGGGTTCTTCGAGTTTTTCATCTGATTTCAACTTTTGGATGACCTCCCAAGGGGAATCTCCTGCTACACCACTTTCGCACAAATAACAGCTCTTCCATTGACATTGACAAAACCAATTAACAAATTTGCAAGTTCAAATCACAGAAAACGACACTAAGCTCGGATTTTTGAAGAAGAAGCTTGGCTAGGGTTTTCGGTTGTCCTCCCTAATTTAGCTGGGTAACATGGGTTGAAGGTCCACGACGTCATTAGGCCTTTTCGGGCGAGTAGGCAGGTAGGTCAACCCGCGAAACAAAGTGTCAGACCCACGGGCGACTGACACGCCCCGATTTTCCGAAAGAAAAAGAATATGAAATATTAAAGCGTAAAAAGAGGCTCTTTTCAAAAGTTCCAGTTTTCTCAAAAAATTACTTAGGCCGTTTTTAAAATAAGGAGTTGTCATTTAGCATTGAGTTTAATTGGTGTGCTAGATCATCGGATTTTTAGAAAATAATTTAAAAGGTCTCAGTAAAATTGACTCCAAAAACACGGTCAAACTAAAGATTCATTTAAAAAGTTCGGGGGCCGGTTATGCTCGGGGAAAGTGTTAGATACCCCAAGACACCTTTCCAAAAACAGTACCTTATATCCAATTAAGTCCAATTAGTTTAAGTCTGAATGTTTATTTTATCTCAACAACCTTTTCCTTCTTATGAAATATTTTTGGTATTTTCCAAATTAAGATGAGACAAATTTTTGGTATTTTTTTAATGTTTTCTCCGGTATAACCTCTTATCAAATATTAAGAGATTTGACTAAGATGATCCCGGGGGATAGTTTTATGTATGTTTCCAATGAACTTCTTTAATTTAAATGAGTAAATCAATCTAAATGTTTTCTAAATAATACAAAAGACAACATGCAAAGCAACATGAAATATTACATTAGTTTCTATATAAATACAATGTCAAAAAATGTCTATTTTACGAATTTACCCAATTAATTTAAAGAAATTTCGATTTGGCATTCTCTTAAATTCTATAGAGATGAGAATCAAGAAAACGTTACGGTAACGAGTTTTGTCAAAATTAATTCCTCCAAGACTTAAGCGGAATCCAACGAAACGACTTACCGAAAGAATCGTTGAATCTAACCTAAGGCTTGTAAGAATTAATTCTTATAAAATTATTTGTTATTATTTTTTATTTATTTATTTATTTATTTTTATAAATTTAAATGTAACACATAAACAACATGATTATTTAAATAAAAATAAATAAATAAACTAGTAACTTATTCTCTTTTCTATTTTTTATTTTATTTTTTAAATTTTTAATGAATTTAGGTATAGAAGCAATTTAAATAAAAATAATAATAAAAAAATAGTAAAAAAAAAAAAAAAGCCATCGTCATCTCACGCTCAAAGGCTAGGTCCAAAAGGAAAGTCTCGTCCCGGTATTTTCATTGAATCATCGGATAATTCTGAAGGAACTAAACTTGTAGGAATTTGAATTACGATAATAATAAAACAATGGAGAAAATTAAGAGGTAAAAATGAAATAAAAAAAAAATGCGAGACGATCAAAATACCGTGTCTACAGCGGACCATTTAGTGATCTGGTTGGGTTTTCAAAATCCGTTCGGAGAGCGGGGTGGGTTTTGGGAGGACCAGAGGTGGGTTTCAGTGGGTGGGTTGGCGGCTTATGGATAATTTTTGCACACCCCCACAAACAAATAATGAAAGTATAATTATTTATGATTATATTAAGAGTTGATTAATTTATAAAATTATAATTAGTAGTTTTCTTTTTTGCGGAAGTATATTTTTGGTATATATTTAACCTATATTTAGGGTATCCTACGACATTAGAATGAATCTGTTCAGATATTGCAACAGATATAGAATATAATAAATCAAATAAGTAATAGAATAATTTGTTACCTTCTATGTCTTTACAAGATTCTCTCTTTACGAGGGCTCCGGTTAACTACCCAACAAATCTAATATGTTCACTAACGTAACCGATAATAGTTCATGAAGAGCCAACAGGAACCAACAATACAGTCATCAAACCAAGAGGTGTTAATCCGATGTTAATCTAGTTGGTAAAGGAGATGTCTATGTTTTTATCAACCAAAGTTCGACTCTCTTGTAGAACACTTGAAAGAATTAAATCTTAAATTTAATTCTAAATGCATCAGTCGATGTGCGAGAGTATGCCCTTAAAATTATTGTAAAAAATAATTAGTTGAGATACACGTACACGTACATATAAACACACCTTATCAAATAGAAAAATAAAATAAAAAAAATACAACATATGCATGATGACCTCAAACATATTTATTTAATTTATACAAACAAAAACACATCGAAATGACCAAATCGCGATTCAACACTCTTTGATTTTATTTTTCATAAAGAGAGAATTTATAGTCGCGACATGGAGATCTCTCTAAATGTGCTTCCAAATCAGCAGCATCCACCGACACAAACCCGAGCAAAAATACCAACCGGAGCGCACCAACAGCCGTCGCAACAATCGTCGCTACCGAGGACGTTGCACGAGGCATGACACCCACAAGAATTTATTGGCACCATTACATCGGACAGCGGTGGAAGAACCTTCCTCGGAGTCGTGACTCTGTTGGGGTCGGAAGCTCCTTTAGAGTAGACTTCTCCAGTGGCCACGGCCGACGGAGCAAAGGTGGCTGCCGCCAGAACTAGCACCATGGTCGCCACCACCACGATCAGCGAGCTAACCTTCTTAGTAGTCATCGCCATTAGTAATTCCTTGATGATAAAAATTTCTTTTATGTTTTGAATGAGACTCCTGAGCTTGGGCTTCTTATAGGGTTCATTTTTTCATGGTCGGTCCTCAAATTTTTGAGGTATTTTATTTCCCACCAAGTTTTTGTACTTTGGTTGTGTTTCAATTAAACCCTTGTACTTTAAAATAATTTCAATTCAGTAACCTCTACTTTGGTTCTCATTTTTTTCTTCACATAAGTTCAGGATTACACTATGAATCGTAACCAAAAATCCCTAAAAGCTAATTACACTTTGGCCCATTATAGTTTAATCGAATTGCATTTTATACTCTATAATATTTTCGATTTGGTCATCATTTAACCCTGTAGTTTAGAGCGAAGTGCAATTATTAAATTTTAAAAAATGGCAATTTTAATTGGGCTCCAAAAGCACATTATTTCTTATTTTTATCTCAACTCTTATTTATTTTTTTACGCAAACCCCAACTCAAAAAATAATATTTTGTACGCCGAAAATGTCCTTAATTAGTTTTTAAACATTAAAAAATAGGGGCGCTTACCGGGAGATCTCAATAACAGTTGGAAACTACCGATTACACTCGCTTTTTTTTTTTTCATGAACTGAGCGGTCCTTTTGCCATTTTTGTGACAAAAATGTCTCTAATTATTGCGCCTACATAATATATCTTCATCTTGCGGAGCTAATTTATGTAATAGATAATTAGTTATTAAAATAAAAATAACTATTGTTGTACGTATTTTTTTATAATATAATTATATGTTTAGATTTGTCTAAACAAGGTTTTCAAAATGATATCAAATTTACTATTTTTTCATTAATTTTCAATTTTCGCATTCATGTTACATTCCACATAGGTACTTCAAGATTTTTTAGTTTCCTACGAATTATAAAATGTTACATGTAACATCTATATGAAATATGATTCAACACAAGCAATATTACATTCCCACGCAAATGAGGATATCTGTGTTGACAATAAATAGGAATTGTTACAGGCAATACATGCAATGTTACATTTCACACACAAAGAGCATATTGCATGTAAAATGTAATATTGTCTGTGTTGAATCGGATAACGTAACGGGTGTAAATGTTATATGTAACATGATGTAATAGTAATGTTATATGTAACATCCATGTAATAATAATGTTACATGTAACATTCATGTTGAATGTAACACGAATCTGAAATTAATCAAAAAAAAATATTAAATGTGGTATCATTTTGAAGATTTTATTAAGACGAATCTAAATATATAATTATATCGTAAAACAAATATGTACAATAAAAATTATTTTGATTTGAATAAAATTATTTTGTGTGAAACCTCCAAATAAGGAAGCTATAAACGCGGGAATCATGCAGTGGTAATTTTGTCATATAATTTTCGAGTTTTTTAAAATTTGAGACTAGATGGTTAAAAAAATATGTAGATTGTGATTATTTGGTTTATTTTCAAACATGTGGGTTTAATTAGTAGTTTCACGCTAAAATTGGGATTGACTGGTAATTTTTCCTAAAAAATATTCACCACAATAAATATTTATTAATCACCGTCACCACCACAACAAATACTTACTACCATAATCACTATCACCGCTACTACCACAAGAAACACTTCTATTACCGTCACTATCATAACAAAAATTTACTACCACCGACAGTAAATATTTACCACTATCACCATCACTATCACAACAAAAATTTACTATCACTACTATGACAGTAAATATTCGTTACCAATACAATCAATATTTATTGTCATGACTAGCAACACAATATATACTCACCATCTCAGTAAATATTCGTTATCACTGTAGGCCCATCCACAATAAAACTTCTTAATTCACAAACAATCAAAACACATAAAGAAAAGAAAAATAAGATGAAAGGAATAATCTGATGATTCTGATTAACTGCCATGAGAAGAAATCGACCATTAATGACCAAAAATTCATCAGGGAAAAAAAAAATAAAAAAATTCATTAATAATGCAGAATGAAAAGAACGTTCAGATGAGTCAGGTTGTCTGGGCGGTGTCGGACGTCTAGAGGGTGTCCCTCAGACCTGTCCGATGTTCTTTGCGGCAGAACACGTTGTACTCCAGAGTGCCGCCGGTGGATTTCTTCACCTCTACTACCAAGAACGATGGCTTCACGACCAAGATATCGTCGGAGAAACCCAACTTCCCCTCCGATTTGCTGACCCTGCAACCTGACTTCGGAGTCGCCGCTCCTCTTGACGCTAAAATTGACCGTCTTCGCCACGCCGGAGTCGCTCCGCTCTGTCCTCCCTCTTCTTCTTATCGAACAGTGGCGAGAGCTCCCTCTTTCCGATTTGGGCCGTCGCTCCTTCGACCTAACTGCCGCCAGCCAGATCATGGTCTGTACTGGCCAGATCATGGTCGCCGCTGGCCAGATCTAGCCGGCGACAACAGTATATATAGAGAGAGAGGGGTGGCGGTGGCGGGAGGCGGACGTGTCAGACAAAGAAAAGACGACGACGGTAGTGGAGTTGAACGGCGGTGGATGAGAACCGTCGGTTGTTTTGAGGGAGAACCGTCGGCTGAGAGGCAGATAACAGTAAATATGGATGGGGAAGGAAGAAACGGGAATCATGGTGGGGAAGGAATTATAAAATTTAATTTGTTTAGAAAGGGTAATTTTGACATTTGCATTTTAATTTAGGAGGTTTATTATATTTTCTTTATATAAAGGATGATTTGTCAAAAGATTTTTTGGACTTAGAGCCCATTTTAATTTTTGATTTAAAAATGGGGCTATCTCAAATTATCTCTTTTAAAAAAATTGCATAAAATAACAAATTTATCTTTACAGCTAACTCGATCCAAAAGAGTAAATAAATGTGAAAAAAAAAAAAGGATAAAAGAATTTTGTCCGATCTGACTCAATCTGGAAGAATAGATATTAATTAAGATTAAATGATTTATTAATTTTGACTTTTGAAATTTGACCGTTAATTTTAATAAAAAAAATTACAATTGCACTGTAATCTAGTGACAAAGAGAGTAAATGATGACGAAAATATGGTAGGGGTATAAAGTGCTATTTGGTCAAATCATAAGGGGAACTGTAATTAACCCAAAAAAATATAGGGGCTTAATTAAATTATTATAAAATGAAGGTGGTTAGTTGAAAAGGTTCAAAACTCTAGGGTTGATGCATGTTAATTCACGAACCTCTGGCCCTTTCCTTATGAAGGTGCTAGTGTTCTTATCTCTCATGTTTACCATTTTTCTTTTTTACCTGGATAATTGTCAATTTAATAATATCTGTATAATGATTGGAATGACATTCTAATTGATAATATAAAGAATTATATTGTCAATCAAATACGTATGATTGGACTAAGGATATTTGACTTAACCATATCTTATTGGTCCGTTCGGGGACATAGATATAGAGATTGTGGAATACACATATTATGCCTAGGGGGATTTTCTTAGTTAAATCCCTTCCAACTGAACATAGCTGTGATATATTGGTAAACATGACTCACAATCAAATAAAATACCTTAAAGGAAAATCGTTTTCTTCTGAAAAAGTAAAATTAGAATTGTTCTAATTTTTATTGGTTAATTGATTAATAAAATAATTAATTAATTTTACTATTTATTTTTGGTACGAATTTAATGGGTCATACACAACGTGGAGATACATGCGTGCAAGAAAGATGCGTTATCACTTCAAACATATTTATTTAATTTGATACAAACTAGAAAATATTGAAATGACCAAATCGCGATTCAACACTCCCAGATATTATTTTACCTTCATATTTTTCATAAAGAGAATTTCTGATTGCGACATGGAGATTTCTCTAACTGTGCTTCTTGTTGGAGTTTGGCTCAACTTTCAACCATAGTGGGCCTCACTCCTTTGTCCTTTTGTTGAAATGATGGTGGGTGGAAATTTGATAATTGAGGGAGCCGGCCATTTTTTAACATTGATTTCCTCTTCTTCCTCTTCTCCCTCTGCTTATAAAATGACAGAGGTTCATAGGCAGAGGTTCTGAAGTAGAGAATTAAATCACACCAATTGAGAGTGTATCTCTTGTGAGGTGTATTGAGAATTCCAGTTAGCAATTTTGTTTGCTCATACTCAAAAAGTATATTTGTTGAGAGAGATTTTTGGAGAGATTTTATTATTAGTTCTTGAGTTCAAGAACCTATCTCCTTTTATGTAATTTTCTTCATATTAGTAAAACGATTCGTTGTTCTTCGCCCGTGAAGTAGGCAAGTTGTGCCGAACCACGTTATATCTTATATCTGTTTTGTATTTGTCATTTTTTCCACTTTTCGCATATTCTCTATTTTCATATTTTTGTCGCCTCTGAATCCAACAAGTGGTATCGGAGCCCAAGGTTCAAATGGCTTCCGCGAAATATGAAATAAATAAGTTTGATGGAGAGAATGGTTTCAGTTTGTGGCGAATGAAAATATGCACACTTTTACGACAACAGATGATATTTGAAGAACTAGCTAAGGGGCTATGGGACAAGCTAGAAAGCTTGTATATGAAGAAATCTCTTACAAACCGGTTGTATTTGAAACAATTAACGGTTGTATACTCTCAGAATTGAGGAGAGTATGTCCATACACCAGCACCTTGATAATTCTAATCGAATTATCATGGATTTGAAGAATTTTGACGTCAAGGTTAACGAGGAGGACCAGGCTCTTATCCTATTGTGTTCACTACCAATTTCGTATGATTCCTTTGTTAATTCTATGTTATATAGACGGGATTCATTTCCTTGATTGACGTCAAGGCATCCTTGAACTCGAAAGAGTTGAGGACTCAGTTGAATGGCGAAGGTAGTAACGACCAGGCTGCAGGCTTGTTTGTTGATAGGGAGAAAGATTGGTGGTTCTTATGTTCTTCAAGGTGGTACAGGTTGTACTACAGATGCTTTGGAATCTTAGAAGCAGGTGGAGCTTCAGATGAGATAATTTGGTAGAGTACGAGCTAGTACTCTTTTAGTCCGTGGAAGAGAATTTTCAAAGAAGACATGTTGGTCGTTCTCGGATGAAAAGCACAAATTTGTGAAGCACTTATTGTGGCGAAGAATATAGGGGTTCCATATTCCAGAATTGTCAAATAAGTGAGTCTGTCCGGCGAATTTTGTTACATCGAGTTGGTGTTTGTGGACAAGTTCAAAAGAGCTCTTGAACTTGGTTGGTGTTAATCTCTAAAATTGAGATTTTATTAGAGAAGACAATATGAGGAAGAATGTCCTCATGTATGAAGAAAATATTTGTTTGGTTGAAAATCTCGCCAAGGTGGAGATTGTTGGAGTTTAGCTCAACTTTCAACCATAGTGGGCCCCACTCCTTTGTCCTTTTATTGAAATGATGGTGGGTGAAAATTTGATAATTGAGGGAGCCGACCATTTTTGAACAAGAAGAAATCATTTTGATTTTTTCTTCTTTCTTTTCTCCCTATACCTATAAAATGACAGAGGTGTTGAAGTCGAGAATTAGATCACACCAATTGGGAGTGTAACTCTTGTAAGGTGTATTGGGAATTCCAATTAGAAATTTTGTTTGCCCATACTCAAAGAGTATATTTGTTAAGAGAGATTTTTGGGGAGATTATGTTGTTAGTTCTTGAGTTCAAGAACTTATCTCCTTGTATATAATTTTCTTCATATTAGTGAAACCATTCGTTGTTTTTCGCCCGTGGAGTAGGCAAGTTGTACCGAACCACGTTATATCTTGTGTCTCTTTTATATTTGTCATTTTCTCCGCTTTCCGCATATTCTCTATTTTCATATTTTTGTCACCTCCGAATCCAATACTTCCAAATCAGTTGCATCCACCAACATAAACCTTAGGAAAAATACCAACTAGGAGGCACACACAGCCACCTCTTAGGGAATAATGGGTTTAAACAACATCACGCATCTAAAAATTAGGATTGAGAAAAATATAATTTGATACAAAATATTTATGTCGTAAAACCCCTAATTAATTTGGGAAAAATATCTACGGGTAAGAAGATAATGATTTCACTATTAGTAAGGACTTTATAACTTTTCTCTATAAACAAGGAGAGAACAAAGATAACTCTTTCTTGAAATAAAAGAATACAAGTTTCTCTATACAAAATAAGAGAAATTATGAAATGACTACAAGAGAAGATCCTTTAGGGGAAACTTATGCTTTTCTCTCTGAGTTTGGTTAAATTCATCTGCAACATCTCACCCTGCCTACCGCTAGCCCATAAAAGTGATTTTTTTTTTTAAGAACCGAATTCAATTTTTGTGCACCCCATAACTAATTTTCAATCATATGGACCTCACATGCTTGAAAATGAAAGAAAAAGCCAAGAAGGCTTTATCTTTCACATTCTCTCACTTAAAGCCTTTTTAGTCATCATTCAATCCTTTCTGATATTATTAGTTTCATGCCGCTCAATTTTCTAATAGGCCATAGGAAGATCTACACCATATAAACTTATCAACATTGATTGACTTTGTCATAACATTTGCTAGGTTGTCTTTAATGTGAATTTTTTGTATATCTACACTTCCTTCTTCTACTATGAACAAAGTGATATTGAACGTCTGTGTGCTTTGTCCTAGAATGAAAGGTTGATTCCTTGTGATGTACAAGGCATTCTGACTGTCACAAAACAAAAGAATATTCTCCTACTTGTGCCCGAGTTCTTCCATTAACCTTTGTATCCAAACTACTTCCTTGCAATCTTGTGTAGCTGCTATGTATTTTGTGTTTGTTGTAGATAAGCCCAAAACAGTTTGTTATTTAGATATCCAACTCACTGCTCGACCTACAAGTGTGAACATATAGCCTCTAGTGAATTTTCTTTTATTAAGATCACCTGCAAAATCTGAATTAACATAACATCCGACAATGAATTATGATTCTCCATGACATAATGCAGTATTTGAGGTTCTTTTAATGTATCTTATGATCCTCTTAGCAACATTCCAATGCTCTCTATCAGGATTTATCATAAACCAACTGACCGTGCCAACTGCTTGAGTAATATCTAGTATAATACATATCATAATGAATATAAGGCTTCCTACCGCTGATGCATACGGTACTTGAGACATTTTCATTATCTTCGTTTCACTGCTAGGGCAGATACTTGAGAATAATTTGTAATTGGCAGGAAGCGGGGTAGAAATTGGTTTACAATCTTGCATGTTGAAGTGCCGCAATATTTTCTTGAAGTAGTTTTTCTAAGAAAGCCAAATCTTCATTCCTTTTCTATTTCTAAGAATTTGTATCCCTAAAATCTTGTTTGCTGGTCCCAAGTCCTTCATATTGAACTCCCTAGCTAATTGTGCCTTCAATTCTTCGACTCGATCTTTGTTAGGACCTACAACCAACATGTCGTCCACGTACAATAGCAGAATAATGAAGTCATTTTCACCAAACCTCTTGTAATACGTACAATGGTATGAAATCAGTCTGTTGTAACCGAGACTAATTATGAAGGTATCAATTCTCTTGTACCGACAATTTGGTGCCTACTTTAGAAAGTACAGAGATTTAGAAAACCTGCAAACCAAGTTAGTGCCTACTTTAGACCGTACATAGATTTAGTTAACCTGCAAACCAAATTTTGTTTGTTTTTTTTTTCTTCAAATCCTTCTGGTTGGAGCATATAAGTCTCTTCTTCAAGTTCTCCATGAAGAAAAATCGCTTTCACACATAATTGTTCTAGATGCAAATCGAACGCAACACACGTAGCTAGGACTACCCTGATAGTTATAAGTCTAACAATTGGAGAAAATATCTCATTGAAATCAATCCCTTCTTTCTGAGCAAACCCTTTCACCCCTAGTCTTGCATGATACTACTCCACTTAGTCATTGTCATCTCGTTTGATCTTATAGACCCATTTGTTACGAATGACTTTACGATCTTGTGAAAGTGGAACAAGATTCCAGGTCTTGTTTCTATGTAAGGCTTCCATTTATTTTTGTATTGCTGTCATCCACAGAGAAATATCAAGGCTACTTATAGTCTCATGGAAAGTTCATGGCTCTCCATCTTCTGTTGCAAGATAGTATGCAATATTGGTTGCCATAACATAATCTGAGTTCCGTGACAATTTTCTTGCCTGACACGTTGATCGACAAACTTATATATCATTGGCCTCATCTAGTTCTTGTTCATCGTGCTCTGGTATTGCATCAGAATAATCTTTTTGTTCTAACTCACCTTCTATTTGTACCGTCGTAGTCTCTTTTGTCCTGCTGTCAATTCTTTCATTTTGCAGTTCTCTTTTTGTAAATATCATATCTCTGTTGATGATAACCTTGCGGGCAGCGGAATACCATAGGTGATACCCCTTAACTCCATCGGCATATCCCAAGAATATGTATTTCTTGGATTTTGGATCCAGCTGGGTCCTTTCTTGGGAACAATACATTATATATGCAGGACATCCAAATACGTGGAGTAAGGAATAATCTGTTGGCTTGCAAGTCCATGTCTCCATTGGTGTCTTCAAACCAATTGCAGTAGACAGTGACCAGTTTGTCACATAACATACAATTTTGACTACTTCTTCCCAGAATGACTTGGCTAAGCCTACAGTTCTTAGCATAACTCTTGTTCTCTCAATGAGAGTTCTGATCGCACCACATTTTACGCGATCTAATACCACTAATCTAAATTTTGTTATTCTTTTGAGCAAATTAAATTAGTATAATTGATCTATTTTATTTGTTTTTGTAAGTTTTTGAAAGTGGCTCAAAAACATGTTATTTTGGAACAAAACGGAACAAAAAAAAAATACATTTTTAAACTCTCTAACATTAACACGTTTCTATGTGTCCTTTTAAGTTGATTCGTTTCAGTTTAAACCCTCTAAATATAAAAGTTATTTTAAAAGGTTATTTTGTCAAATTTTTCATCCAAACTAATAGAATTAAGGGGTAAAATTGTAATTTTTAATTCAATTTTCTCTTTTTTTTTTTCTTTTTTCTTTTTCTTTTTCTTTTTCTTTTTCTTTTTCCTTTCTACTCTTCCTTCATCTATACCGAAGCTCTCTCTTTCTCTCCCCTCTCCACCGGAACTTTATATCTCTCTCTCTCTCTCCACCAACTGTCCCTGTAGCAGCAACGACCTTCATGGGCTTAAACCCTCTAGAATTCATAAACCCTCTTCCGATCACAACTGGCATCCACAAACACATCCGAGCATGATCCGGAACTTCCACTTGAGCTAGAACAAGCTGTTAGCGTAAACCTCCACATGATCTGGGGCTCTCCAGTAAACCTGCGAGAATCACTGCCGTTTTGTTGGCTCCTCGCTATCTCCGTCGGCTGTGACTTTTCTGCTGACAATTACTTGATCTGAAGCTTTTACCCTCTTCTTCCTCTTCTTTGAATGCTTCATGTCCTACATCACACCGATCTATACGTATTTATAAAACCACTTTTTTTCCCCCTAATATACATATGATTTTCAAGAGAACGACAACAAACGAAACAAAGTCTGATAAAAACAAAGAGGCCTGCGTAGATCTTGTCAAATATAAACTCATATGAACCTTACTTCCTTCAGAGTCTCCGGGGGGATTTCGGTCGTTGAAAATCCCTGAATTTGCAAGGAGAAGGATAAATTAATTTTGTCCAAATTAGAGCTTCGCTGAAAAACTACGGAGAATTCAAGATCGGTCAAAGGAAGCCCTAAATTGGAGGAGACGAATCTCTGGCGGGAGGGAATCTACCTGAATAACTTCTGATTTTCAGGAAGAAATGAATATAGGAGGCTGAATTAATCAAGGATGCCATTTTTGATTAGGAATAGGAAACCATTGGGGTGAGAGAGGAGGAAAGAGGCGAAAGCAGAGGTCGGTGGTGGCGGCGGAACAAGGTGGTAGAGAGAGAGAGGTGAAGAGGGGGAGAGAGAAAGCTTCGGTGAAGATGAATGAGGAGAGAGAAAGCTTCGGTGAAGATGAATGAGGAGGAAGAGAAAAGAAGAAAAAAAAAATTTGAATAAGATATAAAAAATTATAATTTTGTCCCGTATTTATGTTAGTTTGGATGAAAAATCTAACAAAATATTTTTTAAAATTATTTTTATATTTAGAGGGTTTAAACTGAAACGAATATATTTAAGAAAATTACATAGAAATGTACCAATAATTAAAAAATTTAAAATATATTTTTGTCCAAAAAAAAAAAAGATGATCCGCGAATCGACCCGAACCCTTGATCTGGATCTCGTCCGATCATAGACGCGCGCATAACAGCCTAAATGGTAATTAAGGCTATTAAAGACCAATTAATCGCCTAATGGCCATTATTTCAATGGGGCCCTCAATGGTCATTTACTCCATTAACGGCCTAAAGTAAGGCCATTAAAGATCATTGCCTAATGGCCATTGAGACCATCATTTCAATGGGATTATATAAAATAATGGCCTCAATGGCCATTCACTCCATTCACTCCGTTTGTAATTTTTATTAATTTTGTGTCTATTAATATTGTTAAGGACTCTAGAGGTAAGATAGAGGCCCAATCCAACAATTTAGTTAGTTTTATTATCAAAATTTCACCAAAAAATTATCAAGTGTTTAATTAATTAGTAACATCTGCTAGGCATACTTGGTAACTGTAAAATAAATCGATGCTAGAAAGAAACACACCTAGTAAAATTTGGTAATTAAATAAAATTAAGTATTAAGGAATAAGGAAAATCACAATAGGGTTATCAATCGACTACCTAGGTTGACCGTCTTGGGGTCTAATTCATGACCCCAAGGTTTGGGGTGTGACAGGTTCCCTTTCTGGTATCAGAGCCAAGGTTTTAAGATGCCTTGGGAATTTAAAAAGTAAATGCAGCATCTTTAATAGACACTAACTAGTTTTATTTACAGTCTAGAAACATACTACCACGAAAGAATACCCGTGCCCAGGCTGCCAATGTCCTAGATGGAAATGCACCTGCTAGAGAGAACTAGAATTTCTTGGCAGCCATGTACGAGGCATTTCAAGGAATGTCAACTTATGCCCGGGAGAATCGTAGGGCAAACAATGAAAGACGGACTTTCTTAAAGGAATTCCTAAGGTTGCCAATTGAACCATTCCGAAGCGACCCAAATGTCATCAAGGCTAAGTATTGGATGAGGACGATGGGTCATCATTTTGATCTACTTCAAATCCTAGTGGTTTACCGAGTTGAGTTTGCAGCCACTAAACTTGAAGGTGAAGCAAAATTTTGGTGGGAGCGAACCAAGAGGAGCCATGACACTGCTAATATAATTTGGGAGATGTTTTGTGACTTGTTCAATGAGAATTTCTTTCCCCAGTCACTGAAAAAAGAGAAGATACGAGAATTTTATAACCTCAATCAGGGAGACATGACCGTGTCAGAGTACGAGGCCAAATTTTTTGAGTTGTCTCAATTTGCACCGGAAGTTGTGTCCAGCGAGATAGAGAGGTGTGTGAAATTCGAGACAGGACTCTAACACAATATCCGGAGACAAGTAGTGGTAGTTGATGCCTGTACCTACTCTTAGTTGGTGGCAACAACACTTAGAGTGGAGCAAGATCATCTCATTTATCTAAAAGAGACCAGGGGTAAAAAGAACAGAGGCGAAAGTTCCTGAAAGATGACTCGCAAGAACCATTATCATGGCTAAAGTGAGGGTTGTACAGGAAACACCAGCGGCAGTGGGGGCAAAGGTAGCTCATCTGGCAGTGGACGTTTCGAACCTTATACCTGCTATGTGTGTAGGCAGCTAGGACATGTCAAAAAGAATTGCCCAATTCGTCAGTAGCAATCTGGTAACCTCCAAGACTCGAGCCAAAGCAGTCAAGTGAGAGCTATACAGTCTCAACAGTCTGTGCCAAGCTATCCATCACAAAATTATCAGACATATGGTTATCAGCTGCAACATCAGTATCGTCCTCAGTTTCCACCGCAGTATCATCCACATGCGGCCACATCTCACCCGAATACACCTCAGGGAGGACAGGGCAGTCGAGAAAGAGGCAATAAAGGAAAAGGAAAGGCTCAAGTCCAGAGTTACAGTATTGGCGAGGGAAGTACTGAGGCACAGGGTAGTCATGCTGTGGTTGATGGTATGCTTCTTATCTCTCGCTCATGGGCTCGGGTATTATTTGATATGGGTGCGGTGCACTCATTTGTGTCTACTTTATTTGCCTCATTACTTGGCTTTGAGTGTGAAAAATTTAGATGCACCTTTATGTTTAAATACTCCGCTTGGAGATTATGCAGATCTCACTTCGATTTGCCCAGGATGCTGAATTACTATAGTAGATAAGAAGTTATTCGTCGACTTGATAATTCTACCCATGGAGCAGTTTGATGTTATCTAGGGTATGGACTGGTTATCTAAATACAAAACTATAGTGGATTGTTAACTGCGAAGAGTGACACTGTGTTTAGATGATAGTGCTAAGGTCGTATACCAAGAAAAGTCAAGTCACTCATCCCCTAACCTGCTACTAAAGGCTTGTTTTGGTAGGAAAAATAGAGAGGCGCTAGTCTTGTATACAGAATTGGACAATAAAGTGGGTAGAATGAATCGACTTATGTATCTTCTGGTCATAAATGAATACCTGGATGTATTCCTAGAAGAATTGTCAGGGTTACCACCAGATAGGGAAATAGAGTTCTGTATTAACCTCTACCTAGGTACTACGCCAATTTCAATCACTCCTTATAGAATAGCCCCAGCAGAGCTAGCAGAATTACGGAAACAGATGGAGAAACTAGCTAAGGAAGATTTTATAAGAAATAATACTTCACCGTGGGGAGCTCATGTTTTATTTGCAAAGAAACATGATGGGGACTTAAGACTTTGTGTTGACTATCAGCAACATAACAAAGTTACGGTGAAGAACAAATACCCTTTACCTAGAATCGATGAGTTGTTTGATTAACTAGGAGGATCCCAGTTCTTTTCCAAGATTGACTTGAGATCAAGATATTATCAGTTGAAGATCCGAGAGGAAGACATTCCTAAGACAGCTTTCTGGATGCGGTATGGACACTTTGAGTTCCTAGTCATGCCTTTTGGACTGACGAATGCCCCGATAGCTTTTATGGACTTAATGAACAGGATCTTTCGACCTTACCTGGATTAGTTCATCATGGTGTTTAATGATGACATTTTGATTTACTCTAAGACACAAGAAAAGCATGAGGCGCATCTATGGATTGCCTTGCAAATACTCCATGACTACCAGCTTTATGCAAAGTTTGAAAAGTGTGACTTCTGGTTAATAGAAGTGAAGTTCCTTAGGCATGTTATTTCTCGCCAAGGAATTTCAGTTGATCCATCAAATATTAAAGCCATCTTGGACTGGCCAAGACCTAGGAATGTGACGGAGGTTCGAAGTTTTCTGGGATTAGCTGGATATTATCGGCGTTTTGTGGAAACATTTTCCTGAATCGCCTTGCTTATGACCAAACTCACCAAGAATGACGCTAAGTTTGAATGGAGTGATGAATGCGAAGTAACGATTCAAGAACTAAAGAATAGATTGACATGTGCTCCAGTCTTCATCATTCCTAACCCAAATGAACTGTATGAAGTTTATACTGATATTTCGGGGAGAGGACTAGGATGTGTTCTGATGCAGCATGAAAAAATTGTTGCTTATGCCTCTAGACAGCTCAAGCCTCATGAACAAAATTATCCGACCCATGATTTAGAGTTGGCAACGGTGATATTTACCTTAAAGATCTGGAGATATTATCTTTACAACGCAACATTTCAGATTTTCTCGAATCATAAGAGTCTCAAATATTTGTCCACACAAAAAGACATGAATTTGAGGCAAAAAAGATGGATGGAATATATGGAAGATTACGATTTCACCTTGCAATATCACTCTGGGAACGCTAATGTGGTAGCAGATGCCTTAAGTCGCAAGAATCAAGGAATTATAGCAAGTTTGACTTTGGTAGATTGGAAGTGATCAATAGTAACTAGAGATTACAATCTTCAATACACCAAGAATTATAACCAAGCCTTCATCTACAATGCCATTGCTATCCCATCACTCTTGTAGATCATTAAAGAGAATCAGTACCAAGACGATACACTTTGTAAAAGGTGGAGAAGAATCCAGAATGGCGAATACTTTAAAGGATGGAAGATTTATCCAGATGGATCCTTTCATTTCAGAAAGAGAATAGTTGTTCCAGAAAATCAACTGCTAAAGGAAGCCATACTGGATAAAGCACACAAGACCCATTTCACTGTACATCTCGACAGTGACAAGATGTATCAGGATATGAAGAAACAATATTGGTAGAGTGGCATGAAGAATAATGTAGCTTAGTATGTTACTCGATGTTTGCCCTGTCAACAAGTCAAGGCTAAACATCAACGACCAAAGGGTCCCTGAGTGAAAATGGGACCATGTCACTATGGATCATGTGATCAGATTTCCAAGAACTCCTGAAGGATTTGATACTATATGGGTAATAGTGGATCGATTGACAAAAGTAGCTCACTTCATACAGGTCAAGACAAACTATTCATTCAAGAGGTTAAGCAAGCTTTACATAGACCGGATTTTAAAATTACACCAACTTTCGCTATCAAACATTTCTGATCGAGATCCTCGATTCATCGCCAGACTGACGGGCAATCTGAGAGAGTAATTCAGATCTTGGAGGATATGTTGCAAGCATGAATCTTGGACTTCAAGGGTAGCTGGAGCGAGCATTTGTCGTCGATAGAATTCGCTTACAATAATAGCTACTAGATTAGCATTGGCATAGAACCATACAAGGCACTCTATGGACGACCATGCCAGTATCTTAGTTGTTGGGTAGAGGCACAGAAGCGGATTACTATTGGTCTAGGTCTGATTGAGGAGACCACAGAAAATATCAAGCTCATTTGAGAACAACTTAAGATTGCTCAGGATCGGTAAAAGAACTATGCTGATAAGAGAAGGACACATTTGGAGTTCTTAGTAGGCAATTTCGTATTTCTGTGAGTAAAGCCTCGTAAGGGAATTTCTTGATTTGGTGTGAAAGAAAAATTGGCTCCGAGGTATATCAGACCCTTTGAAATTACGAAAAGAATTGGAGAAGTCGCCTACCATCTAGCCTTGTCTCAGGAGTTGTCACATGTGCATGACGTATTCCATGTGTCTCTGCTACGAAAGTACGAGCCAGACCCTTCTCACGTGATACAATAGCAAGATATTTCGATCCTAGGAGATGTTTCATATGAGGAGATGCCTTAGTAGATTCTGGGTTGGAAGGTAAACTCCTTGCAAAAATGTGAGATATCTCTCGTGAAGGTACTATGGCATCATCACGGGCAAGAAGAGACAATTTGGGAGCTAGAATCAGATATGCGCAAGAAGTACCCATATTTGTTCGACAATTAAGGTATGTCTTGAATTTCAAGGACGAAATTCTTTAAGGGGGGTAGAATTGTAACATTCTCAAATTTTAAAAATTAGAATTATAAAGTTGTGAGAGTAATTAAATCGAAGTTTTGGTGCAATTAAAAATTCTCTAGTGAGAACCACAAAATTTAGGTGTCGAATTAATGGAATTTACTTAAAATTAAATTATCTAATGGTCCACTATAATTTGAGCTCATGATTTTTAGCCCAAAGTGTACATTTGGACCACTTTAGACCATTTTAAAAATATCCCAAATAAAATGTGGGAAAATTTGGTAAAAATATAAAACCCAAGTGGAATTAGAAAGGTCAAAAAAATTATTTTGAGAGAATCAACTATCCAAGCCAAGATCCAAAGTTAGTATCCATAACCCATAACCCACGACCTATGACCCAAGATCCTATACTTATCATGACAAATAAGTAAATAAACAAATAAAATGAGAAGAATGCCCTATAACTCACGTGTGTGAGAGAGAAAGAGAAAGAGAGAGACCAAATTTTCAGACAACAGTCTTCTTGCCTTCTTGTCCAAACTCCATCAACATAAGTACAAAAAGAGAGAGAAAAAGAGCAATCAAGAGAGGAAGAAGGGAGAAAAAAGGTCTTGGGAGATTTAGATCAAGAAATTTGAGGAGATCCATTGGTGAAATCAAGTCTTTGTAGAAGATTAAGCTCACATATGGTAAGTTTCTAAACCCTAGAAATTTTATTGAACTCTAGCATAGATCTTTATAATTTTAAAGGTTAAGATGGAAAGCTAACCTAGTAAAACCTGGATTTGGTCAAGTATGAGTTTGTTAGGTTCGATTAAACATGAGATTGGGTGAAACCATCATGGATGAAATCCGATTTTTTTTTTTTTTTTTAAAGTATGGTTTAGAGCTTTAACCTTATTATTTTTTGTTTTAGAAGAGAAAATCTAAGAAACACCATGATGTAAATAAACTCTAGATGAACTAGAATGAATGTATATTAGTTTGGGATGAACTATAAGCCTTAGAATAGTAAAAAAATGTGATGTAGGAGCATTGACTATCAAAAATAATTAAATAACCGAAATTGGAAGTTCAAATTCTGCACTTCGTTCACCCGGAGCAACCTCTTTTTAAAAATTCATAACAATTCGTAAAAAAATCCAAAAAAATATAAAACTTGTTTCAAATGAACTTAGACTCAATGAGGATAATTTTGAGATATTATGTGGTATATTGTGAACTTGATATGGTATCGAAACAGACCCCGAAAGGTAGCTGAATATAATCCCGTAAGATTCTGACAACTTGGTTTGCTAAACTTTGAAAAATCATAACTAAATGTAGAAAAATCAGAATCTAGTGATTCAAAGTGTGTTTTAAATCTTGAGATGTCCATTTTCATAGAAAAATATGAAAAGAGCAAAAACAGATTTGTAACAATAGTAAAATGAGTGTGAAATCTGACTGCTCACAGTAAATTGCTCTCACAACGCATAATACCCCTTAAGAAATATTAGGACATTAAGGGTACGCGCATAAAGTGATAATGTTAATAAAAAGAATATTTAATTTTTTCTTCCAGCAGCTAAGTGAGCTGGAGTGGGGTGATTCGAAATTGCTAGGTGACCACATGCATCTCGAGATAAGGGATTCCATTCATTCTCTTATGTGTTTTCAGCATGCATTATATGTATGTATTTTTGTGTGCTTATTTGAAAACTATGTTTTTAAATGAAATTGGATTTGTGGTAAAAAGTTGAATTTTGGGCAAATCTGGTATTATAAAGGAAATATATATTTTTGTGTGTTAAAAATATATAACTGGTGGTATTGCAATGATATCATGTGAGGACCGAGAATATTGGGTCGTCGTGGAGCTGACCTTGGGTGCAAATCTCTAAACCCGCGTAGGGGATACTCCAAGTTACGTAAGTATCTTACTGGATAGTATAGATTCTCAATAGTACAGTTCGGTCACCAAGTATTGCAGTGATACACTTGTTGTATATGTGTTTTAAATTTCTCTAGTTAGATTTTTTTTTTAAAAGCATGTTTTATTACGATATACGGGTGCATTATATATTGTTTTATTTGTAAAGTTCCAGCCAGAGTATTATGTTTATAAAAATCATGTATTTCCTAAAAACATTAGATAAAGGTAAGAAAATGGACGGATTTTCCTACTAAGTATGTTAAGCTCACCCCCCCCCCCCCCCCTCCTCCCCCCAATTTTCCCTATCCTCAGATAGTGCACAGGATAGTAAGCAGGAGTAAACTACGGTCTAGACGTGCACTATATCAAGTTTCTAACTTTGTTGTAGTTGGATCATTTTAGTACCTTCTGTCTCTATGGACCCTTTTTTATTTTAAGTATGACATGTACTAATGTGCCATATAGGGCCCAAACTTCTAGACTGTTGGTTCGTTTGTAACATTTATTAATTTTGTGTCTATTGATACTGCTAAGGGCTCTATAGGTAATATAGAGGTCCAATCCAATAATTTAGTTAGTTTTATTATCAAAATTTCACCACGGTATTATCAAGTGTTGAATTAGTTAGTAACATCTGCTAGGCATACTTGGTAACTGTAAAATAAATCAATGCTAGATAGGAACATACCTAGTAAAATTAGGTAATTAAATAAAATTAAATATCAAGGAATAAGGAAAATCACAATAGAGTTATTGGTCAACTACCTAGGTTGACCGTCCCGAGGCTTGATTTACGACCCCTAGGTTTAGGGTGTGACAATGTCTCAAAAATAATTGATATGTTCAAGAAAATATTTGACACGTTCTATCCCATTGCTACACTGAAAGTTGAGGAACAACAACCCAGCCACCCATTTCTTTTGCTGCCCAAAAAGGCATTTGGCAAAGGAAAATACCATTATCAACAGGCCTCAGCCCCTATAATGTCAAAGGATGCACTAAGAGCGGTAAAGTACAAAATATAGAAATTGGTCTGGATTTCAAAAGAGCCCCGTAAACAACCATGGTTGGTCGATACGGCAACATCGACTAGAGCAGAAATTAGTAAATCGACTAGAAAACAAGATATCAAGAAGACAAACCAAAGAAGACCAAAAGAAGACTACATGATCAATATGATCGACTTCGGGTTCATGAAAATAGACCCCAAGAATATATGGACCGCCGGATCCTCCATCTTCACTATTCAACCACAAGTCACTCACCAGTCAATAACTATCGAACTCGACAACGTATTAGTGTTCAAAGTGCCAAAGCAAGAACCAGTGAGAAGTTGGAAAGATGTACCTTGGAACTATTCCACTACCATAAAAACAAGCACGTAAGAAAAAAATGAAAGACCTGGTGGGAGAAATAGGAGGAATCACCAGGAGTTGGAGGGTCTACATGGCACAAGATCTCTTGAAGGTAACCGACAAAGAGTCCAAGGAAGTTCCAAAAAGGCCAGTCAGTAAGAAAGAAGTCCACGATTTTCTGAAGGTTGTAAAAAAACACAAAGTACTTGGTTGTCAGGTAACTAAGTAAGGCACCAGCACAAATATCGATGCTATCATTACTAATGATCTCAGAAGTCCACTAGAATGCTTTGCTGAAGGTCCTCAATGATGCTCATGTGTCTAGCTCTATTTTGAAGGACCACTTGGCTAATATAGTAGAGAGCATCTTAAGCACCAACCTTGTGACATTCACTGATGATGAAATACCAGCAGACGGGACTGGGCACATCAAGCCGCTAAACATATCGGTGCAATATAGAGACTTTGTCTTATCCCTAGTACTCGTGGACAATGGATCGACCCTAAATATATGCCCTTTGAGCATGCTGGAGAAGATAGAGATCGACACAAGTCGAATCAGGACCACTGCAATCATAATCCAGGCCTTCGATAGTGCAAAAAGAAAAGCAATAGGGGAAATAGCATTGCCTATTACTATAGGCCCACTCACCTTTCAAGTTGACTTGCACATTCTAGACATACCAGCAGCCTACAATCTATTCCTTGGTCGACCTTGGATCTACTCGACTGGAGAGGCACCATCATCACTCTCCCAAAAGATGAAGTTCATGTTCCAGGATAACATTGTGATTATTCATGCGGAAAATGACTATGCCATATACCAATCCCCAACTGCCTTGGTGGTAGTAGTAGAGAAAACTAAGTTGGCAGCATCATTTCAAACATTTGACATCGCCAATGCCACTTATGTTCACGAAGGAAACCCACTACCAGTACCCGATTTATCAGCCGTCGCAATAATGTTGGCCACCCACCTGTATACCATGGACTTCAACCCAGGCAAGGATCGGGGAAAATAAGGAACGGGAATGCAAACCTTATTGAGCATCGGAGAGAAGCGAGACACCTATGGGTTGGGATACGTACAGAGCAAAGATGGAAACTTTGGTAGATCGTCTTATAAAGAAGAAGAGCCCATGACGATTCCTCACAATAGGGTCACCTTCCCGTTTGTCTCCGAAGTAATCTAATCTGAAGAGGGAGAAGAAAATAGGAAAGAGCCCAAGTTTGTGTCGATTCCCAAAAACGCGGACCCTAATTTAAAGAAGGAAAGCCTGTTACTGGACCAGGAAGGGATCGTTTGCGGGATCCTAGGAGAAGACGATAAAAAGAAGACCATCAGAAAGTTGGGGCCTACAGAGAATCTCAACAATTGGGAAGTGCGCCCGGTTCCGGGACACCGGGGACCTTGGTAAAGTATGGAGTTTCAAAATTGTAATTCAATTGCTTCCTAAAAACTCACTCAGTTATCATCCTTATACCCTAATCTTGCTATGGCATGAGTAGTATTATGATAGAAATATATATATTAATTATTCTGGAATTTTTTGCTCCACCAAATTTATTCTTTTGTTTCCGATTTCCATGTTTGATTTTTTTTTTTTTTTTTTTTTCAAGTTTTTGAAGCATTTTTTTGTAAAAATTTAAGGAGATTCTTCTTGTTATTTGAGTCTAACAAATTTCTTGATTGTTGTTGATCATGTGGAAATTTTCCGGTTGTTTTGCAAATTATTTAGGGAAGATTGGCAATTAGTCTCAAATAGTGAAGATGATATGTGGTTAATCCCTTTTAAAACATAAGTTTTTATTTAGTCTCACTTTTTAGATTTTACTTGCGTATTAGTCTCGCATGTACTCACGTATTGCGTAGAGATATAGAGAGAACTTGGAGAGTAAATTAGTATTATAGTGAATATTAGTTATTTGTAACTAAAATTAGTTACAACTTAATAATTAACTATATTACATATATTACACGTTACAAATTACATGTAATTGTGTAATATTTATGACATCTAACAAATATTAGAAATTAATTTAATATTAGTTATATGTATTTGTGTAATATTAGTTACATGTTACAAATTATATGAATTTGTGTAATATTTGTTACATCTAACAAGTATTTTACATATAAACTAGTTACATGTAATTCCGTGAGTGCAAACGCGTGTATTGAGCCTTCTGTCTTTTTTAATACGCGGGACTAAAATACAAGTTGCAATTGCCTATAGAACTTTTTTTTAAAAATTAAGAGTAAACTAAGGGATTTGCCACCAAAACACCCAATTATTTATTGTTGATTTTGTGATTTTGTACAATAATTTTAGCCTTTAAATTCATTTGAAATAATTTTATTGTTTGTGGTTGATTTTTGTAGCTTTTTGCAATATTTATTTGGAAAAATTACCCTTTTTGACCCTTTTAAGTTTGGGATGGGTGTTTAAGTGATACCTGAGATATAGTTAATACATTTAGTCCCTAAATTTACAATTTAGTTTTAATTTGATCCAAATCATAAACCGTGCTAGGGAAATTGGATGGATCATGCTCTTTTAGTTGGGGTTCATGTATTATATTCGAATTTAATATCCTTTCATAGTTGCAAGGATCATCATTTTCCATCATTTGCATTCTCTTTCCTACAAAAGTTACAGAGATTCAGTAAACAACCATAGCCTATAGCTAGTAAAATAAAAAATAAATAAAAATGGCACGGGTGATTTAAAATAGAAAACAAGGTAACAATTTTGATCCTTAAAAGACAAAAAAGATCCTTGCACAAATGGTCATCCATCCAATTTCCCTAACATATTTTTCAATTAGGCTAAATTGAAACCAAATTGTAAGTTGAGGGACCAAATGTGTTAATTATGAAATTTCAGCAACCATTTAACACCCACCTCGAACTTAAATAACCAAAAATAGAATTTTCCCAATTTATTTTTTGATTTATTTAAAAAAATATTTTTTAAATTGTTTGCTAATGATTTTTTAGATTTTTGTAATATTTGGTGTCATTTGAAACATTTTTTGGATTTTTTTTTTCTCATTACAACGATTTGGACATGTGTATAAAAAATTCATAAAGGTTCCAGTTGGAAAATGTGATTTAATTCAAATAGAGGGTACTAAAAAGGGAGAGGCAAGCCTAAGAACATTTGGATTGATTCGATTAGAAACGATTTGATGGGCTAGACTTGACTAAGGGGATCCTTGAAATGATCTTTTTGACACAAACGAATTCATATAGAGGACTCTGCTTAATTAAAACAAATGTTTTACAGTTGTTATCTTTCTTGCATGGGGCTGACCCAATAGAGTGGCCCATGTACATTTAATAGTTGAAAATAGGATAAAATACATTTTTTACCCTTTACATTTGACCAACTTTTTATAGGGTGTTTTATAATGGGCCCCAAGACCCATTACTAATTCATTCTTATATCCATGTAATCATATAAACTTAGAGAAAAATTCAATTGACATATGGTAATTGTTTGTTGTACAGTAATATTTACATCATCCATTCATTACGTTGTTGTACAACAACATTTGCATTTCCTCATTTATTATATTGCTATTAACATTGTTACTGAGTAGTAACATTTACATCCCCCCATTTATTGTGTTGTTGTTGACGTAGTGAGAGAATATGTATTTGAATTTATCTTAAATAATAAATATATAAGTGGTATTTTCTCAATGTGGACATGCAAGTAGTTACCCGTTTTAATTTTAATTGTAAAAGTGGAGTTTTCTCTACTTTTTCGATTTTTATATTGGGGTAATGGTATACTTCCACCATATATATATATATATATATGTACATATATATATATATATATATGTATATATATATAAATATATCACTTTTTAAAAAAAATATAAATAATTTAGAAATTACTATTTGACCCGTATTTAAAATAATTTTAAAGGCCTTGTTTGCATAAGGTAATTTAAGAGGGAATTTCATTTGGGCAAGTGATTTCACAAATTCTATTTATGAAATTCCTTGTTAAGGTACTATAAAGATTCATATTTTTTTTAAAAATATAAATAATTTTGAAATTACTATTTGACCTGCATTTAAAATAATTTTAAAGGTCATGTTTGCATAAGGTAATTTAAGAGGGGATTTAATTTGGGCAAGTGATTTCACAAATTCTGTTTATGAAATTCTTTATTTAGGTACTATGAAGAAGAAGTTATAAAATTCATTCATTTGTAAAATAGGAGAATAAGAGGGATTTACAAATCCCTTCAAAACACATGTTACTTCTAAATCATTACAAGAGGAAATTTACTATTTTTTCAATTCCTCAATTATTTTACTTCAATCCCATTTTTTATTTTGTAATTATATGAATTTCAAAATTCCCTCTTCTCTATATATTATATAGTAAAATTATACTTGTAAAATAAGTACAAAAATTATATTATTAAAATAGTAATATATAATTAAAGTTATATTATTAAAATTATATTACTAAAATAAGAATAAAAATTATATTACTAAAATTATATTATTAAATTACTAAATAAAAGCACATATTTTATTATTAAAATTTAATAGATTTTAAAATTCTGGATACAAATACTTATCTATCCAAAAAAGAAAAATTATAAATTTACACAATCAAATTCTTGTATAAAAAAAGTTATCCATATAATGAATTTGTAAATGATAAGATTTTGAAATCTAAAATTTTGAAATACTATCATTTACAAATTCCATGAATTTATCAGATCCATTACCAAAATGTAACCTAAAATATTTTTCTTACTCTTTTATTATTATTATTTTTAAATGAGTAATTAATTATTTAGTCCTTTAAAGATTTATAAACTAGAAAATAGCTCTTTGATTTAAATAATTAAATTTATGGTCCTCATAGAAATTATAGAAAAAAATATCAATAAATGCTCTATCAATTTATTTTTATTTACAAACCATGTCATTAAAACTTCTGTATGAATGTTCACTTTATATTTCAAAAAAAAATTATTACTTCACTCAAATATTTTCACTCAAACAAAGATTCACACTTTTGTGTGAATGTCTACTCAATATTCTAGAACAATATTTAGGTTCATTCAAAAATCACTTGACAATAGTCCGCACGTTTTGTATGAAGGTTAACTCAATATTTGAAAAATGATCAAAAGACATTGTGAATAAACAAAAACTTCACACAAATCAACAAAAAAATCACATAAAAAAAAATTGATTGGTCTACAAATTCACGGCACAATTTGAACATTCACGTAAAAAAAGCACAATTTGAACATTCACGTAAAAAAAAAAAAAAAAAAAAAAAAAACAACCTCAAATTCAATGACCTAAACACATTCACATGAACATTTACTTGAGCCAATGTTAATGTGTGAATATTAACATAAATACCTATTTACAATCGGTAAAGATAATCAAAGAACAAATAAAAAACCTAAAAAAAAAACTAAGATTAACGAAAAATCTAGAATAAATCGGACAAGATCTAGAATTTTTAGAACAAATATTTACTCAAAACAAATGTTCGCTCAAATTTCTGAGTGAATGTTCACTCAACGAAGTGCGTTTCTCGATTTGGAATTTTTCAGAAAATTCCAAAGGCACAACCAAAAACAAATAAAAAACATTGAAAGAAAAATAATAATGTGAACATTCACTACAACAAAAATTACTTTTGAGGACACCTAAATGTGTTCTAATATATATTCTTTTGGGACACATTATGTATTGAGACAATTAAAAAATGTGTCATATAAACTATTGTCCCAATAATTTATAAAGACACTTATTTTTTTGTCACATTAGTCTATATTTATTAGGACATTATTATGTATCCTAATAAATCTTTTGAGCATTTGTATTAGAAAGGTTTTTGGGACCTACATAAGTGTCGCAATAAATCTTTGATAGGACAAAACAATACATCCCTTAAACCACTAATAAATAATTTATACAACAATTTTATGTGTCCCAAAAAGTAAATTTTTTTTAAAAAATAATAAATATATTTAATTTGGCTAAAACCAATAATCCAAATTTATCTAATTGAAAATCAAATATTACTAAAAATTGTTAAACAAAATCTGGGAACAGAATCGAAACAGAAACAGAAAATATGTTTACTATAACAGATATGTTTACCATGTAGTCTATATTTTTGTTTGAAAACAGAAACAAAATCTTTTTTCAAACAAAATTTTTTGTTTTCTATTTTCTGAGAACAGGAACAAAAAATCTGTTTTCTGAGAAAAGAAACAAAATCTGTTTTCTAAAAAAATCGCCATCATCAATGTCAAAATCGCCACATAGAACAACTACCTCTACCTTCAGCGAAAATGGTCGAGGGCAATGTATTGCCAAACTGCAACTGCCAGGCCCTTGATTGAGAGGACTCAGCTTCATTAAGTGAAGATCTGCAACGAACAACGAACATAAAATGAATTTAGATAGCAACGTCCAACAAAAGATAATAATTAGAAAAAAATATAAAAAATAGTTCAGTGGCAAAATATTATGATTTTTATAAAAATAGTTTGCATATTTAGGCAAACAAAAGTGAGATATATCTTGGTGGTGCATTTGTTCCGTTCATGTACCTTTGCCATGATCAAAAGGCAAGCCATCAACTGGTACTGATTTGTAACCGATACTTATTACCACTGCCTGTCTCACCCCTTGTTCCAGGCTACAGCCAACCGGCATGCTCAGATAATAATAAGGGCCACAACATGTTTACCATACTCTTTAGCTTAAATTATAAGCAGGATGTATGATGTTTACCTTTCAGCATTGTCTTCTCACGGTGTAGCCCAGCTACATGGTCACCTCTATCATTTGAACTGAGAAACCTATCAGGCTTCCGAAAAAAAACAAAATGGAGCTCACGTTGACCTGAGGTAGGATGAGAAAGGGCAGTTGTTGCCTCTTTAGACAGCAGCACGTATACCCACCTCTAAATTCGATTATTCTTCAATTCTTCCTTTACCAGGGGACAAAATCAGGATACATATAAGTCATCAGCGGAAGTAAGATCGCTCAATATTGCTCTCAATACTTCTTTATCACTAGAACTTAATTAACTGAAACAATCAATTAAACTGTTAGTTCAACCAAAATATCAACATTTAATTATTCATCAAAATTTAGGATCAACACTAGGCTTTTTAGCCGATGTTAAAAGATTGTCGGCTGAGAACTCCACATTGGGAGAGAAGCTCAACAAGCAGCAGTCCGAGCCTGATCTGAGGATAACAACGTTGGATGCCAAGATAGATGCCCTCCAGCAATCAGAGAAAGGGAAAAAAAATAGTTTCTGACGAACTTAGCTCTGAGAAGGTTAAGAGCTCAGCACAACTCGTTGTTGTCCAAGCTCAGCCCATCCCTGAACCAGTTCAACTCGACTCCAATCTAGCTCTGGTTGCTTCTGACCAAGTCCAAACTTTGCCCAACGAATCAACTCTGGTCGCTGCTGATGCCCATGTTGTACCTCTTCCAGATGGTGCGAACCAACTAGGCGTCGTTTAACTGATCAGCTGTCTTTTCGATTCCTGTTTTTATCAGTTTTTGTAATAATGGTACTTTTGTTATTATGACTAGCTTTAATTGTTCACCGTATTCGGTCTTGGAAATCGTCGCCTTTTTTTCTTAAATATTGGTTGCCACCGTTTCGTATCTGATGTCTTAAATGCTCCGGCGATTTGGTTTAGCTTTTTGTTGTTTAGTGGACATTGTTTTAGCTATTTAAAGGTGAACCCTCTCGAGGTTTTTTTGCATTTTCTTCAAATGTTCTTTCTTCTTCTTTTTTTATTTTCTTCCATCTCATATTAACCATGGCCTCATCATCATCCGCATCGGACATCTTTGATGTTGTTCAAGCCGATAGGAAGAAAGAGGTTAAGTTAGGGCAACTGTTTTGAGAGCTTATGATTATGGCTAAGGTCCTTGACGAAGAACATCCACGGCTTCGTGCCGTTAAAGGTGCCTGTGTTGCTTTCACTTCACTTGATACTGCCTATTTTTGTGTGGTGTCTCAAATCCATGAATTTCGTGACTGCCTGAAGATGGCAGAAAGGAAATCGATTCTCTGCAGGCCCAAGTTGATCTTCACAAATCCTACAACGACGTGCTGAAGACGAAAATGGAGAGGCTTTGGGAGAAAAATGATGAGAAGAATGAGAAGATACATTCTCTAATCTAAGCGTTGAATCCGTACAAAGAACACTACCTCTACCGTTCAAACTTGGATTCTGAGGGCTTAGGTCCTGCGTTTCTTTTGGATCGGATTAGCCCCTTTTCTTTCTCTCTTCTTTGTAATTTCTTTTTGTGTTTTCATTTCTTGTGAAAAGCCTCAAGAGTGTTTTTGAACAATATGTGCTTATTAGTCACCAAATAGGCCCTTACGATGCTCTTGTAATGATTCCATCAAGTATTGGTAGGATTCATGTGATGTTAAATGTAATATACCTTTTGATTTCGTGGTAGGAAGTGATAGATTCAAGACTTCCTTTTATTTTTTCTTGTACTGATGTGTTTGTTGTATATGGACAATCGTTGGGCATCACATGTTGTGTGCTAAATTGTGTATTTAACTTCACAAATGGTGCATTTAATTTTACATACATATCAAAGCTTTGTTTTGAAAAATTGACCATAAGCACTCCTCCTGCCCTCCTATATAACAAGCTTAAGTAATTAACATGTTATGGATTGCCTGAGTCCTTGTGATTTATGGTCGAATGAATCTCAACATTTGGGTTGATGAATTGCCCTGGTTAGTTCGGTTTTACAAGCGAATTGACCTAGATAGTTCAGTTAAGTTGAGCTAGGTCAACATTAGTTGGATTGAGCTAGGCAACTCTAGTCCTAAATTGGGCTTGGAAGTTCTGTTAAGCTGAATTGAGCAGCTTTGGTTGAGCTGAGTTAGGCAACTCTGGTTGTGAATTGTGCTAGGCAATTCAATTTATGAACGAACTGAGTTGGGCAGTTCTATTGTGTTGAGTTAGGCAGCTTGGATTGAGTTGAGCTAGGCAGCTTTGGATGTGAACTGTACTGAGCAGTTAAATTTATCAACAAACTGAGCTAGGCAGTTCTGTTGAGCTGAGCTAGGTAACTGTGATAAAGATTTGGAAGTGAACTGTGCTAGGCAGTTCAATTTATGAAAAAACTGAGCTGGGTAGTTCTGTGAGTTGAGCTAGGCAGCTTTGATCGAGCTGAGCTAGGCAGCTTTGAATGTGAACTGTGCTGGGCAGTTCAATTTATGAATGAACTGAGCTGGGTAGTTCTGTTGAGCTTAACTAGGCAACTTTGATCGAACTGAGCTAAGTAGCTTTGGATGTGAACTGTGCTAGGCAGTTCAATTTATGAACGAACTGAGCTAGGCAGTTTTGTTGAGTTGAGCCAGACAGCTTTTGTTGAGCTTTGTTTATTACTTATGAATGTAAAACTGATACTTCTTTGCGAAGGTAAATGGTTCTTATTGTATTTTAGAAAAAAACAACTAGGGATAATTCTTCTTCTAAACTTAAAACGAAAAATCACAAAGTAAAAAACAAAAACTCAAAAAATTTAAAGCAAACTAAATGAGTTTGGTTGTGGATTTTAGCTCCGTAAAGCTCCTGTCCTTAATCTAGGCTGCTGGCTTGCATTTCTTCGTGCTTCTATGTTTGTCGTCATTGTGTGGCTCTCTTACCCTTCATGGCTATTGCAAAGCACTACCTGGACGTGACTTGGTCTCATTTGATATGGTTACCTTGCCATCTTTTATGTACTTGATGCATTGATGGAGAGTCGACGCCATAGCTCCCATTGCATAGAGCCAGGGCTGTCCCAATGTAGCATTGTATAGAGACGTCGAATCCATTACCATGAACTCGGTAGCTTTGGTCACTCCACCTTCATCTTTGTTTGTAGTCACGGATAAGGTGATCTTCTCCTTAGAGGAGCTCAGGTCTCCATTAAAGCCTACCATTACTGTTTGGGTTGACCCAATGTCCGAGCTAAGAACGCCCATTTGATTAAGTGTGTTAACAAAAATTATGTTAGCTGAACTGTTGGTGTCGATTAGGACCCTCCTTACTTCAAAGCTGGAGATCCAAAGAGTTATCACCAAGGCATCGTCATGAGGATGAGCTACTCATTTATAATCTTCATCGATGAAAGTGATCACTAGTCCCACTTTGCTGATCAGAGTCATCACCTCCTTGTAGCATTATTCTTCTGCTGTCTCGCGGACCTTCCTTTTCGCTCGCAATTCGTCTTTCCAATATGGGGACTGGCAGGGGTGCGAAATGCGCCGCTACTTACACTCACAAGTATACAAGGTCTAAGTTTTAGTATAGTGTGATCGTTAAGATTGGGTTATCGTATCCACAAGGATTGTTGTCGTTAGTATCGAATACCGCGTTTGTCGTGACCTAATTTTATCTAGGAGAAAAACAAATGTAATTAATTAATTAAACTAATACTAATATAACCTAAATTAACTATACTATTATGCTAATATGTTTTAGGGTGAATAATTGTATAGGGATTAACATGTTTACAACTACGTGTTCGATTCCGATTTACTCACGTTTATGTTTTTCGATCTATTTAACAACCTCGGTACGTAAACTCCACCGCCACCTCTTCCGAGTGTAAGACGAGGAAATACATGACTTCGAGCCAATGGAGAAGTCCCCCTCAACGTCTTAACAACCCTAGGTCATGTGAGTCTCGCCCAACGTCATTGATTGCACACAATCCAACTCTCTCCCGGGTTATTGGATCGTCGCGTTGAATTTACCCTATCGACAATCTCCGTTCTAAAACTCCCTCGCCACCTTTCCCGAGTGTAAGATGAGGGATATAAAGCGACTTCGAGTCAATGAAGAGGTCTCCCTCAATGTCTTAACGACCCTAGGTAGCGTGTGTCTAGCCCCAAGTCATCGATTGTCTACGATTCAAACCCCGACCGGGTTATAGAATCGTGGCGTTTGTTTACCCTATTCCGAATCTGAAGTTTGTCAAAACCCCGTATTCTCCATTTATCAATCTAAGCATAATAAACAAACAATACGATAAATACAATCAAACTACGAAGAACAAACACAAACGAAACACCAAAATCATCCAAACGACGTATTTATAAATTATAGGTTAATCTCTACTACAGTCCATATTTAACTCAGGGCCATAGCCGCATATACAAGAAAATAATGAGCTAAATATGCTCACATGCTCCTAAGTTAAAGAAATAAGGAAAAACGATCGAAGAACTTAGCCTCGTCCGAAGATAAACCGCTAAGAACGCTCAATGATCGATTATCCGTCTTCTCCACTTCGAGATGCGAGCTCCACCACTAAAATCCCTAACCCTAGGCTTAAGTATAGCCTAAAGGGCTAAAAATGCAAGAGAGGGAAAAGAGGTGTCGGCTAAGGGGGAGGAGGGGGTATTTATAGCAAAAATATCTCAAAAATATCTAAAAATATCTAAAGGTTGTGTAGGGCAAATCCGCCTAGGCGGTGGAATCTTCGCCTAGGCGGAGGTAGGTCGGTTAAGTCTGATTGCTTAGGTGGTGAAGTAGGCGGTGGACTGGAGAACATTCTATTGGAGTTTCGCCTAGGCGGTAGAATTTCCGCCTAGGCGAGCGACTGTCAGTAGCCCTTCTTCGTCTTCTGCTGGATTTCCGCCTAGGCGATGGAAATTTCGCCTAGGCAATCGTCCGTCAGTAACATTTTTCTCTTCTCTGCATCTTCACCGCTTAGGCAGTGGTCTGGACGCCTAAGCGGTGGGCCTGTTTCATCTTTTAGCCTCCAAGCTTGTTTATCCACCGTAACTTCGAACCGCTTTGGTTCGATCTCATCGTTTTAGCTCCAGTTTTATATCTTTTTGCCCCACATACCTGAGTTATACAAAAAGTATAACTAATTAAAACATAATAAAAATAACTATAAACATATTCGAAAACTAACAAATTCGGATTGAAAATAAATAGGTTTTTCACACCTATCAGGGACTTACTATGTTTATCATTTAGATAACTCCACGGGTGTTTCCCGGGTCATCATTCATCCTTTCATCGTCGCGGCTCTCTGAATGAACTTCGCTTCTTGGTTTTTTCTTTTCTCTCGTCTACTTCTGTAGGTATCTGTGTAGTCGCCCTATGACAATCAATCGCTTGATTTCTCTTTGAAGCTTCCGACAACTGTCAGTGTTGTGTTTATGATCTTTATGGAATTCACAATACTTGTCCTTGTTCTTAGTGGACTTCGTCGGGCGCTTAGGAGGATATTGCATAACCTCGGATGACCTAATATCATGAAGTATTCTAGAGATAGGCACACGTAGGCTTGGAAGGTCTGGTTTTTGCTGCACCCCAGTTGTCACAACCTGTCCCGGACACCCGTCATCCCGAGGCGGGAGTGACTACAACATGACATCACTAATATCCAAATAACCCAAATACGAATAACAATATACACCTACTGTATAATATAAACATCTACTATGGGGGACACATCTGTCCCAAATATTAATATATACTAAAAGTATTCATCCATGAACCTTTTATAGGTTCGCCTTTGACAGCTCCTCTCAACCGCCTATATGACTCCATCACGTAGCTCTACTTAGTGCCAGTAGGGGACCGACTCCTAGCTACTGCACCTGCGAGTGTACTGCCTTCTTAGTAAAATATTTTTAAAATATTACTACGTTCTAAATATTTTCACAATTAAGTATGGATCAAGCATAAGCATATAAGCAATGAAAATAAAGTGATAGAAATAAGTTCCATCCAAATTCATCTAGTATAAAATCATACCAATCATCATAATAAATAATATCAAATCAACCAATATACGTAAAACACCACATCTCAAGCACCAATCTCAAACACACACCTCCAACACACACACACACTGGCCAGCCCTAATGATCGTTTTAACCTCACGATCGGGAGTTTGCAACGGTACCGTACCATCCGTAGGATATGCCTTCCTACGAACACCCATCACTCCGCCGAAGCGGATAATCACTGCATAGTATAAACGTCTAACATCACTCTGCCGAAGCAGATAAACATCACTCCGCCGTAGCGGATAACATCACTCCGCCGAAGCGAATAATCTCACTCTACCAAAACAGATACATACTAGGGCATCGTCAAATCAGTTACAGCATCATCAAATCACAGCTCAATAAATATCGCCAAATCACCACATCTATCTCTTTTCCTCAAAACCAACTTTTAAAGTCCAGAAGCATATTTCACACTTTTCTGTTTAGAGAAAACATCTGATTCTTTCAAAACTACCTTTCCACCCTTTATTTTCCTTTTGAAAACCAGACATTTTTGGGAAAACAGATGTTTTCTATTTCCTTTTAAAAACACCGTCTGATCTTACCAATTTCAACAAAAATTCATTTTCAATTTCATATTGGAAACCATCAAAATCTCTCAAAAACCTAGTTTACCAACTCACCCAAATCCTGCTTGATCCATATCATTTATAAATTCATACAATTTAAGTAAACACATATTTCATCATGTATGTACATAGAAAAATAGTTTGGTAAGAGGACAGTACACTCACCTTGATATCCGTTTTGCAAAACTGACACCGACCACACTCTATCTGGACGCTAGTGCCTGCGAACCTAATAGCGGCAGAGTCTAAATTAATATCTCATCTAAAACATCCTAATCATGCAATGCAGACCCTATATTCCGAATTGTTACTAGTTTTATGTACCACGTACTTAAAATTAATTAATCGTCACGAAATTATTATGATTCTAGGATTTGTAACACTAAGTAAAATTTAATCTAACGAGAATTAATAATCAGTCGAAGTTTCACCTGTTTCCGAAACGTTTGGCGACCCCTAGATGAGTTTTGGATTTTCTGGGGGTGGTTTCTGCAATTTCCCCTTCTTCTTTTTTTCTTTTCTTCTTTTTTTTTTTTTTTTTTTTTTCCTCTTTCTTCTTTTCTGTCCTAGTAGCGCCCACCGGTTCTATTTCCGTTTCTGTTCATTTCCGGTCGTCCCTACACCAGTCCCCCTCTCATCTCCGGCCACACGACCCCCACACCTGATGGCACCCCCATCAACACCCTTGATGGCCGACACACACACACACACAAACAGCGATACCTGCACCCACGGCGGCGACGGCACTATTCATCGATAACCATTGACGGCAGACAAGACGCACACAAACCCACACACAATCGCCGTCATCCGAACACCCACACACACACAATCAAACACAGTACAAATACATACAATCCCAGGACACCCACATTCACACGATTACCTACACACACCCTCCAAGCGACGGCGACGATCCCACACCACCGACAATGAATCGAACACACACACACTCTTGTTACCGGAACATACTGTTCGCCGGAGAACCTACAATCGCCGGCTGATCAGAATAGGATCTCTTTCCACCGGCGATCGCAACGTCCGACAACCCCCTTTCGATCCTCCCTCTCTCTCTCTCTAGCTTTTTTTTCTTGAATTTTCTCCGATTTCCTCCCTTCCTTCATGAGGTTCGTGCAGGGTATTTATCTGCATGTAAGAAGTGGATGGATAGTTGATTTGGTCTTGCCACGTCGCCAACCTCTTTCTTCTTCCGTTTTGGTTCGTCGTTCGGCCGGCAACAGGTACCCACCACCGTATATGTTATATATATATATATATATGTTTTAAAAATCTTTTATTTTATTACTCTTGTATCCCCCTAACTTCTTTACATCTTTATTTAAGTCCAATGTACCATTTACCAACCTTCTTAAATTGCAATTTGAACCCTTACAATTTTTATTCTAGAATTCGACTGAAATTTGTGCATCTTAAATTTAGGATAAGTTCCCAAATTTGCAATTTGACCGAATTACCATTTTATTTTATTTTTATCTATTTATTTATTTTATTTTGTTTTATTTATTATTATTATTATTTTATTTTATTTTTTTCCTGAAATTTTCTAAATGCTCTCAATTGAAATAAAAATGACGTACGAGCTAAATCGAGGTCTTACACCAGTTCTCATGGTCGAACTTCTAGGATACTCTCTCTGTAGATCTGAGGTATTGCTCTTAGCTTTCTAGCGACTGGTCTCACCAGTTCTTGAACTGTCTTCCGTTGTTGATCTACCATCATACACATATTTAACATCTTCCAGTTTCATGTAGGGCTTTGCTTTCTCCATCAACTCAGTCATGGTCTTTGGGGTGTGCTTCATTAGTGAATCCTGGAACCGACCTAGCCTCAGTCCCTAGGTAAAGGCATTTATGATAAGGTTTGAATCACAGCCTTCGATGCATGTCGGTTCTTCATTGAAGTGATTCATGTATTGGTGTAAGGATTTGCCATTTTCTTGCAACAACGTTCACAGGTAGTCAACGCCTTTCATCAGTCTTTGGCACATGATAAATCGGTCGATGAACTACTTTCCAAAATTCATAAAGGATGAAATCGAGTTGGGTGGCAACGAGTGTAACCACTCCAGGACTAACCTTTTCAAGGTTATTGTAAAAGCCCTACAAAGCGCAGAATTTCTCGCTTCACAGATCGACATCAGATGTCTGAATTGTTGGATATGGTCTGCTGGGTCTGTTCTCCCATAGTATTTCTCAAATTTGGCAGGGTCAAATTTATCAGACAGTAGTGCCTCCAAAATATCCGAGGTGAAAGACATTTCAATTCCCTTTAGCAGCGCATCTAGCTTATCAATCGGTAGGTCTCTACCCTCCAACGCTTTGCGTTGCTGGTGGGAGTCTACCATCTCATTTTGAGTTAGTATTTATCCCCCACCCGAGTGGGTACTCATGCCCCTTTGGTTTGTTTGTCCTCCCTACGACGGATCCGAAGACTTTGGTGACTCCGCTTGTTCCCTGAAGCCGTTATTAATGGGAGAAGAGTGCTGAGTGTTCGTAGCGATCTACTGGGCCATTTTTGTCAGCATCCCATCCATTGCAACGATCTTCGCTGCTAGCGTATTGATCGTCTACACCTCAGGGGAGGAATAATGTGCCCTTCGCCTGAGGCCTCCATATGAGCTTCTGTGTTTGCTGGTGGTGGGATCTCACTTCCCTGACTCAAACCAGTTATTCTCAATCATAAATACTAAATTTCATCGCTGAACTTCTTTTTGTTTCGTTCCCACATATGGAGCCAAATGATGTTGCCAAAAATTACCCGGTACGTGTTTCAGGGTCTCACGTGTCGAAAACCTCTGCAACTCGAACTACAAAACCAATTAGTTCTATGGGAGACACCGATGTGATGACGACCAAAGAACTTCCGAAGTGAGAATAATGTCAAATTGCTCTGAAGAGAGTATAGATGCTTAATAGTATATTAAGAGTAATATTGAGAGAGTTGTGTTTTGATACCTCGTTCCCTGCCGTATATATAGGTCGTTCCTCCGATAATCGTTCCTGTCATGATTCTCTCCACGTTTTATAATCAACCATCATAAACGTAGCTTGTGCTCCTATTACGGGAAGTTGTGTTAATCGTGTTCGTGCATGGGGAGGGTGGTACGTAAGGTAATGGTTACCGTCGACCTATCGTCCTTAGATCTGGTAATTGGGCCCTCCTTGGGTGGCTTTATCCTACACCGAATAGGCCCATGCGTAGCTGAGCTGCACTTAGCAGTCCAAACGCCCTATTCTTGGGCTATTCAACCCATTGATTGCTACTTAGTTGTCTCTTTCGGGTCAGACTTCTTGGGCAGGTCCAACCCGCTACTTCGTCTTCCTCCACTCCGGCCTGTACATGGGAATTTTTCCCACAGTATCTCCTAATTCATGAATCATGGTGCTACATGTGATAATTAGAGAAAGTTAAGCACTTGCTAAAGAAATAACTATAGGACGCGCATTATAATTGCAGAATATGCCCCATAAACTTGATAAAGATTATCCAAGGTCTTAGAGCGTAGCAAAATTACACTTTGTCCTATATTTTTTTACCCCAACAAATTACATATTATGAGAGCACTATTGGACTTCAAAATAAATACACCCCAAAGTGTACAAAATTTGATAGCTCGGTTATACTTTGGAATTAGTATCCAAACTCCATATGAAGTGATTGACAAAATAGAAAAATGTCAGTCGACATAACCTGAGTTGCCAAGAATGGCTCACCAATCGAACTGAATTACCTAAATTAGTTCATTTATGTTAATTATTCTACCCTTAAAGGTAACATTTTATTTATTCTACCCCTAAGATATTATGTTGGGAACAATATGCTAGAAGAATAATTAAATTCTAAGATTCCCCCAAGGGAGTCGATGAATTATGACTAGTACCTCTACATTCTCGTATACATACAAAGGTAAAACAAGTATATCGAATGAGACTATGGGTAATACTTAATCTATGAGTCAAATCCTTTAAGGCCCATGTGGTTATAAAAAAAGACAAATTGTACCCTCAAACTTTGCATATGTGATATCAATTGTATTTTCTAATTTTTTCGATTAGAAAAACATCTGTGCGACGAATAATAAATTCATCACTTAGCATAACTATATGATGTGACGAATATACAGTATGCCCACATTATTATCAATTGGGTAGACTACAAATTCTGACGTTAAAAGTCTTAGAAGAAGTTCTTGAAAGATCACAAAACACAACTCGCCTAAGGAAATGCTTTGGGTAATTACGCCGTTACAACTTTTCTTAAAAGTTGAAATCGCATGAGTAAAAATCAAATACTCATTCCCGAGAGTGTTTCTCATTGATAAACGCTAATTTTTGTGGATTCAAACCCAAATCGACTTGTAACCTAAATATTCATAGAAATATGAACTTATATTACATCCTGAGGAACACAATTATTTGTTCGTTAATGATTATTATGTGACATATAAACTACTATTCTTATAGAGCAGGTTAAAAAGTTACACGTCCCAGTCAATCCCGTGAACAAAGGGGTAAACGTAAGGATATAAAAAGGGGAGCAGAGTTCAGCCCTCCCTAAGAAAATCAATTATGAAGAAAACTCGCAAAGGAGACTAATATCTGAACTTAATGCATGAGGACTTTGCATGGGGGCATGATCATTTTTAAACAAACCGCAGGAATAATTTCACATTCATAACTCGTTCAACAAATAAACCAGTTATGAAGGAGGGCAAAGAGAAAGAGAAGAACTTACAAAATCTCCGGGTATGAGGACGTCTCCCCAGCAGCAGAAGACGAGTCTGAGTATACTTCCCCAATAGTGAAACACTTGCAGTGATAAAAATTACCAAGTGTAAAGAAGAAACTAACATGTAACTGCTTAGCCCAGTTTGTCAAAATTGACTGAGCCACCATGGCCAACCCAAATCAATACGTAACTGCCTAGCACAGTTCACGTAACAATTAACTGTCTAGCTCAGTTCGGAAACTGCCCAGCTCAATTTGTCAACTGATTACCTAAGCTCAGTTCGACAACTGCTCAGTTCAGTTCGTTAATTGACTACCCAAACTCCGTTCAACAATTGCCCAGCTCAATTCATCAACTGACTGCCTAAGCTCAGTTCGACAACCACCTAGCTCAATTCATCGCCTGCCTGCCTAAGCTCAGTTTGACAACTGCCTAGCTCAGTTCGTCAACTGACTACCTAGCCCAATTCGACAACTGCCTAGCCCAGTTCGACAACTACTAAACTCGATTCGTCAACTTACTACCTCAGTTCAACGACTGCCTAGATCAATTCGTCAACTACCTAGCTCAGTTCGTCAACTACTTAACTCAGTTCATTCACAAACTGAGCTGCCTAGATTAGTTCACCCATAAGCTGCCAAAATTAACTTATCGAACCACCGAACTTCCCAGATCAGTTCATCCATAAACCGAACTACCAAGATTAACTCATCGGCCAACTAAACTGCCTAGTTCACCAAACAAACTAAGTATTGAAGATTAGCTCATCAATCCACCATATTAACCAAAGCATCAGGACCTGCTTGAAGCACTGACCAAGCTACCCTGATCAATCCACTCAATAAACACTTAATGACAAATCACCAAATCTTGAAACTTATGCCAAGCTGCTCAGATTGACTGGGCAAGGACACTGAGCTATTTGCAACAACTCAATTCATTTATAAGTCGAGTTGACTAAATCAGTTCGTCAAACTCAATTTGAGTTGCTTAGATTAGTTCATTCATAGACCGAGCTGCCTAGATCAGTTTGTCAGAATCAAACCGAACTGCCTAGCTCAGTTCATTCATTTACCGAGACGCAAAAATTAGCTCATCGTGTTAAACCCAACTACTCAGATTAGGTCATCCAATACGCACTTGATAACAAACCATCACTTCTCAAAACTCATACCAAGCTGCTGAGATCGATTCACCAAGAGAATCAAGTTGTTTAGAACAGTCCATCTAAGAAATGATTGGTGAATGTCATCAAATTTTGACTTACACTTGTTTGCGACAGATGAAATCCAACAGCTTTTGATAAACAACGGATACATCGTTACAATCCAAAAAGAAAAAAGGTACTTTACACTCTTCATCCCACTAGATTACACATTTTTCCAACATAAACCAGGTTCCACTATCGCGGGAATACCTCCAATAAGAATTCATCTTTCATCTTGTTATATGATATCCTTCCCACGGTATTGTTCCTTCCCAATCTTAAACGTATCACTCCCTACTACGGAGTTAGTACAGAACTGAACATGTGTCTGGACTTTAACCCTGGTTGGGTGAAAACCAAGTGGATTAGATCAGCTCGTCAATGAAACCGAGCCACTCACCAGTTCGTTAAAGTAAAGCTGACAAAAACAGTTTGGAGCAACAACAAAACGAAAGAAGAGAAGTTGACCTTTTGTCTCGTTTCTTCGAATCAACAATAGGGACATGGAGCAAATGATGCGGGAAAAATTCCCACCTAGTGGGAGAGCCAATTAAGGTGTAATTCCTACCATTCCCGCCTAGTGGGGGAGCCGATTAAGGTGTAACTTCCCATTAAATAACGACATTAATGGGGGTGTAACTCCCCATTAATGACGACATAATGGAGTGCCCAAAAAGGTGTAACGGCTAAGGTGACAAGTCTATAAATTGGGAAAAGGTATCACTTTTTACACTATAGCTCTTATTATTACATTGATAATTCTCTCAAGCGTTTATTCTCTCTTCAGAGCAATTTGACCTTATTCTCACGCCGGAGGTTCTTTGACCGACACTACACCAGTGCCCCCTATAGAACTAACTGATTTTGCAGGTCAAATTGAGGGTTGCAGAGGTTCCCAGTACGTGAGGGCCTGAAACATGTACTGGGTAATTTTTGGAAACATCAAATGTTATCTGGAATGTTTTTGTAACAAAGAAATCAGAACTATTTCTTCTTTAATTTTATTCTCCAATTTATAAATGAGTAAATAATTAATTGTTTAATTATTTAATTAATTTTTCACCATATTTTATCAACAAATATCAGAGGGAGGCAAAGTGAAAAATGACTTATCTACATGGGGTAAAATATAATAATAATAAGAAGAAAAAGAAAAAAAAAATTAGTTTATAAATTATTATCGGTTTCTGAAATGTAAAAAAACGAATTATCTTTAATACGTCATATGTTCATACTCCAAGAAGCATAAGATTTGAAGTGAAAAAGAATCATAAAATTAAAAATAAATACTTTAGATTTCAATACATGTTTGGTACCCATGCTTGTAGGCATAGATGTGAAAAATTGAACAATACCTTATTTGTTTTTATATTATCTCTCCTGTTTACACATCATTCTACCCTTGTTTTTACTACAACATCAAAAATAACAACCAATTAAATGCTACTACTAATTAACAACATATATTACAAATATAACGCAATTTATCCCCATTTTGTAGTAGCAGTAGTTAGAGAAGACGGCAATCTAATGTTAATTATATATCTAATGCTTGGAAAATGAATTGCCACCTCCATAATTCTAACCTGAACTTCTCCAACCAACAATCTGAAATGATTTTCATGATAGTAAATATAAGGGTTAATTATTCTTTGCGTACATGAGGTTAGACCGTTTTGCACTTTTCTCATTGTATTATTTTCGTTACCACTTATCCTCCTGTGGTAGTGGACTAAATTACAATGATTAAAATTTAACAAAATCAAAGAGTAAATGTGTCATTTCACTTTGAAATTAAGAGTAATTTTGTCATTTTGTTCTAACTAATTTAAGGAGATCTATTTGAAAATTTTCCTAAAACTAAAACAGTCAAGTGTAATTTGTGTTTAATTTCATCATCTCCATTGTCCAAACATTACCTACGGGTGATGGCCACCACATCAACGGTCAATCACCACCACACAAACGGCCAACCACCCACCAACCAACCACCACTACCGTGACCTCCCTCTATTTCTTCTCTTTTTACCCAAACCCATTACTCTCTCTCTACACACACACACACACAACAACAACTAAGTCTTTATCCCACTTATGTAGGGTTGGCTGCATGAATCCATTTACCCCATAGTGATCGATCAAGGGCCATCCCTTTTGTCAGGTTTAATGTCATCAAATCATTTCTAATAGTCTCGTACAACGTCTTCTTAGGTTTACCTCTCTCTCTAGTAACCCTTGCACTTAAACTAAATCACATTTTCTCACTAGTGCTTCTATGGGTCTTCTATGCACATGCCCAAATTATCGTAAATGGTTTTCTCTAATTTTCTCTTTGATGTGTGTTATTTCTAAATTCTCTCTAATAGTTTAATTCTTAATTTTATTCATTATCGTCTTCTCACTTATCCACCGCAGCATCCTCATTTTTGTCACCCCAATGTTCTCGACATGATTTGTTTTTACCGCCCAACATTCAAAACCATATAAAAGCGCTGGTCTTATAACAGTCTTGTAAAATTTTCTTTTAAGTTTCAACGGAATCCTACGATCACAAATCACCCCAACTGCATTTCTCCACTTTAACCAACTTGCTTTGACTCTATGTGTAATATCCTCTTTGATTTCTCCATTACTCTAAATCATTGAACCTAAATATATAAAATGATCAATTTTCGGCACCTAGACATTTTTAGGCCGTCACATCATCCTATTTATACATAATTAAAAAAATTAAGGCTTAACCGAACGCCACCTAGCCGTTGCCCTCTCAACCTTCACTCTTGTTTCTGTCTCTCTCAGTCTCACTCCCCCTCTTACCATCGCTATCTTGACGACCACCAATCGCTGCCGATCGATCGCGCTCTCGATGACCACCATTGTGCTCGCGCCAACCTCAAAAGCTTCGGGTATGTTCTCCATTCCCTCAAATATCCTTATTAGTCAGGCCCTAAATCACCAGCCACCGTACCCTTCTTTTTCTTTTTCTTCTTCTTATTCTCTCTCTATAGAAACAAACGCCACCATACAACCCTAGCCTCTAAACAACAGTCACTACCGCACAATCCCAACCGTTATCTCGATCTTACTAACCCTAATACCCCCAAATGGTCAGCGATGGTTGGCAATTTTTATTTTAGTCCCGTGCATTAAAAAAAAATAGAAGACTCAATACACGCGTCTGCACTCTTGCAATTACATGCATGTAACTTGTGTATAAAATATTTATTAGAAGTAACAAATATTACGCAAGTACATATAATATAGTTACATGCAATTTCTAATTAAACAAGTACATGTAACTAATATTACACGGATATATGTAATATAGTTACATGTTATTTGTAAATATTAATTTGTAACTAATTTTAATTATATGTAATTAATATATATTTACTATAATATGGATTTACTCACCAAACTCTCTCTATCATCCACCCGTAATGCATGAGCACATGTGGGACTAATTCTAAACCAAAAATCAGTTGAAAGGACTAAATCTAAAATTATGCCTTAAATAGGACAAATAATATATTACACCCTCTATTTGGGACTAATAGCCAATTATCCTTAAAAACACTTGTGTGGAATTTAATATGACTACTTAATTAGTGAGTTCAACATAAAATTATTATTGTGTCATCTAATTAAGACAACTTGCTTTGAATTTAACGTTCACTTAATTAATAAAATTTGCATTACATACCCTAAATTTTAATTATGTATAAGCCAAAAATATATCTTTCACAAAGAAGAAGCGTCCCTCACAATTCAATTTTATTTTAATTTGGCCCAAATTACAGATCTGTTAGTCAACATTATCAGTCAACCATTCAAGTAAGGGAATTTTGAAGATTTTCGGCTAATAAGGTTAATTTGAAAAGTTATATAAAGTTTTACGGGGTAAAATAATTTTTGTTTAACTGCCACCCCTTTCGTCTCCCGACACCCCGCCCCCCCCCCCCCCCCTAATCTGTTAACCCTCCACCCCCACCCCTGCTCCGGAAGTGTAGCCCACCGAACTTAGAGTTCTTTTGTTCTTGAAATCGAAGGCCTTGAGTTCATATTAGGTTTGATTACTGGAATTGGCAAAGCGGGAGAGGGTGCCCTTAAAGCTAGTGGGAGGGTGCCATTAGCAAAACAGAAATGAAAGCTTGGGAGGAAGAGGAGTGGGTGGGTGGAACCCCACGACGAACATTGAATTGGTAGGCTGATGGGTTGTTGAATTTCACAGCTTTGTGCCTTTGTCATTCCCAATAGCATCCGGAACAGAAGAAGAACACAAAGATGAGGTGGTGGTGCGGCGTGGATGGTTGGGGTGGCCGGCGTGATGGATGGTGGTCGCGGCGAGGTGCATGGGAAGAGGAAGATGTTGCTAAAAAAGAAAGCAAAATACACTTTAGCCCCTAGTTAACTTTTGAATTAGTACTAAAATTAATCATATTAATTTTGTCATTTAACATATTTTTGTTGACTTTTAACTGTTGACCGTTAAAGTTAACGAACAAATTTCTAATTTAGGTCAAATCAAAATGAAATTCAATTGTGAGGAACCAAATGTGTCGAACCCTAAATAGTGATGGTCAATTAAACACTGACCCCATTTATGAGGAGTAAAAAATATTATTTTCTCTAATTTTATTATTCATCTCTTCATCTCTTCATATAATCATAAATAACTATATTTTGATTACTTACTAGTTGGTGTCCAATTTTTAGTAATTTGTTGGTGTCCAATTTTAATTTTATATCATAAATTTAACACACATACAATTAATATTAATACGCATAATTAATCGAATTTTTTACTTATAATATCACTATCAAATGAGTTTATCATTCTTCAACTGCATTAAAAAATTGTATACCAAAAAAATCTTAATGTACAATAGTAATGAACCGTTTCCTCCAAATCTCCTTTTCCAGAATCAAATTCGGGAATTAAAATATTATCTCGTATTTTCTTCTTTTTTTCTCTCAATCTCCTTTTCCAGAATCAAATTTGGGAATTAAAATATTATCTCTCATTTTCTTTTATTTTTTCTCTCTTTTCCTTCCTTTAAAGGAAACATTCAAGTAGCCAACGACAACTCCCATCATGCCATTTATGGACCACTTTTACATGTGGCTCCTGATATCCACATGAAAAAATCATGTGAAATTGTATTAGATAGCAAAAAGATATCAAAAAGAAATTGTGGGGATACAATTTTATTACTTTTTGAAATGGATTAAAGATGCTCTTTAATATTTGTCCTCTCATCAAATTAGGATAGTCTATCAAAAACTTAAATGACATCATGTTCGTGTTTAGTAAGTAAATAAAATACTAAAATCGTCTCGTCAAAATAAATATATTAGCAAAAAAATTACAATATAAAATTAGCCAAATGCAGTAAAAAATAATGAGTTTCATTTCAAAAACACAATATCGACCTATATAAGCTTATGTAGTGTGTGTGAGAGAGAGAGAGTACTATCTCCACTTACTGAAGGGATAGGTTCTCATAGGAAAATGACTTTGGGATATATCAAATTCGACAAGAAATAGTCACACGGGGACAATAATCTATCTCCACTTACTGAAGGATCAGATATTAAAAACAAAAAATTTACATAACGAAATATAAAAAAAATCACAATTTAATATCAAATTCCTTAAGCTGGATCTAAACGTATTAACATTAAAAATAATGAATCAGGAAATATTAAATTACATTTAATATGACTAGTAGTGGTTGCACACCATAGGGAATTCGGCCAAACCAATTTCAGCCACACCCCTTTGTTCTCTCCTAGACAATTATCTTACTTTGTCTATGAGATTGCCTTTTGCTATTTCACTTATTGATTTGAACCTTACTATCCCCTACATTCAAATCAAAGTTATTCTATAGTCTTGGAATTATATTTAACCTTTAGAAACCCCAAGAATACTTTTCTTTCCGAGAATCTTTGTGTGGATATTGTTAGAGGTGAGATATCTATGTCACTTCTGAGAGAATCAAACCTTTAGTGCCGGTTTTGTTCAAGTTGACGTTCTCAAAAGAGCCTACTCAGACCACACGTTGTGAATTACCAACTTTGAGACTTATATTACGGTTGGTCATGGGCCGGGCTTCAGCTAGTGTATTACAAAAATATATAAGGCCCCAGCCCGACCCGGCCCTATGGTCGGGCCTTGTTTTCATTCCCAAGCCTGGTCCTATAATTTTCTTTTAAATTCAAAAATTAAACAAAAATAAAAATATAATCAGTCATTCATTTCTACAAAATATATATATATATATATATATATATATATATATATATATATATATATATATATATATATATAATTCCTACAATGAATCGTGTACTCGCCAAACAATTTTTTTTTTGGTCAAGTACTCACCAAATAATGAATTGTGAATCTGAAGTATGAACACAGACAGATCTAGAGATATGTGTTTATCTAAACTTCGTCGCGACGAAACCTTGAACAGTTGGATTGAGTTGTCAGCGGTGGAAATGGTTAGGTGAGATTGATGGCACGGTGAAATGAGATGGATGGATAGGCAAGACGAGATAAGAGGCAGCGATTGACAATGAGACGAGACAACAATCGACGATGAGTAACTGAGTAGCAATGAGGCAAGGCAAGGACAAGGGCAGGCATGGATGGAGATAACATATAGCCGCTTTCTCTTTTGGGACTGAGGCAGGGATTCTAGGAAGTCGGAATTGGGAGTAGACTGGTTTGGCCGGTGAAGATAAGAAAGTGGTTACCGGTTAGTGGTGGAAATTAGGTAGAGTCCAACAATGATGACATGCTGTATAGGGTTAAATTGGGGGTGTATTGGAGAGGAGGAAATTGAAATCCGTGAGAGAGAAAAAAGAAAAAAAGTGGGACAATGATCATGTGAATTGGGGGGTGAAAAGAGACTTTTGTTGATTTGATAGAGTGAGTGAATAAAATAAAGAAGATAAAGTGGTGGAAATGATCACGTGACCTTAATTGTCCAATAGGGCCCTTAATGCACTGCTTATATTTTAACCTAATTTAGTGTTAGACAACTTATATATATATATATATATAATAAAAAAAAAAATCGGGCCGGGCTCGGGCCGACCCTAAAGTTTTTTACCTAGTTCAAGCCCGGACCTAGATTTCATTGGGCCTCAAAGCTTGAGCCCAAGCCCTGTCCATGGGCTCAAAGTTTGCACCCAAGCCCTATAAAAATAGGATCGGGTTGGGCGAGCTTAGCGAGCTCCCAAGCCCATGACCATCCCTACCTTATATAGACTATATATATTAATTAATTAATTAATTTACTAATCAATTAATCAATAAAAATTGAAACAATTTTAATTTTGTCCCTTCCAGAAAAAAATATTTTTCTCTTAAGACATTTCCTCCGACTAACAACGTATATTACAAATGCAACAAAATCAATCCCCAATTTGTTGTAGTTGTAGCTAGAGGAAATGGTAATCTAATGCTAATATGTAAAACTCTCACTAGGATCTAGACAACAAGTTGGCCAAGGGTGTGTTTGTTATTTTTTTTTTGATTAGGGGTGTTAGTGATTTAAAAAGAGGTTTTTATTTAATAATCCTTATTTAAGAGTTTATGTAGAAAAAAATCCTTTTAAATAGTTAGGTTGTAAAACAATCTTTTTGTAAAACATTGTTAGTATTTAGTCTTTTGACCATTGACCAATTTAATAAATAGACATTTATACCCTTTATATAAATTCGAATAAATAAAAAAAACCCTACATTCATCACCATCTCACTGTCGATGCCTCTCTCTCGATCCTTCTGTCTCTCTAAATTCATCAAATGTATGCTTCTCTTTAAATTCATAAAACCCTAAATTTTTGGTTCTCTCTCTTGCTCTCTCTCAGCCACAAGTGTCGTTTTGCCCTCGGAAGACGTCGCAGCACTGGCCCAGCGATCAGATCTGTTATTGTTCGCCGCAAGTCATCGTCGCAGGTCATAACGTCTTCGTCGTGCTCGCCGCACCGTTCGACGTGTCCTCTTTATTTTTCTGCTATGGCCCAGCAATTAGGTTTGGAATTTTTCTCCCTGCAGAAAGCACATGCTCGTCTGGTTTCAAATTTGCCTCGCTGCCTCGTCCAACCATGTTAACGCAAGTCTAGATCTGTTATTGTTCGCCGCAAGTCATCGTTGCTTGTGAACCATCTTTACGGACCAATGCGAAGCCCAGCAGTTCGGAAATTGGATGAAGACGGAACACCACTATTTCACAAATTGGGTTCAAATTCATTGAATCACTACAACAAAAATGACTTATTAGGACACTTTTTTAGAGACAATTCATAAATAGTGTCCTTATAAAACATTATAGAGACACTTAATTCTAATGTCCTTATAATTTACTCCCAAAAAATAATATCTTTATAATATTTATTTAATAAGACACATTAAAAAAATATATATATAATAAAAAATAAAAATATTATAAACAAATTTAATAGGACACATATAAAAGTGTCCTATTAAGGGCACAAATAAAATTTTCATTTTTAATTTTTAATTAAAAAAGTATAATTATGAATCAAATTGAAAAAAAAGTATAAACTATTTGTATAATTATGAACTAAAGTGTTTTCAGACTTATCTTCTATTTTATTTATTTTCACTTTGGTCCTCGGTTGTTTCAATTAAAAGAGTTTGACCTAAAATAGAAATATTAATTTTTAGATATACCTAGATGTAAATACCTATTTTTTATTTGGTCTTATTTTCACTGAGTGTTTTCAGGCAGAATCCATTGTTTCATCATATCTACATAATATTGAGCGAAGTGTTTTCGGCGGTGGGAAAATCATTTGCGAAGAAGCTCGACCAGAAGCTCAATCCATTCATCCATTCATCTTCGGTGCTTAATCCATTCATCCATTCATCGCTCAATCCATTCATTTTCAGAATCTTCACTTCTCTTCCAACTTCTCAATCGATCGAAGAAAAAGAATGAAGAAATTTTGAGAATCGATCAGAGCTTAATAGCGGATAATCGTTCCAATCGAGCCAATTTCTCAAGTTATCGATTCAATCTCATGTTGTTCTTCTTCAAGCTCGGCTTTGGTTGCTACTTTTCAGGTATGTTTATGGTTTAGGTTTAGGTTTTCAGGTATTTTCGCCTTTCAGCTCCGATTATTTCTGGAATTGCTTAGTAATTTTCGCCGCCAGATCTAGAATTAGGTGATTGAATAGATCCATTTCTTTTTTACTCTACTTTTGATACATAAATTCAGCTGTTTCTATTTTTCGCCACCAGATCTGGAGCTTAATAGCGGATAATCGTTTCAATCGAGCCAATTTCTCAAGCTATCGATTCAATCTCAAGCTGTTCTTCTTCAAGCTTGGCTTCGGTTGCTACTTTTCAAGTATGTTTATGGTTTATATATATGTTTTCTCGAATTAGTTTTGCAATAGGGTATTAATCTTTTCCAAGTTTGTTTGGAAGCAAAAACAGAAGCACTAACCAAACTGCTCATAGTGTTTATTATCTTCTCATTATTAAGCCAATTTTTTTTTTTTGAAATGAGTGACAGGGAGATGGTGATTATGAACTTGTGAAGGATGTACTCATTGATGACATTGATTTTGATTTCTGCGTTGTTGAATTATTTGCAGATTCATGAGGTATCTTCTTGTTTGAATAGGATTTAAGTTCAAAATCACAGATTTCAAATTTACCTTGTTGATTCCTATGTCCTTTCACTGTTTATATAGCAATCCATTGATCCGTTCATGTTTCGTTCATAGTTGATTGATTTGCTTGACGTTCTTAAATCTATCCATCATTTCAACGGATGATGGACAACATGAACTATTTTTTAGTTAGTTAATACGATAACGTTCATACTGCTGCTTTTGCGATCACCAATTGAACTTTGAATTCCCCCCGCCCCCAACATACACAAACACATAAAACTCATTGTTAGCATCCTACTTCAGTGGCACATCTACTTTGGAGCTACGACTGTTAACTGACTTCCATACAATTATGAACACTTTGTTACTTCATTGGGTAGTGAAGATCATTGTTCTTCTAGTTATTTTCACTCCATAAGCTTGTTACTATGCCTTTAGTAGGTTCTATTATCTTTAGTTTAAATTATGACATCTTACTTTTTCTAATACATGAATTCTGCTTTAAGGTGGTCTATATGAAGGGTCTATCTTTTTTGCAGGTATTAAAAATTTATACGTTCACATTAGAAAGGAAGACATGCTACTAAATGATGAAGAATTAAGAGTTTGAATAAATTAGGGAAAACAACTCAGGTGAATTTTAACTCTTAATATCCCAATTAGGAACACACATGGCACAAAGTTTTTATTGTTTATGTGTGTTTTGATAAGGTGAAATTATTTATTCCTTTGTGTTATTGAAAAGTAATATTTGAAAATGGTTAAAATGGAATTTGAGAAAGTTAGTGGAGCTAACTGAGAAAAGAAATTAGTTAAAGTGGCAAAAACGTAAATGAGAAAGTATTAAAAACGAATTGGAGAAAAGTATTCAACAATTAGGAGTCGACTGATAAGTCGACCGAAACGTATATGACAAAGTTGCTGAATTGATCAGTCAACAGGTAAGTCAACCGATGCAGAGGAATGGAACTCTCAGAATCTCTAAGTCGACAGATAGGTCGACCGATGGACACAGAATCTTTGGCTTGGCTACTTCCTAAATCGAGCGGTCAACTAGCCGGTCGACTGATGGCGCAGTTTCAGGATATTGAGGATTCTAAATTCATATCTAAAAGTAGCCGTTTTTTGTTGGGATTTGTGAGAGATTTTAGGGATTTTATGATATTTAAGATATGTTTCATCTATTATTTAATTCCTATTGATTTGGTTCATTAAGTTTGATTGTTTCTCAATTTGGTACATAAAATTGTTTTTATTTTATTTAATTGAGATTGAGAAATATTTGGGGGACTTAATTGAGAGATTTGAAAGTTATAATTAAGTAAATTGAATCAAAATGAAGTCATAATGATATAAGGGGTCTAAAAGAGCATTTAAGTGTCATGATACATAGGAACTAACCGTTAGAGAGCTGATTTATTTCCCATATATATAGACCTGCGTTTTTCATATATCATTAACATAGATTAAGAGAGCTTAAAGAGTTGAGATTATATTGAGCTGTTATAAGAGATATCATTCTAAGATTTTGTGAGAGCTATTCTAAAAGACGATCTTGATAATCATTGGCTATTAATCTTTGCTGCTACCGGATCTGAAGTAATATCGCTTTATTTATTTTTTCTGTGGATTCCGGGTGAGATCTTTCTAATTACTTTATATTGTGCATTGCTTGTTTAATTTTTGAAAATTGATCTTTAGAAATTGTTTCTGATTTTTATTGAAGAAAATATGTTATAAACAATTTCTTGAATCTAATTACGTGCTCAATTATTTGCTATCCATCTTTTGTTTAAAATCAGATTTTCAATCTCATATTTTTTTATCACTAGATTTGGGATATTAATCGAGTTTTAATTTATCTAGGGTGGTAGAAACTCCGAGTGAAATAATTTATTTATCAAATTATATTGGTGAGTAGTGTGTTGGATTAAATATTATTGGGGGTATTTAATCAAAGGGTAGCCGATTTCAGTCTCTTCTTGTAAAGAGATTGAGGTAGTGATTGTCACGACCCGTCCCAAAATCCCAACATCCCGGGCTGGCGTGACGACATCATAACATCACCGAAAATAACCAACCAACTATCTATTACATGACAATATGCATATATATAAATAAACCATCATCTATATGAAGCTATACATATTCTGTTATGAGAACACACCCGTTCCTCAAATATACTAACAGCAAAATATAATACCATGAACCCCTCACAGGTTCGCCTTAAAAAGCTTATCTCAACCCTCCACACGACTCCATCGTAGGACTCTATCTAGCGCCAGTAGGAGATCGACTTCTAGCTGCTTCACCTGCGAGTGTACTGCCTTCTTAGTAAAAATATCTTTAATAATAAAAACTCATTCTACAACATCTAAATGAATCAAGCGTAAATTTATAAGTACCACATAGCTCGTAAAATCCCCAGTATAAAAGCAGGGAAAATAAATCGACATAATTGAATTCCATTCAAATCCAACTAATATAAATATCATACTAATCATCATGATAATAAATATCAAATCAACCAATATACGTAAAACACCACATCTCAAGCACACATCTCAAACACACTTTTTAAGCACACAACTCAAACACACACTGGCCAGCCCTAGTGATCGTTTTAACCTCACGATCGAGAGTTGCAACGGTACCGTACCACCCGTAGGATTTGCCTTCCTAACGGACACTCATCACTCTGCCGAAGCGGATAATCACTGCGCAGTATAAACGTCTAACATCACTCTGTCGAAATAGATAAACATCACTCCGCCGAAGCGGATAACATCACTCTGTCGAAGCAAATAAATACTATAGTATCGTGAAGTCAATAACATCATCAAATTACGAATCAATAGCATCATTTAATCAACAACATCGTCAAATTAATAACATCATCATCAAATCACAACGTAATGATATCGTCTAATCAACATCGTCAAATCACACATCCACCTCTCTTTTCCAAAAAATTGACTTTTTATCCAAAAATCATATTTCTCACTTTCTTTTAAAAGGAAACGTCTGATTTTACCAAAACCACTTTTCCACTTTTTATTTTATTCTTTATTTTTATTTTTTTTGAAAACCACACATATTTAGAAAAAAAAATACATATTTTTCACTCTCTTTTAAAACCACCAAATTTCAGCGAAAAACCATTTTCAACTTCCTTTCGAAACCAACACAATTCATCGAAAATCCATTTTCTCAACTCACCCAGAAATCTACTTGATCCATATCATTTTGAAATCATTTAATTTAACTACAACCATTTTTCATCATATATATATAATTTGGTAAGAAGACAGTACACTCACCTAGTTATCCGTTTCAAACAGTTTTTACTGACTACCTTCTACCGATACTCCAGTGCTTGCGAACCTAATAGTGACAGGGCCTAAATTAATATTTTATGTAAGATAACCAAATCATGCAATGCAGACCCTAAATTCCGTAATTTCCCCCGTACCCACTTTTTATTATGAAAAATTGTTATTCGGTAAATTTCGTTTCGTTAATAATTACTGTACGCATTTGTTAATATGGACGGTGACAAAAATTATTAGAATTAACGATTCCAAATTATAATCCCTTTTACTAATAATTCAATTTAACAACAATGGTAATCGATTTAGATTTTATCTGCTCCGAATCGTCCGTCGGCCACGAGATGGATTTTGGATTTTATTGGGGTTGTTTATGTAATTTTTGTTTTTTCTTTTCCCTTCTTTTTTTTTTCCCCGTTTTCTTTTCTACTTCTATTTCAGTTGGCTGCTCCGGTCGTCATCTCTCTCTCTCTCCTCACCAACCTTCGACAGCCTCACACCATCGACGACGACGCACACGCCACCGAAACTCACTCACTGACCAATTAACCCACACACCGCCGGCAGCCCAACAGCCGAACACACATATACCCTCATAGCAGCGGCCACTCCCACAGACAACGTCGACCGATCGACGACCCACAGCGACGTACGCTGCCGACAACAACATGCACATACCATCATCGAACAAACGGCAACGATCGTACACACACTCACACACTTGTTCGAACACACCCACACCCACACGGACTGTGTCTGAGGCTCGGCTACTATTCACCGTCGAAAATTGGAACACACACCCACATGCAAGGCAAGGACTCAACGACTAATCACATACAACACATAAACAACAATCATGCTTATCCACACACCGATCACCCACACATAGCAGTCGTGGATCAAAACAGAGGAACACACACACACACCCCTGTAACCGAAACACACTGCTCGTCGGAGAACCCACCACCGCCGAACCTTCTCTCTCTCTAAAATTCTGATTTTTCTCTTCTAATAGTGTTTTGATCCTGATATTTTTTTGCATGTATCATTTTTACATGCATGAATTGAGTGGTAAAGATTGATCATCGCTTGCCACGTCTTCCCGTTCCTCTCTCTCTCCTATCGCCGACGATCTCACTGCACACACACACACACACGATATATGTGTATATATATATATGTGTGTTTTAAAAAAAAAATCTTTTGTTAAATTGGTCTTTTCTCCCCCTCATTCTTTAAATCTTTATTTTAATCTAAATTCATCATTTATGATTTTCTTAATTTGTAATTTCACCCCTTAAAATTTTTTAAAAAAAAGTTAAATGTCAATTTACCTCCCAAAGTTTGGATTGAAAGTTTCTAAATTTGCAAATTGATCCCTAAACTTTTAATTTGAATTTTTAATTTGCATATTTCCCCCTCGTATTTTTCTAAATGCTCAATAATACAACTAAATTGACGTACGTGCGAAATCGGGGTCTTACAGTGATTCTTCCTGGATAGAATTGATTTTGAGTGAATTTTGTAATGATTCAATCCTTACCGGATAAAAGAGTATTTGGAGTATTGGTGAGATTTTGATTCTTGAGCCTAAGATATAAAAAGAATTAGGTTGTAATTCTCCCTGTAATAGAATTAGGTTATTCTTGAGCTTTTAAAAAGTAAAGGTTATTCCTAAGCCTGTGAAAAATAATATGTAAAGGTTGATTATGAACCAGCGAAAAGAATTATTGTGAGGGTTTGGTTCCTACCTGTAAAGGAATCTTGAGTATTAGTGGGTGCTAATCTTCGTGGGACTCGAATGACTAGATTAGCCAAGAATAGCTTGGCGAACCAGGATATATCGGTGTGTACTGTATTGGTTATTTCATTTATTTTATCTTGCGATTGTTTGGGTGTGCACTTAGAGCTTATTACACTTATCCGCTGCTATGAAGATAATAATTAATTTTAAGATAAAATTAATTGTTTGATTTTTGAAATGTTATTATTTGGATTAATTTTTTTAATACTACTCAATTCACTCCCCCTCTTGGGTAGCTTACTGGGCCAACACCCAGAGTTCTCGCCAAGTAGAGACTAATTGTTGCGCTAAAAAAACTCACACTAAGCTCGAGCGGTTTGATAGTTAGTCTTAGATTGTTTTTTTGAAGACCTCTCCAATGCCAGCTTGGTTTCAAGGAAAGTTTTTTTCTCTTGTAGAATTCGAATATTGTCTTCTAACCGACTGAACTCAGTATGTTGATGCATGAGCTGAGTGTCCAGTTCGGATACGTCATTGGAACTCTCAGCCAAGGCAGATGACAGATGAATACTCTGCAAGCTACCCAAACTTACGCAAAATCGTGTTTAGCACATCAAACAAATTATAAAAGACATATTCAAATTACCTGAAGAGCGCGCAGACAAGAGATCGAAAAATCTCCGCTCAGCTACGTTTTTCAATCCTCGAGCGACTTTTTTCCCAGGACTGATCATAGAGGAATCGGATAGCATTCTTAAAGATTTGTTGACTATCTAAAGCTGATGGGCTTACCTCTTTCAGCAATTGAAGTATCTGCTCCTTAGAAGCCCTTGGCAGGCTTGGGGCTATAGAGGTACCAACCCCAGATACAGGGGCAGGTGGAATGGGCTGAGCACAACTGTTGTGGCCTCATAAGTATAGGCCATGGGAACCCTAACTGCTTGGGTAGTATATTCCAACCCACAAATTTCAGTGGGGACCAAGGGACGAGTATTAGTTATAGGGATGGACACCACTCCATGCCACTTTATGCGCAAAGAATGTGAGTTCTCATCAGAGTCTGGTGATATAGAAATAAGAAGTCGAGGTTCCCACGGCTGAGCAGACCTAGGAGGAACCATGGTGGTATGGACAGCTGCGGAAGATGTAGCAGATTGCGTGATTTTCTTGGGTGATCTCTTCCTCTTTCCCAGAGTTAGATCATGTAACTGGGAGACGTGGGCTTTATTAATATTTATTTTTGGGGGCACAAACGGCTTGTAAGCGAGCTCTTGGCAAGATTGATCTTCCGGTATCAAGAGCTTCTTCAATTAACTAATGACCTTCTGCGTTAAACGGAACCTTTGACTGACGCTCCTACCTGCACAACGCAATTTACAAAAAAGGTGAGGACCTTGTAAAGCCAATGAATTTCAGAAATTACAAAGATGGAAAAAAAAACAAATTATTTGGGTAATTGAAATGTAGCAGTACAACCGTGGTTAGCCCATCCTCTTCTGAGGAAAATTCTCAACTCCCTTTGAAGAACAGGTAGCAATTCTTTCAATCCTTCACAACTTGTAGAAGGTCAGTAAGGAAGGTATACTATTTTGCGACAGAATAATAGAATTTCCCAGAGTCATTTAGAATTTTAGGGAGCACACACTCCTTATCATTTCTACGGTTAAGGGAGCTTTGTTTAAATGAGACAACACAAGAGCGCCCATAATTTGGCAAAATCCATTAGGAACCAATTGGGCTGGGGTGATTTCCAATTGGTGAAACAAATTGCGAAGGAGCGAGATGAAGGGAAGACGAAAACCATATTCAAACATCCAAACAAAGAAACATATTTCATCTTCTTTGCAGGAATAGGGACGCTCATTTTCCAAAGGAACCTTGATTTCGATCAAGAAAGGAATTTTGAATATGTTCCGAAATAATCTGAGTCATTCCTATCAGAAAGCGCTCGCCCCATGGTCACCGTAGTCACCGGGAAATCGGTGGATACACGAAGCACAGTCGCCAATGTCCTTTCAGAAATAGGCATGGACAAATAACTGACTTCGGCCGGACGAAGCAGCGTAGTAGATGCCATTACCGGAATCAAGAACTTGGGAGGATAGGCAAACACAAGAAATAAATAACCTTACGTTTGGCTTCAGGGAACCACCACGAAGATCAGGAGGGCAAATGATGAAGAACAAATTCCCACATGTAAGTCGGAATGGGGGAAGACAAAGAAGCAAGTTGGACCTACCCAAGAGGCTTGACTCAAAAGAGGCAACGCAGTAGCAAGTAATGGGCTGGCTGCCTTAATAGCCCAAGAATAAGGCGTCTGGCCTGCTAAGTGCAGCTCATCCATGCATAGACCTATTTGGTGCAAGACAAAGCCACCCAAAGAGGGCCCAATTACTGGATCTAAGAATAGTAGGTCGACGATAACCATTACCTCACCTACCACCCTCCCCATACACAAACACGATTGATGCAACTTCCCGTAATGGAAGCACAAGCTACATTTATGGTGGTTGATTATAGATCGTGGAGAGAATCATGGCGGGAACGATTACCAGACATATGGCCTATATGTACGACGGGAAGTGAGTTATCAAAATACAACTCTCTCAATATTATTGTTAATATACTATTAAGTGTTTATACTCTCGTCAGAGCAATTTGACTTTATTCTCACGCCGGAAGTTCTTTAACCGACACCATACTGGTGTCCCCCCATAGAACTAATTGATTTTGCAGGTCGGGTTGCATGTTGCGGAGGTTTCCAGCACGTAAGACCCTGGAACACGTACCGGGTAATTTTTGACAACATCAAGAGATGGAAAGTGTAATTTCAATATATCTTCAAGGTACTTTAAGTATATAATTAGAAAATGTAATTTTCTCCAATTCTTGATTTATCAATATGCCATCAATGAATCATAAGTTCATTTAAAACTTGATGGGTATTAAATGTTAATATACTAATTACCTCATGGGTTTAGAGTAATTAGCCCTACCATAGGGGCCTTAAAGTAATTAGCCCTATCTCAGGGACTTTAGAATAATTAGCCCTATCTCAGGGGCTTTAAAGTAATTAGCCCTAGGTTGTCAGATTGGGCGTAATATTTTACAACTCCAGTAGGTCACGTGTTACTTGAATTATTGCACAGTACAACATTTAGTGGTTGTATTGTATGCCTAAGACGCTAGTTATTTTCGCATATTACAATATTTATTGCACATTAATAGTGCCAGAAGAAGGGCTGATGTGCAAGTAGAACAAGAATATGTTATTTGCTTCATATGTATCGCAATTCACAAACAAAATAATCTTGAGGGCATAAACTGTAAATATAGATATTACTTTAGGGGCACTTTAGTGTATTTAGCCCTACCATAGGGGCCTTAAAGTAATTATCCCTATCTCAGGGGCTTTAGAGTAATTAGCCCTATCTTAAGGGCTTTAAAGTAATTAGCCCAAGGTTTTTCTTTTGTTTTTATGCCGCTCATTAACATTGTAGTCCCCAGATATACTTGTCGCTAAGAGTAAACTTGAGTGTGCAAATTATAAATACAACCCTAGAATTTTAAATAGTCCTGTAAAATTATGGGGCATATTATAATGCACCTCAACATATCACTTACTTATCACAAGTGTTAAATATCATAGCATAATTCATAATCGAATCTAGAAGATTCAAGTTGCAATTTCATATTTTCTTCAAAGCATTTCGAGCTTGTACTTATTTTCGATTCTTGATTTATCATCAGAAGAAAACATTCAGGGTAAAAGTCGTAAATATATTTGTATCTTAGGGGCCCTAGAGCAATTAGCTCTAGATTATTTATAAGTTTATTTTCAAATATAAACTTTAGGGGACGAAACTGAAACTATAATTGTTACCTCAGTGGCCTTTGTGTAATTAGCCCTAGGTTAAATCATCTCATTTGCACTTGTATTGCAGTTGTCGCCGTCTCCTGCTCCGCCTCTTGGAGGATGAACCTGACCATTTGCCCTCTGCTTTGGGACGATCCGTCGTGATACAGCACCGGTTCATCGTTAGCGACGATGATGATACTCCGCAGCAACGGCCGCCGCCTTCGTCGTCTTTGTTCTTTCTTGCGGGAGATTTCTCCGGCATGGGTCTGTTCGGCGATCCACTTGTGGTGCTGGTTGGGATAAGAGAGAGGGTGCCATGGCTTCTGATTGAGAAAATTGTAAGACCATGCGGTGCCCGCTTTGGACTGGAAATCGACCTCTCTAGATGAGCCTTCGTCTGAAAACCTCTTGCTCGGCCTTAACCCTTCCCCTCCCTCGTCGGCCATTTTGATGAGTTCTTAATAGCAAGGTTTGTGAACTTCAAGTTACTTTAGTACGTTTTGTCTGCTGCCCTCTTCATGGCATTTGTTCAAAGCTCGTCCTCTGCGATATCGCCGGTACTCCCGGCGCTCCAACACCAGATCAACACCAGAACTGAGGTGGCTGACGTCAGCCACATCAACACCAGATTTGAGGTGGCTAGGTACCCTGGTGAAGAACAGCTAGGCCAGGCTCTTAAAAGATCTGACGTTGTCATAATTCTAGCTGGTGTCCCTCTCAATAGAGAAGTCATCGAAGATATTGCTACCTTATTTGGCGAAGATGGTCGAACAACACCTCAGAGGTGCATTTCTGATCGGATCTCTTCTCGGCCTGTTAGTATTATCGGATCGGAGGTGCAGTTCAGATCGGATCGGAAGTTCATTACACTTCAGGTCAGACCGGAGGTCATGTCAGATTAGATTCATTCCTTGTTTGTCGATCGTCTATTCATCGATTGTATTTCGATTCTTTTGTTCTTCATTGATTCTTCTTCTGTTTTTTATCGTAATCTTCGATTGAAATCGTCGATTGACTCCGATTCCCTAGACCTTGCTCCTCGATAGTGATCAGAGTTCCGGTTCAGGGTAATACACCACCGGAGATACCCCCCCCCCCCCCCCCCCCTTTTTTTTTTGCGTTCGATCGATCTGCAGACAGTTCATCGTCAGGTTGACGATTATTCTTGTTGCTTCATCTTCTTCGTCTTTGATTTTCGGCTATCGTCGACTATCAACGATCGATTCACCATATCGAGATCTATTCGATTCAAATCTATTGGCTTCATCATTCAATTTGCAGCCTTGATTCAAAGATCTATTCAGATATGTTCGCCTCTGTTAACTATGTTAACATATGATAAATAACCATGCCGATAGAAATCGTAGACTCATTGGTGGTCCATAATTGTCATGACACCGACGACCATGTCTTCTTGCTAGGTTTACTATAGACGGTGCCAACTGATGTTGCCAAATATTACCTGGTACATGTTTCAGGCCTTCACGTGCCGGGAACCTCTGCAACCCACAATCTAACCAGCAAAACCAGTTAATTCTATGGGGGGACACCAGTGCGGTTTCGGCCAAAAAATCTCCGGCGTGAGAATAAGGCCAAATTGCTCTGAAGAGAGAATAAACGCTTAAGAGAATTATCAATATAATAATAAGAGCTATAGTGTAAAAATTGATACATCTTCCCTATTTATAGACTTGTCACCTCCCAACCATCATGCCTTTTTGGGCTCTCCATTATGTCATCATTAATGGGGAGTTACACCCCCATTAATGCGGCTATTTAGTGGGGAGTCACGCCTTAATCGACTCCCCCACTAGGCAGGAATAGTGGGGAATTACACCTTAATTGGCTCTCCCACTAGGTGAGAATTTTTCCTGCATCAACATTATAAGGAAAAATATTACAATCCCGAATGATAAAAACATGAGAAGAATAGTTGGTGTAGAATAATAAAACAAACAGTTACAAAATATTTACTATGAAATAACAAGAAGCAGAAACAGAAATACGAGAAGAAAATATCAAGGCAATCATTTGACGATATGTCCTTAAAGTAGATTTTACCCCCGTTAGGTGCGTACAGTTGAATGAGCATATGTCCCTTAGGATACAACAAACAGACTACTACTGGTACCAGCACTAAAAACCTGAAGTCAGACCTATAAGAGAAGTGCAGAACTCTCTCAAGAACTTTCTAAAAAAACAAGAACAATGGAAGGAAAAACTTTTCATTGAAAACAAGAATGCTATGCCACTTATGGATGCCTAATGCTGAGAATGCATGCCCTTTTATAGAGAGCAAAAATCAACATGAAGAAGTCTGAGTTTTAAGGCATTCAATGGATAGAAGTAACTTTTAGGCAAATACACACCTGACCGAACTATTGATAAATTCACAAGACTTGAAGAAGTAGGGTTTAAAGAAATACTAGCTTACCCCATCATGGAAAGAGTAGGCTTGAAAGTGGTAAAAAAAAGAACAATGAGTTCACAACTTGTAGTTCCTAAAACGCCTCCTTCTTTTCTAATTTACATTCTTTTCACACTAAATATTTGAAATCTCTTACTACACGCAGTCAAACAAATTTGAATCACTTTATTCTTCACCCTAATTTCATTGAGAACTCTAATAGCAGTCAAGGCTCCAGCCAAAGTTGAAAATCAAATAAATCCAAGCTTTGAATTTGTTCTAACTATTCTTCGCTTTGGGATATATACATCATGCACCACCCTATGCCACTAAAACGTGGATTTTAGGCCTCTTCTATCCATCTTCTCCATAATTGAATCCACAAAAATCAACACTAATTAATTGTTCTTTTGATCACCCATAATGATTTAGAGAGAGGAATTAGATCTAGAGAAACAACAAGTCCACAAAACTCACGAGAACACTAACTCAGATGGCATGAACCAGAGAATTCAAAAAACTATGAACGTTTCCTAAAGAGAAGATGATGGAGTATTATCCGAAAGAAATTGAAGTCACACGTATGTTTCTCTCTTCGGTTCTCTTTCTCTTCCACTATCCATTTTCATTTTTCAAAACCTAATTTCATTCTGATTTATGTTCAATTCCTTGAAGTTTGAAAGAAAATACATTAAAACAAAGAAATTTTCTCGTATTTACTTTTTGAATTCATTTTCTCTGAAAACTTTGGCATTGTTTTTCATCAAAATTTTGGGTTTTCGTATTAAGATTTTTTGTATTATGGTTTTTGTCAATTAGTTTATAGAAAAAATTAGAAAAAACTCCACTTTTGCCATTAAAATTAAAATAAGTCACTATTTACAAGCCTATATTGAAAAAATACCACTTATATATTTATTATTTAAGATAAACTCAAATAAATATTCCCTCACTACATCAATTATAACATAATAAATGAAAGGATACAAATGTTATTATCCAACAATAATATTAATAGTAACATAATGAATAAGGAGATACAAATGTTACTACACAGCAATAATGTCAATATCAACGTAATGAATTGAGAATGTAAATGTTATTGTATAGCAAATAATTACCATATGTCAATTGGACTTTTCTCTAAACTTAAATAGCTGTATGGGTATAAGGATGAATTAGTAATGTGTTTTCGGATATGATAAAATAGCCTAGTTTATATTATCCTAGTTCTGCCCTAATTTAAATGAAATTCTCAAAAAGTGTTTAAAATCTAAGTTCCGAAAAAATGATTTTTTAAGAATTAAGTTTGTTTCTTTACCATAATATTTAAAACAAAAAATAATTACAATTTTTTCTCTCAGTCTTCTTTTTATTTTTTATTGTTAATAATACATTAGTTTTTCAATTAATCTCAATAAATTTTAATAGAAAAGATGTTAGTTTCGGGTTTAGGATTTAGGGGTTTGATAGAAAATTAAGTTTGGTTTCAATTAATCTAATTTTTCAAAAGAATTTGTAACCTACTGTTTGATGTTGCCAAAATCTCTAACGCAAAAGATCTCCCATGTGCCAAAGATCTTCACAACCTGCAAAATTGATAGTCTGCAAGTCCGATAAGCTCACAGGGGACACCGGTGTAGTATTGGCCAAAGAAACTCCAGTATGAGAATAAGTTAGTCTGCTTTAGGGTATTAGGAAAAAGACCGAATGTAATTATTAATGTGATACATTCCCTTATTTATAGACTTCATAGATCACGGTCGTTTGGTATGGATGACATAATCTTTGATGACTTGGTCTACTCTCACTATCTAATATGGCCCACTTCCTCCAATCTAGGTAGAATCATGGGTTAGTAGGTTGAAATTATCTTTAATGAATTAATCTTCTCTCACTTTGTTGCTATTTAGTTGGAAGTGTATCTTTGACTAAGTTACGTTCTTTGATTTCCCACTTGATGGATCCATGCATGGATCACCGGTTTGGACCAATATCTTCGACTTGACTCTTTTTGAGCATTGGGTCTCTTTATTGTGCTTTCCCGGGATGACCCGTGGGCTTATCGTGATGGACTTCTTCTAAGTTATGTGTTGGGCTGCCCGTAGCGGGTTTTTACCTAGCTCAGTTTTATCAGCCAGACCTTTTTCGTTCTTAGGCCTAAAATATTAGCCCAATTTCTTTATCAAGCTCCTCTTAGAAAGGTTAATATAGAAGTAGGAATGCATCCTGCATTATTTGCCCCCTAACCTGAGTGTTGATTCGAAGAAGTGAGACGAAATGTCATCTTTTTCGCTTACACTTAGTTATTTCTCCGAACTGATTTGTTAGTTCATTCTTACACTTACACTTGGTGCTTCTTATCACTACAAATGTTTCATTTCGAACTGATTTGTAAGTTCGTTCTTATACTTGGTGATTTTTATCACTACAAGTGTTTCTCTTCCGAACTAATTCGTTAATTCATTCTAACACTTACACTTGATGATTTTTATTATTAAGTGTTTCTTTGATGAATTGATCTCCTCAGTTTGTTTTACACTTTACACTTAGTGATTTTTGTCACTGAGTGTTTCTTTGACGAACTGATTTTCTCTGTTCAGCTCATTCCACATTTTACACTCGGTGATTTTTATCACTAAGTTTTTCTTTGACAAACTGATCTGTGCAGTTCTTTTATTACTTTACACTTGGTGATTTTTATCACTGAGTGTTTATTTGACTAACTGATCTCCTCAGTTCATTCTTACACTTATAATTGGTGATTTTTATCGTTGAGTGTTTATTTGACGAACTAATCTCTACAGTTCGTTTTACTGCTTACACTTGATGATTTTTATCACTGAGTGTTTCTTTGACTAACAGATCTGTGCAATTCGTTTATTACATTACACTTGATGATTTTTATCACTGAGTGTTTCTTTGACGAGCTAATCTGTGCAGTTCATTTATTACTTTACACTTGATGATTTTTATCACTGAGTGTTTATTTGACGAACTGATCTCCTTACTTTGTTCTTACACTTACACTTGGTGATTGTTATCACTGAATATTTATTTGACGAACTGATCTCAACAGTTCTTTTTACTGCTTACACTTGATTATTTTTATCACTGAGTGTTTCTTTGACGAACTAATCTGTGCAGTTCATTTATTACTTTACACTTGGTGATTTTTATCACTGAGTATTTCTTTGACTAGCCGATCTCCTCAGCTCATTCCACACTTTACACTTGGTGATTTTTATCACTAAGTATTTCTTTGACGAGCTGATCTCCTCAACTTGTTCCACACTTATACTTGGTGATTTTATCACTAAGTGTTTCCCTAACGAACTGATCTATGTAGTTTGTTTATTACTTCACACTTGGTGATTTTTATCACTAAGTTTTTCTTTGACGAGCTGATATGTGCAGTTCGTTTATTATTTTACACTTGGTGATTTTTATCATTGAGTGTTTCTTTGACAAATTGATCTCTGCAGTTTGTTTTACACATTAAACTTGGTGATTTTTATCACTAAGTGTTTCTTTGACGAACTTATCTCTGCAATTTATTTTACACTTTATACTTAGTGATTTTTATCACTAAGTATTTATTTGACGAACCGATCTCCTCAATTCGTTTTACCTCTACACTTGGTGATTTTTATCACTAACGGCATGTTTGGTTGGACGGAATGGAATGGTGGTGGAATGGAATGGAAGAAGTAATGGAATGAGAGAAGGAATAGAATGGAATTGTGAATGGAATCACTATTCCATTCTCTTATTTGGTTGGTATGGAATGAAAAAAATAATGGAATAGTGAAATATAGTAAAATTTCCATTTTACCCTTATAAAATTATTATTCCATTCTCTTCTTGGTTGGTTATAATAAAATTTTATTATATTTCACTATTCTATTCCTTTCCTCATTTTATTATATTTCACTATTCAACGCAATTTTAAGTTTTTGTTCTCTAATTTCTATTTTTGTTCTCAATTTTCAGTTTCTATTCTTTAATTTCTGTTTTTGTTCTCAATTTTCAGTTTCCTTTTTCATTTTTCGTTTTCTAATTTTCTATTTTTTGTTCTCAATTTTCAGTTTATGTTCTTAATTTTTTGTTTTTGTTCTCAATTTTTTTTTTTATTCTCAATTTTCGGTTTCCGTTCTCAATTTTTTATTATCTAATTTTATATTTTTGTTCTCAATTTTCAGTTTTTGTTCTCAATTTTCTGTTTCTGTTCTCAATTTTTTGTTCTCTAATTTTATGTTTTTGTTCTCAATTTTTAGTTTATGTTCTCAATTTCCTGTTCTCTAATTTTATATTTTTGTTCTCAATTTTCAGTTTATGTTCTCAATTTTCAATTTATGTTCTCAATTTTCTGTTTCTGTTCTCAATTTTTTGTTCTCTAATTTTATATTTTTGTTCTCAATTTTTAGTTTATATTCTCAATTTTCTGTTCTCTAATTTTCTATTTTTGTTCTCAATTTTCAGTTTATGTTCTCAATTTTCTATTTCTGTTCTCAATTTTTTGTTCTCAATTTTCTATTTCTATTCCCAATTTTTTGTTCTCTAATTTCAATTTATATTCTCTAATTTCTGTTTTTGTTCTCAATTTTTAAGGGCTTAATTACAAGGGCTATCATGTAATTTAAGATATTGATTCCATTGGGTTGGAATCCCATTCCACCCCATCTCAAATGGAATCCCATTCCATCCAATTTCATTCCAATGAAATCACAAAAGTGATTCCATTGGAGAACCAAATAACGGAATAGGAATCAAAGGCGGAATGCGATTCCATCCAACCAAATATGCCGTAAGTGTTTCCTTGGCGAGCTCATTTGCTCAGCTCATTACGCAATTTTACACTTGGTGATTTTTATTACTACAAGTATTTCTTGATCGAATTTATCAGTTCCTATTACACCTACACTTGGTGATTTATTTTTACTACAAGTGTTTTTTTGTCGAAATGATCTCATCAGTTTGTATGACACCTACACTTGGTGATTTTTTCACTACAAGTGTTTATTGGTTGAACTGATTTCATCAGTTTGTATTATACCTACACTTGGTGATTTTTTTCACTACAAGTGTTTCTTAACCGAACTAATTTCATCGGTTCGTTACGCCTACACTTGGTTATTTTTTCGCTACAAGTGTTTCATTTCGAACTAATTTTTCTTTTACTTTGGCATTTGTAACGGGGAGGCATCCTCAGACCCGTCTTTTTCCACCGGAAAGGAATCCTCTAACCCAGGAAATTTGTAAATGAGGTATCCCCAGAGTCGTCTTTCACCTCCAGAGAGTTATCCTCTAACCCAAGGAATTTGCAAGCGGAGAGGTATCCTCAAACTCGTCTTTTGCCGCCGAGAGTTATCCTTTTACCCGGGGAATTTGTAAGCGGGAAGGTATCCTCAGACCCGTCTTTTGTTGCCCAGGAGCTATCCTCATACCCGGGAAATTTGTAAGCGGGGAGGTATCCTTAGACCCGTCTTTCACCACCAAGTAGGCATCCTCTAACCTGGGGAATTTGTAAATGGGAAGGTATCCTTAGACCCGTCTTTTTCCGTCGGAGTGTTATCCTCTAACCGGGGGAATTTGTAAGAGCAAGGTATCCTCAGACCTGTCTTTCACCGCCGGGGAAGCATCCTCTAACCCAAGGAATTTGTAAGCGGAGAGGTATCCTCAAACCCGCCTTTTGCCGTAGGGGAGTTATCTTCTAACCCGGGAAATTTTTAAGCAAGGACGTATCCTCAGACCCGTCTTTTGCCACCGGAAAGTTATCCTCTTACCCAGGGAATTTGTAAGTGGGACGATATCCTCAGACTCGTCTTTTGTCACCGGGAAGTTATCCTCTTACCCAGGGAATTTGTAAGCAGTAAGGTATCTTCAGACTCGTCTTTTGCCGCCAGGAAGTTATCCTCTTACCCGGGAAATTTGTAAGCAGGGCGGTATCATCAGACCCGTCTTTGTTATGTTTTTCTCTTCCTCTTTGCCCTCCTTCATAACTTGTTTATTTTGCTAAATGAGTTACGAATGTGAAAGTGGCTTTAAAGAGAAGATAGATTGATTATTCTTTTTGTGACTATTCCTGTGATTTTCTTAGAGATGATGCTGACCCCATGCTCATTCCTTAGGTGTTGAGTTCATCATAGAACTTAGCCTCCTTCACAGATTTTCATTTGATTTAATTTATTCATAATTGAATAATCCTTATCAAGTTATGGGGGCATATTTTGTAATTATAATACACTTCTATATTTATCTCTTTAGCAAATGCTAAATTTTCTCTAATTATCATATATAGCACCATAAGTTCATGAATTGAATTAAATATATGCAAATTGCAATTTCAATATTTCTTCTAGGCACTTTAAGTTTTTAATCGGAAAATATAATTTTCTGCATCAATTCTTGACTTATCAAGACTTCAACGATAATTTATATGTTTATTTTCAAAAATAAACTGTAGGGGGTTAAAACTGTAAATATACATGTCACCTTGGGGGCCTTAAAATAATTAGTCCTAGCTCAAATCCTTAGCCGTTTCCGTAGCCGCCTCCAACTTTCTGCTTGCTTATTGACTTCAACTCTAGGGGGTAAAAACTATAAATATACATGTTATCTCATGGGCTTTAGTGTATTTAGCCGTAGGTCATTTATCCATGGCTATAACCCAACAGGGAACCAACGCAACTTAGTTCTTCTTTGAGGGCTGATGAAATTCTTCATCATTATGGCTGATTGCTCCTTCGTTGTGGCAGCCCGCGATCATCAGTAAGAAACAACGACCTCCCGTATTTCACAAATACTCTTCGTCCAGTGCCACGCGTCGTTTTTCGACGCCATCATCCATCTCTTCCATCGGGGTCGTCAGCGACCACCGGTGCACAGCACGGCAGTGGCGGCGATTGGATTTGGACAAAGGACACGGCAGAATCTTTGGAGATGGCCGAAGTTTCCCCTCCTGACGGTGGATTTTCATGGAGTTTCATGCATTGCTGAAATCTTCACTTATTTTGCATTGAGTTCTTCAAGTTCGCTGAAATGCTTTGTAAACGAACGTCGTGCTTTCAATCCTCGCCGACGAATTTATCTCTGTTTCTCTTTCAGATTTTTCTCTCTCCAGAGTCGGAGGTCCGGTGCAATTTGCTAACCTTCGGCGATGCTTCGATGACTTTCTATTCCCCACGCAATATGGGGTGACAACGATGTAATCAATCACCTTCTGGTACCGATGAATGCGGAGTATTTGGATGGAGACGACGGTGGAGTTGTCGGAAGTGATCGATGGTTACAGATTTAGATGCCAACGATGCTAGGAGCGTTGGATCTAGAAGGCGTCGGATGCAGACGATGCGGCGGTGGACGCGCTGTAGATGAATAGCGACGTCTCCAATGGTGGTATCATGAGTTCTGGCGTTCTGATTCTTGCTGAAAGATTTTTTATCTCTCTCCTCTACTGGTGTGACAAATGTAGTAGCCGATAATACCGTTCAGGTTCAGATCGGAGATTAATGTTGCGATTCAGGCTAGATCGGCTTAGATTCATATCCGAGCGGTTCAGTCCAGATTATCTTAGATTCAGATCCGAACGGTTTAGGTCAAATCGGCTCAGATTCAGATCAGAGAAGTTTAGGTCAGATCAGAGGTGCGATGATTGTGATTCCTCCACTGCCTCTTCCGTCTTTCTCGTCAATATCAATCCCAACAAGTTCGTGTCTTGATTGGCAACGTCGCCAATGGTGGCATCAGGCTTATCGTCATAGAGCCTTAGTGTTAAACTCTAACAATGCTAGAGGACCAAACAACACTAACTTGGTGCAATTTTCTACCAGACATGGTGCATGCCGCACGAATGGAGTTGTTGGCAAAGAAGGCACCAACTTGGTGCCTGTCGGTTGGCTGAGGCGTTGTGGCACAACATCGGCGGGTGTTGGGCGGTGAAGAAGACCTCGGTGCTGAACTGAGACAAAATGGTACAACATAGGCATGACGCTACATTGTAAACAGTGTCATATATGCGGCAGCATGCATTGGAAGAACGGGAGGCATTAGACCAAGCTGTTGGGCAGACGTTGGCAAAATGGTGCACTGTTGGACAACGTGGACGCACGTTGGCGGCGTTGGCAGAGTATGCCAGAATTGGGATTTTTGTGGAGAGTCACGGGACCAAAGGAAGACCTTGATGCGGTACCGAGGAAAAATGGTGCAACGTAGGCACAATACTACGTTGTTGGCAGAGTCATACGAGGAACATGGCGCACCGTTGGGCGGCGGTGCATTCTGGTGCTGAAATAGCTATGGGATATTGGCAGTCGTTGGGTGCAATAACGCGTTCTGGCCATGCAGGCGGCGTGGCAAAACATTGGGGAACGTTGGTTGAATATGGGAAGAGACAGCAACGGGCAGGACATTGGGACATTGCAAAAACGCTAGAAGAATGCTGAGCTCCCGGTGAGCTGGTAGACTATTGGTTACCAGACATGTGCAAGACATGTGGGAGGCAGTTCCGTGCAGTTTCTGGCGGTTTTGATTGATTTTCAGATAGGAAAATCAACTCATGTGGTGCTGACAAGTGTCGGGACAGGTGTCAGTAGTTTGCCTATGTAGTTAGGGCTGTCAACTGTTGTCTTCTCCTATAAATTGTAACGTTTTGGTATGTTTTTTGGGGAGTAAATGTATACCTGCGAAAATTCAGACTAAGTGTTGTAATTGGTTCCTTGTAACCCGAGTTCATTAATACAAGGTTGGGTTTCTCCCGTAAACGTTTGTGTGCCGTTGCGTGGGTGCGTCTCTGGTACTGTTTCGGTGTATTCTCATTGTATTACGTTGCAGGAACGTGTGTATTTACAGACTGTCAGTGTCTTTCCGTTGCGTGACAGTACATTCACCGGAGCTACTAGTTGTCGGTGCAATTAGGCCATCACATGGTTACGATTTTTGCGATAAAAAATCGACCCTATGACAGTGGGTATCAAAGCAGGACGGCTCCTGCATCGAGTGTGAGCAGTCAACTGGAAGCATTGGAGGACTACGTTAGTGCGCTACTGACGGGCGGTGACGTGAGCCTGTCCGTGTTGAACACTGAACTGAGGGTCGACGTTGCGAACCTATGAATTTCCTTTTAGGAATTCTGTACCGATACAATGGCCAAAATCACATCCATAGCGGAGGACTTGGTTGCGCTGGCCGACGTTCTGAAAAGCAACCTCAAGAGCGTGGAAGATGAAATTGCTATTTTGAAGAAAGTCGTTGTTGGACAGCACACGTCAGGGGACAGACAGCACAGATAAAGGTGTCGGAGCCAATGGCATTTTCAGGCACTCGAAGTACTAAGGAGTTAGAGAACTTCCTTTGGGACATGGAGTAATATTTTCAAATTGCTTATGTTTATGACAGTGATCAAGTATCCATGTCAACGATGTACATGGTGGAAGACACGAAGCTATGGTGGCGAACGCGTGTGTCAAACAGCACACGTCCGGTGATAGCGACGTGGGTTAATTTGAAAAAGGAACTCAGGGAGCAGTTCCTACCAATAAACTCGAGTTGGGTGGCTCGAGATCAATTACGACGATTCAAGCACATGGATTCGATGCATGAGTACGAGAAGGAGTTCACATCCTTACTGTTAGATGTGAAAAATATGTCAGAAGAGGACAAGCTCTTCAATTTGAATTCTGGCTTGCAACCGTGGGCGCAAGCAGAACTGAGATGGCAGGGTGTGCGGGACCTGCTGACTGCTGTGGTGACAGTAGACAGCTTAACCGACTAAATCCTAACATGAAACGGTAGCGGAGCTGACCATAAGTCAGGTAGAAAAGGCAAGGAGAAAATGAACGAGGGCACGAAAGATTGGAAAAACAAAGGCCCGGAGGCTAACATTTTCGAGGGTCCTAGTTTAAAATCACAACCGATGCCGGCTACGAGTCAGAGTCAAAGTTGTTTTATCTACGATGGTCCATACTGGGCAAGGGACTGTCCAAAGAAAGAAAGACTAACGATGCTGGTTCGGGGGGAATCAGACAATGAAGTCTCTGGACAGGAGACGGCACGCGTCGGTACACTGTTGTTAATGGACAACAACGAGCAAACCGGGGGCGATCTAAAACGGGTATGTAATGAACCTAATTTGGGACGTAGGATACCGAAAACAGACCTATGTCGCGTGCTGAAAAAAATAACCGGAAAAGGCTGGTTATTAATGTGTTTCCAAGAGAGGTTGTTGTGGTAGCAACGGGGCTGGTGGTCAGTCCAATCATGGACGGTGTTCTGTGGCAAATAAGTTTCGGGAGTTGCAACAAAACAGTACAAGTTTGTGGGCAGATTGAGTAGACTATGACAAACGTAATTGACAAACACGTTATAACGAGTTACAATAAACTAGTAGGAGTCTGCGGGCAGATTGAGGAGATTGTGGCAAACAAAATTAACAAACATGTTGCAAAGAGTTCCAACGAATTGAAATGACTACTGACAGAGTGAGAAGACTGTGACAAAACGGGTGGCATTAGTGCATACCAAAATCAGTGGATCATGCTGGGATCAATCTGACGAGGACGTCGTATTCTTTTGGTGGGGGTAGTTTGTTAAACCCTAACAATGTTGGATGACCAAATAGCACCGACTTGGTCTGATTTGCTATCAGGCATGGTACATGAGGCATAGATGGAGTTGTTGGCAAAGAAAGCACCAACTCGGTGCCTGTCGATTGGCTGAGGCGTTGTGGCACAACACTGACGGGTGTTGGGCAATGAGGAAGACCTCGGTACTGAACCGAGGCAAAATGGTGCAACGTAAGTGCAACACTACATTATAAATAGTGCCATAGGTGCGGCAGCATGCGTTAAAAGAACGAGGAGGCGTTGGACCAAGCTGTTAAGCAAGTATTGGCAAAATGGTGCAATGTTGGACAACGTGGATGCACATTGGCGGCATTGGCAGAGTATGCCAAAATTAGGGTTTTCGTGGGGAGTCACGGGGCCAAAGGAAGACATCGTTGCGGTACCAAGGAAAAACGGTGCAACGTAGGCGCAATGCTACGTTGTTGGCAGAGTCATGCGAGGGACATGGCGCACCGTTGGGTGGCGGTGCATTCTGGTGCTGAAATAGCATACGGGACGTTGGCAATCGTTGGGCGCAACGACGGGTTCCGGCCGTGCATGCGGCATGGAAAGACGTTGGGGAACGTCAGTTGAATATGGGACGAGACGACAACGGGCAGGACGTTGGGACGGTGCAAAAACGCTGCAAGAATGTTGAGCTCGTGGTGAGCTGATGGACTATTGGTTACCAGACATGTGCAGGACATGTGGGAAGCAGTTCCATGCAGTTTCTGGCAGTTTTGGTTGGTTTTCAGATAGGAAAACCAACTCTTGTGGTATTGACAAGTGTCGGGACAGGTGTCGGTAGTCTGCCTATGCAGTTGGGGCTGTCGACTGCTGTCTTCTCCTATAAATTGTAATGTTTTTGTCTGTTTTTGGGGGAGTGAATGTATACCTGCGAAAATTCAAACTAAGTGTTGTAATTGGTTCCTTGTAACCCGAGTTCATTAATACAATGTGGGGGTTTTCCGGTAAACGTTTGTGTGTCGTTGCGTGGGTGTGTTTTCGGTATTGTTTCAATATATTCCCGTTGTACTACGTTGTAGGAACGTGTGTGTTTACAGACTGTCGGTGTCTTTCCGTTTCATAACGGTACATTCACCGGGGCTACTAGTTGTCAGTGCAGCTAGGCTATCACACGGTTGTGATTTTTGGGGTAAAAATTCGACCTTGTGACACCTAGAACCATGGCTTCCGTCGTTCCAATAATGCTATGTTCTGTCCCACCTCCCCCCCTCCCGGGGCCCCCGGTGAAGGATGGTGGCTAACTAGAGATCGTCAATTTTAACCTCAACATGGTCATGGTTGCAAATGGTTGTTGATGGTGTTGCTGCTCATCGTTGGGTGGCCACATTTAGGGTTTCCATTGAAGCACCAAGTTGGAAGAATAGATTGAGAGATTCTGGAATAAAAGTAAAATTGAGCATGTAAATCTTTTTGCTCGTTTCATACAGACAGTGCTAAATGATATTGTCAAAATCTCTCACATGTGCAAAAGATCTCTCACGTGCCAAAGACCTTCACAACCTGCAAAACTGATAACTTGCAAGACCGATAAACTCAAAGGGGACACCAGTGTGGTATCGGCCAAAAAATTTCCAACTTGAGAATAAGTCAGTCTGTTTTAGGGTATTAGGCAAAAGATCGAATGTAATTATTAATGTGATATATTCCCTTATTTATATACTTCATTGATCACGGCCGTTTGGTATGGATGACCTAGTCTTTGATGACTTGGTCTTCTCCCACTATCTGATGATAGCTTACTTCCTCCTATCTAGGTGGAATCATAGGTTAGTAGATTGAATTAATCTTTGATGACTTAGTATTTTTCCACTCTGTTGCTATTTAGTTGGGAATGTATCTTTAATTAAGTTATGTTATTTGACTTCCCACTAGATGAATACATGCATGAATCACCGATTTGGACCAATGTCCTTGGCCTGGCTCTTTTTGAGTATCGAGTCTCTCTATTGTGCTTGCCCAGGATGACCCGTAGGCTTATCGTAATGGGCTTCTTCCGAGCTATGTGTTGAGCCGCCCATAACATGCTTCTTCCTAGCTCGGTTTTATCAGTCAGATCTTTTCCGTTCTTGAACCTAAAATATTGGCTCAATTTCTTTATCAATTTCCTTTTAGAAAGGTAAATATAGAAGCGGGAATTCCTCCCGCATCATTGTTAAAACAGAATTAGCTTAAAAAAAAACATCGAGATAAATATTTTTACAAGTTTGAATTCATAATTTAAAAGTTCCTCGCTGAAAATTACAACTTTTTCATCACATACTAGTTGTATTTTCGTTGTAACATTAAAAAATTCATAATTTTTACTACTTTGTACAAGTTATTTAATTTAACTTTTTTTTTAAATAAGTTCTTGAGTTCTAGCTTCCTACTTTTATTTAATATGTATATATTTTTCTCGGTTTAGGGAAAATGCTTTATTCGTGTTTTATAATATTTTAACAATTTGAATATTGATTAGTACCATCAAACAAACTATAACTAATTTAATGAGTCATTCACAGTTTCACAGTCTCAATTAGTTTATACTTACACATGCATGGCTTAATCTTTGAGACAAGCATATGACTACTGGCAGGATCAACCAGGTAGCATTCCTCTTTGACACCAGCACTGGATGAGCCTTACCGATAAGTCGGTTGGTCAAAATGGGCACGATAGTCATTATTCCATCGAGAACGCTTAGACGGGGTAGATAGAAGAAACGGACCTCATACCCGCCGAAGGTTCCACATCCGAGATACCGAGTGACCAACAATAGTAAATTTTAGGTACTTTTATTTTGTTATAATGGTTCTCGTTGCAATGTTCATGATTATTGTTTTTTAGTCTATCGTTTTTTCTACTAACTTGTGTCTTTTTAATTTGTTTTTGTAATAACATATGGGAACTGTAAGACCCCGATTTTTTATATACGAACAATTTTAGTCGCATTTTATAATATTTCAAAAATATCGGGATGAATTGCGATATTAATTGTGTGATTCAAAATATTAGGGGTCGAATTGTAATTTTCACAACATTTAAAAATTAGAATTGGGTTTAATTACTATCCTAACCTAATTGGAAGGGACGTAAGTGCAATATATATTACATATTATATATAGAGAGAGAGATGAGAGACGGTAGAATTGGAGGGTGGATAAACGGCCACTTGGGCGGCTCCTTTTTTACCTCTCTCTCTCTCTCTCTCTCTCTCTATATATATATATATATATATATATATATATACACACACACAGACATACGCTAGCACACGGACGACAGAGGGAAGGATCGGGAAAAATCCAGAGAAAACGAGAGAGGATTGGAGGTACTGTTCATCGTCGATTTTTTTACGGCGTGTGTGTGCTCTGTTCGGCCGGCGATCATGTGGGTTTGTAATCGGGGGAGTGTGTGTGAGTTTTCTGGGTGTGTATGTGTGCTCAGATTTTTGAGGAAGAACAGCGTGGGTTATCGTCGGTCGGTTCGGTGTCGTTGATCGGTGATCGTTGCGGTCGTTTCGGCAAAGCAGTGGGTGTGTGTTTTGTTCGGAGTGTGTGCATTTGTTGTTTGTGTGTGTGTATCGTTGTGCGCAGGTGATCGGAATATAGGTGTATGTGTTTGTCCGCCGTTGTGGTTGAAGGGGAGGGGGTGATCGAAGTTTACCGGTGGTAAGTTAGAGAGAAAGAGTAGTGGGTGGGTAGGTGTTTTGCGTCTGTTGAGTGTGTGGGTGTGTCGATCAGTTGTCCGGTGGTCAGTGTTTCGTGTGGTGTGTGTGTGTATTCGGAGCGGTGACTGAAGGTGGTGGTTCGGTCGATTTGGTGGTGGCGGCGTGAGTTTGGTCCGGCAGTGGAGGAGGTGATCGTGAGTGTGTGGGTGTGTTTGGCATCGTCGTTGGTGTGGGTAGCTGCGGATGTATGTGTTTGGACGTCCAGAATGTGGCAAGGGAGATCGCCGGAGTTGGGAGAAGAGAGAGAGAGAGACGTCGGCTGAACCAGCGGCGCAAACAGAAGTAGAAAAGGAAGAAGAAAGAAGAAAAAAAAAGAAATTACACGAACTACCTCAATAAAACTTAAAACTTATCTCGCGGACCGGTGGAAAATCCGAGAAAGGTAGAATTCTTGACTCTTTTCATATATGCATTTAATTGTCGTATTTTATGGAATTTTACCTGTTGAAATTATCTGAAATATGTGGGACGATGCGGAAATTACGTGACGAGTATGTTTACGTGGTTTTTGTGTTAAATTGGGACCATACGGAATTTATGTGATGGGCATGCTTACGTGGTTTGTGTTATATAAATTTAATGCACGTATTAGAGGGGTTGGAGTTCTACTGAGCGTTGGCTCACAACCCCACAATGTTTGGATTGCAGGATCGGCTGGGAGAAATGCGAGAGAAGAGATAAATACTCTATTTGAATTTCGTGTTGTAAATAAATTGTAATGAAATTATTTATTGTTATAATTGGAGGAAACGGTAATTATAAATACTGTAGTGATTGTAAAATGTTTATTTCCAATTTGAATATATTAATATATATATATATATATATATATATATATATATATATATATATATATATATATATTGTTAATATAATTGGTTTGATTTTTATATTGGAAAATTGGGACTTCAATTATAACTGGCAATCGGATGTTTAAATTATGAATTAGAAAGTACTAGTTCCTACTGGATTTTTAAATGGTGATTATTATATGAAATGCTTTCCCGTCATAAAAATCGAAAATTAGAATTATCGCTATGTTTTATAAAAACTTACCGAATTTTGTAGTGTCAAAGAAGTTGAGTAGTCGGATAGTTGCTTTTAGGCTTAGGATTTTCTCTATAGGAGAAACCTTAGTCTCGTCCCTGGGAAACCGGGACGGGGTGTCACAGGTGGTATCAGAGCTTAAGTTGTAGATTCTGCAGACTTAGAATTTAGATTGGCGAGCACTTTGAACCAGGGTTAGGACACCCATCTTTCATAATAAATTCTTAATATGCAAAAAAAAAAATAATAAATAAATAAATAAAAATAATAATAATAATAATAATAATAATTTTAGTGGAATAACAAACGATGACTGTTTACGTTTTACAATTGATTGAGATTGTAATGATTCATATGTGTATACCGGTTTGATCGATTATGTGATTTATATGTCGTATTTGCCTCCAGTTAAAATTATGTGATAACTATGTAATGATTTAGGTGCATTAATATTTCTATATATGTTGGTCCATTTATTCACATATATATATATATATATATATATATATATATATATATATATATATAGATAGGCATTGAAATTTCCGTTATATTTTTGGGGGTTGAACATTTTTGCACTAATGTGTTATTACCATTATTTCACTTTGATTCCAAAACAAAAAATAAAAATAAATAAATAAATAAAATTTATAAGTTGAATATATTAATATTTGAGATGGCGGGTGATTAGTGTAAACTATCTATAATGAGTTAATTAAGCTTGGGTGAGTGTTGTATTAGTCGTGGACGGAAAAAAAAAATGTCCCTAATTGGGAGTTATTAATTTAACGGTGTATACTGTCTTCTATATAAATGGTGAAATTATATTTTTGCATTAAAGTATGAAAAAACAAGTGTTGATAAGATGGACGATTTTACAACGAGTCACGGATCAAGTAAAATTTTAAAAGGTGGAAAATGATTTTTATTATCCTGCGATGCCGTAGTATTCACCTACTTGGCATAGTCCGGCAGAGCGTTGTTCACCTGCTTGGCATAGACCAGCTGAGCGTTGTTCACCTACTTGGCATAGTCCGATAGAACATTGTTCACCTGCTTGGCATAGATTAGCAGAGCGTTGTTCACCTGCTTGGCATAGACCGGCAGAACGTTGGCCCGTCTGGACTACAAATCCCACGGGTGTACCCTTACCATTGGGGATAATAAATGGCCCTGACACTGTTGATCACATTAGATGATACAGTTGTGCAGGTCACGGTACTGTCGCAAACGCTGATCATGTGGTTAAATGATCCTATGGCTAGTAGGAAATGGTGTGCGGTATTTTATATTATGACATAAATGTTTGAATTGGTGGATTTAAAATGTTTGGAATGGGTTGACTTAAATTATTTGAATTTGGTGTTTTAAATATATTATTTATTACATTGGTGGCAGTAGGAAATTGGTTTCCAACATAGAATGTGATATATGATAGTATCTTTTGAAAAAGTGGTGTTTCAAAAAAAAAATATTGTTTTGTGAATTACGTTGGTTTCAAAAGGGGTGAAAAAAAAATTGAAAGTCGTTTGTATTTTGTTTTTAAATGGAAATTGGTGTTTGGTTCGACTAGCCATAGTATTCACCTGCATGGCATAGTCCAGCAGAGCATTGTTCACCTATGTGGCGTAGTCCCGCAGAGCGTTGTTCACCTGTGTGGCGTAGTCCCGCAGAGCGTTGTTCACCTATTTGGCATAGTCCAACAGAGCGTTGTTCACCTGCTTGGCATAGTCCGGCAGAGCGGTGGCCCGTCAGGAATGCAAATCTTGCGGGTGGTACCCTTACCCTTGGGGATATATAAGGGCCCTGACACTGGTAGTCGCTATAGTTGACACCAGTCGTACGAGTTACGACTGCTAGTCACTGTAGTCGGCGCAGTTGTACAGGTTGCTGTACCATCGTAACTCCCGATCGTGAGGTAAACGATCCTACGGCTAACAAGTAATTATGTTATTTTATATATATGCGCGAGTTGATTTGTCGATTTGAAAACTGGTGTTATGTTGAAAATATTTGGTTGAGATTTTGATATTGACGGTGCGTTGGTTATATTTTGTTGAGATTTGAATATAGCCTGGTGGGGCTATATTTTATATTGGAAAGTGGTTTTGGATGAAAATATTTGGGGAAGTGGATTTTGATAAAACTTGATCCATAAAATATTTTTATACTACGAAGACAGTACACCGATAAATAATAACTCAGTTGTATATGTTGGTCCACTACTAACATTAGGCGGAGTCGGAATATGGGAGATTATTGGGTCATGGGGAAAGGATAATCTGAATTATCCTTGATATTGTTGAGTATTTTAGACAATGTATGGATATAATATTTTTATATATAGTTATTGTTGACTTTTGTGACGTATCAGATTTTTGCAATTGGGACGTATGTATTTTGATACATATTTATACGTGATTATATGGTTGAGACGTTTTATGTGGATTGAGACATATTTAAGGCGCTTGGCCTTGTCAAATACTTGATTAAATGCGGAGGCATGAAGGGAATTCTTATAGATGACCCGTTTGACGTATTTGATACGTATTGATGTGATTTGGTGATGTTTAAGTGTTTTGCGAAATATTTATGTGATTTGACGTGAATGAAACGTCTTTATGTGAATTTGACGTATTGCGAAAAATTTATTAGTTGACGTTGGATTGTGGTGATATTTATAAAATGTTTACGAGATTGTTGAATTTTTTTTTTTTTTAGAATATTGAGATTGATGATTTTTGGTCTCACGGGCCAGTTCACGTGGAATTGGACTATCTGTTGCGTATGATATGTGGTTGCGAACTTGTTGGTTAGAAATGTTAGATGGAAATATTGTTACGAATGAGTTGACTGGAAATGTTAGATAAAATGGATAAATATTGGTTATAAAAAAGTTATTGTTGGAATGAGATAGACCCAATCCACTGAGACTACCGTGATATTTTACGGATATATTGTAATTATTGTTATTGATTGTTTATTTTGATCAGAGTAGCGCAGTGGAAGCAGTTAGAAACATGAGATTCTTTGACAGTTGGTTATCTGTGCTAGGTGTTACCGACCAAAGTACACCCTATTTGTCGATTATTAGATAAAATGTTGGCCACTGCGAATGGAAATGTTGCGATGTTGGAACGGAAATTGATGGTTATGAATTAAGGGTGACTTTCGGTTATGGGACCCTACACAGAAATTATTATTTTAGAATCAAGTGTGACTAACGTGATCATGCGGTGCGAATTTGATGTACTATTGTTTTAACCGGAATTTTAATTCCTATTGTTTTAACAAAAATTTCGAGACGAAATTTCTTTTAGGGGGGAAGAGTTGTAAGACCCCGATTTTTTATATACGAACAACTTTAGTCGCATTTTATAATATTTCAAAAATATCGGGATGAATTGCGATATTAATTGTGTGATTTAAAATATTAGGGGTCGAATTGTAATTTTCACAACATTTAAAAATTAGAATTGGGTTTAATTACTATCCTAACCTAATTGGAAGGGAGGTAAGTGCAATATATATTACATATTATATATATAGAGAGAGAGAGAGGAGAGATGGTAGAATTGGAGGGTGGATAAACGGCCACTTGGCCGGCTCCTTTTTGACCTATATATATATATATATATATATATATATATATATATACACACACACACAGACATACGCTAGCACACAGACGACAGAGAGAAGGATCGGGAAAAATCCAGAGAAAACGAGAAAGGATTGGAGGTACTATTCATCGTCGGTTTTCTGACGGCGTGTGTGTGCTCTGTTCGGCCAGCGATCATGTGGGTTTGTAATCGGGGGTGTGTGTGTGAGTTTTCTGGGTGTGTATGTGTGCTCAAATTGTTGAGGAAGAGCGGCGTGGGTTATCGTCGGTCGGTTCAATGTCGGTGATCGGTGATCGTTGCGGTCGTTTCGGCGAGGCAGTGGGTATGTGTTTTGTTCGGAGTGTGTGCGTTTGTTGTTTGTGTGTGTGTATCGTTGTGCGCAGGTGATCGGAGTATAGGTGTACGTGTTTGTCAGCCATTGTGGTTGAAAGGGAGGGGGTGATCGGAGTTTGCCGGCGGTAAGTTAGAGAGAGAGAGTAGTGGGGGTGTGTGTGTGTTTTGCGTCTGTTGAGTGTGTGGGTGTGTCGATCAGTTGTCCGATGGTCAGTGTTTCGTGTGGTGTGTGTGTATATTCGGAGCGGTGACTGAAGGTGGTGGTTCGGTCGATTCGGTGGTGGCGGCGTGAGTTTGGTCCGGCAGTGGAGGAGGTGATCGTGAGTGTGTGGATGTGTTTGGCGTCGTCGTTGGTGTGGGTAGCTACGGGTGTGTGTGTTTGGACATCCAGAAGGTGGCAATGGAGATCACCGGAGTTGGGAAAAGAGAGAGAGAGACGTCGGCTGAACCAGCGGCGCAAACAAAAGCAGAAAAGGAAAAAGAAAGAAGAAGAAAAAAAAAAGAGAAATTACACGAACTACCCCAATAAAACTTAAAACTCATCTCGCGGACTGGTGAAAAATCCGGGAAAGGTAGAATTCTTGACTCTTTTCATATATGCATTTAATTGTCGTATTTTATGGAATTTTACCTGTTGAAATTATCTGAAATATGTGGGACGATGCGGAAATTACGTGACGAGCATGTTTACATGATTTTTGTGTTAAATTGGGACCATGCGGAATTTATGTGATGGGCATGCTTACGTGGTTTGTGTTATATAAATTAAATGCACGTATTAGAGGGGTTGGAGTTCTACTGAGCGTTGGCTCACAACCCCACAATGTTTGGATTGCAGGATCGGCTGGGAGAAATGCGAGAGAAGAGATAAATACTCTATTTGAATTTCGTGTTGTAAATAAATTGTAATGAAATTATTTATTGTTATAATTGGAGGAAACGGTAATTATAAATATTGTAGTGATTGTAAAATGTTTATTTCCAATTTGAATATATTAATATATATATTGTTAATATAATTGGTTTGATTTTTATATTGGAAAATTGGGACTTCAATTATAACTGGCAATCAGATGTTTAAATTATGAATTAGAAAGTACTAGTTCCTACTGGATTTTTAAATGGTGATTATTATATGAAATGCTTTCCCGTCATAAAAATCGAAAATTAGAATTATCGCTATGTTTTATAAAAACTTACCGAATTTTGTAGTGTCAAAGAAGTTGACTAGTCGGATAGTTGCTTTTAGGCTTAAGATTTTCTCTATAGGAGAAACCTTAGTCTTGTCCCTGGGAAACCGGGACGGGGGCGTCACAGGAACAATATTATTTTTTGGACATATATAATTTTTTTGGAAAGATGTAAATTATAGATTTTAATTTTATGATCTGTATTTTCCTGAATTGTGCCAAAAAAATGATTTTATAGTAAGGTGTGTCTGGGTTAATATACGGACATCTCGACTAATTACTTCTCCAGACGATCTTAAGGGTCCACTTCTCTTAAGATGTAAATTCATAACTTCTGGGAGCAATTTTGAGAGAAAGAGTGATGAGAACCAACGTGGTTCGCATCAAAGAGCATGATTTCCGTCGGAATAAAATGATCTGCTTTGACGGCAAAATTCCAAGCCATAACTTTATTCTTTGGCTGGCTGTTCAAAGAAAATTAATTGTGATGGATAGAATTCCAGAGTATACGCAACTTTTGAGCAATAAATGTGTCTTTTGCAACAAGGAGGAAGAGTCGCATAGGCACCTCATATTTTAATGCAACTTTACTAAGGTTATATGATAGTTCTTTGCTAAACAATTGTCGTTGCTTGTGTTTATGGTATTTTACGATCTTTTCTCAAATTAAGAAGCAGGTGAATGGGAAGCAAAGAGAGATTTTCTACTTGATTCAACACAAGATTCGAAACTTTCAAGTTGTAAAGCTTAAATTTTTGCACATGCATATTTCTAGTTGCATTTAGAACATTTAGAAAAATTATGGGGTTCATTATGCTATTTAAGTTTTACTTTAAAAAATTTTGGGGGTTATTGTGATATTTAAAAGTTTGATTTTAAAAATTTTAAGGGTTAATATGTTAATTTTAATTTTTTACTATTAAAAGTTTAGGGATTATTAAGTTATTTAAAATATAATTTTAAAAGTTTTGAAATATAATAAATATTTTATTTATTTCAATAGGGATATTAGTGTATTGACTGAAAAATTGGACGTGTAATAATTTCGTATAATCAAAAAAAAATTGAAAATGGAAAAGATTGCATTTTAGGGTCACGCATTGCATATTAGATTTATTTAAATAAACTATTAATCTAGGTCATGTCGTTATTAGGTTCACAGGCAACGCCGACCACGTCAGCATTTTTACGATAGTGTTTTCAATAACGCAAAAATCGAGGTAAGTGTATTGTCTTCTATGTAAATTGTCAAATTATATTTTCGTACTAAAATATAAAAAGAAAATATTTATTAAAATAGATTATTTTTATAACGTGATGCGGGTCAAGTAAATTTTTAAATGCAGAAAGTGATTTTATTATCTGATTATGTAATAGTGTGATCCTAATAGGATTGCATGTTCTGCGGGATGTTATTGACCCTAATAGGAGGGCATGTCCTAAAGGACATTGTATTGTAACCTGACAGGAGGGAAAGCCCTGCAGGTGATTGATATATGTTATTGTTGTTGACGATGATGATTATCATCATGATATGGTGGCTTATACCACGTGTTGTCTCCTACCATTAGAGATATTAAATGGTCTTGACACTGATGGCAATCTTAGATTGCACAGTTGTACAGGTTACATCATAACTCTCGATCGTGAGATGAAACGATCCTATGACTAGTAGAGAAATATATGTACGATATTTTATTATATATCAAAATAATCTAATTGGTTAATTTAAATGTATTATTTTATTATGATGATAGTTGTGGAGTTTTATTTCGGCTCAGTGTGCGGTTATCTTTATATTATGTTTTGATAAGTGGTATTTGATAATCATGCTTGATCCATAATTTTTTTTATATTATGAAGATAGTACATCTATAAAATATTTGGTCTCAGGTACCTCAGCTAAAGACGGGTGCACTACTGGCATTAGGTAGAGTGAGAGGGTAGTGTCATTTTTTTTTAAGGATTGGTAGGACGATATGAACTGTGAAAGGTTCAATTTTATTTTATTTTTGTAATTTTGTTATGGATATTTAAGACATGTGTATTCCTGAATTTTGAAGTTTGTAACTATTTTTGGGGAAAAAATCCATATGAGCACATGTTTATATATTTGTTAGTTGGTCGAGTAATATCAAGCCGAAGTCACACCCGGCCTCTAGCGTTAGGAGCCCGAGGTGGGGTGTAATAGTTTTTGGTATCAGAACTAAGGTTATAGGTTTTGTAGACGTGTCAGATTTTCTAGCCAATAGTGGACCATAAGATAGAGTATTGATAGGTTGATTCGGCACGTGAGTAGTAGTTATTTTATTGGATTAAATAGTATATTTGCATCATGCACTGTTGTTTGTATTGTTAATCCTTTTACTTATTAAAGTTCATTTCAGATCTTGACTACGAATCATGAAAATAAAAGTAGTGGGAATTCTGGACCCCAAAGAAAAAGAGGTAGGACGTGGAAAAACTTGGATGCCGTCGAGTGAATTTTAAAGGCTACTGCGCAACTGAGAGAGCAGCAAACAAAGATGATGGAATGCTAAAAGGCCCAAACCGAAACAGTCACTTCTCAAGGCTTTTACGGGAACTGCGGGAACTACTGATGCTAAAAATTGGTTAAGGAGCATTTGAGGCAATGGGCATTACCGATGACAGTCGAGTTTCTCTTTCCACCTTCCAATTGAAATGGGAAGCCAAACACTGGTAAGATAAAATAAAGAGGCTAATGTCAATTCCAGGCAAGGAGATTTCTTAAGATCAATTTGTTGCTATATTTAATGAAAAATATTTTCCCGAATCCTATCAGTTTAATATAGATGAGGAATTTGTATTACTGAAATAGAGGAAGATATCAGTTCTGCAATATGAAATCAAATTTGATGCCCTGACCCGATTTGTTCTTGATCTGGTGAAGACTGAGAAAGCGAGATGTAGAAGATTTTAGAAGAGACTAGAATTGCAGATACGTTCAAGATTAACTGGCAGGCAGATCAAAAGTTATGTGGAACTGGTGAACACTACGAAGTTAATAGAGAAAAATGTGCAGGAAGTCGTCCAAAATCGTGAACAGTACAAGAAGAGCAGGTTAGAGCCATCCAGCAGATATTCAGGCAGCACCTCTCGAGGATCTGGCTCTCAACCGTATCTTCTTCGGGTTCCAACAGCTGGTCAGTCGGTTAGGAGCCAAGGCCCACGGCAATCATATTCTGATTGACGATAGAACGTACCAAGATAGAGTTCAGCAAGGGCAGGGTAGGGGCCAGACGTTTAGCCGAGTTGGATCAACCGTATGTTATCAGTGTAAATCACTAGATCATTTCGTTAGAGACTGTTCTATGGCGAGTTCGATATATTTCCGTTGTCATGAACCATGCCACATATCTCCATATTATTCGAAATCTGCTGCTACACCTACACCTTCTGAGAGCAGTGTTGGTAGTATTGGCCCTAGCAGTGTTCAAGGGCATGGTAGAGGATCATTTGGTAGACCTCCAACTCGAGGTCATGTATTTGCTACTACCCAGCAAGATGCCCAGGCTACCTCAGATGTGGTTACACGTATCATGTCTTTATATGATAGATGCACGTATACTTATCGATCCTGGTTCTACTCATTCATTTGTTTCGGCGACCTTTATGGTGCATGTAGGAAAATTTCCTACTTCTCTGTCATATAGTATTATTATCTCTACTCTGTGGACGAGTCAGTGTTGATAGATAGTGTTTACAAAAATAGTCTGCTTCGTATTAGTGATAGAGAATTGTCAATGGATCTATTATCCTTGAGTATTCACGATTTTGATGTGATACTAGGTATGGATTTGATATCCGGCTATCATGCCACAGTCGATTGTTTTAAAAAGGAAGTTATTTTTCGAGTCTCAGGTGAGTCAAAGTTCGTGTTTTCGGGGGATAGAATCATTACCCCTGTCAGTTTGATTTCAGTTCTGGAGGCCAAAAAATTATTAAAGAAGGGATGACAAGGATATCTTACACATGTGATTAACACCAGAATGAGGTACAGGTGGCAGATATCCCTGTGGTTGGGGATTATCCTGATATATTTTTAGAAGAATTGTCAGGGTTGTTAGAGGATAGGGAAATTGAATTCAATATCGAATTATTTCCAGGAACTTCACCTATATTAATTCCACGCTATCGTATGGCACCTACCGAGCTAAAGGAACTGAAGATCCAGTTGCAAGATCTGTTAGACCGCGTGTTTATCAGACCTAGTGTTTCTCCGTAAGGAGCTCCAATGTTATTCGTAAGAAAGAATTATGGCACTCTGAGGATGTGCATCGACTACAGGCAACTGAATAAGGTAACGATTCATAATAAAACTCCATTGCCTAGAATTGATTATTTGTTCGATCAATTACAGAAGGCCAGGGTATTTTCTAAAATAAATTTTCGATCAAGATTCATCAGCTGAAAGTCAGAGACAGTGATGTGTCGAAGACAATATTCCGTATAAGGTATGGACATTATGAATTCCTAATTATGCCATTTGGGTGGATAAATGCCTTTGTTGCATTTATGGATCTGATGAATCATATATTTCAGCCTTATCTAGATCAGTTCATCAGCATGTTCATTGATGATATATTGATTTATTCCCAAAATAGAAAAGAGCATGTAGAGCATCTCAAGATTGTGTTACATATTTTGCAAGAGAAGTGATTGTATGCAAAATTCAATAAATATGAGTTTTAGTTAGATAGAGTTGTATTTTTGGGGCATGTTATCTCAGGTGATGGTATTCAAGTTGACCCAAAGAAAGTTGAAGTCGTGGTTCAATGGGAAAGGCCGAAGAATGTGACAGAAGTTTGAAACTTCTTGGGATTAGCGGGTTATCATCGTCGGTTTGTACAGGGATTCCCTGTTATAACTGTCCCGTTGACCCGTTTGACCCGCAAGGAAACTAAATTTGAATGGACTGACAAATGTGAACAGAGTTTCTAGGAGCTGAAAAATAGACTGATATCAACGCTAATTCTTTCTTTCCCAACAGAAAGTTGTGGCTTTCTGATTATAGTGACGCTTTCACATCAGGGGTTAGGTTATGTACTGATGCAACATGGCCATGTAATTGCATATGCCTCTCGGAAATTAAAGAATCATGACGCATGATTTGGAGTTAGCGGCAATTGTATTTACCTTGAAACTCTGGAGACATTATCTGTATGGCGAGACATGCTAGATATACACTGACCACCAGAGTTTGAAATATTTTTTTACTCAGAAGGAACTAAATCTAAGACAAAGGCGTTGGATGGAGTTGATTAAGGATTATGATTGTACTTTCCATTATCAACCTGGAAAAGCCAATGTTGTAGTAGACGCATTAAGTCAGAAATCGGCGAGTTCGGTTGCATACCTTCGAGTTATTCATACTAACCTATATACCGACCTGAGGTATCTGCGAGTCTAGTTGGTAGTTAGACAGACGGCATCATCGCTTACGACTTTGACTTTGAGACCAACGTTAATCGACTGTATTATAGAAGCGCAAAAGTCAGATGTCCAATTGGAAAATATCAGAGATGAAGTGAAAAATGGTTAAATAGTCGACTATCACGTCAGAGATAATGATAAAACCTTGATGTATGAGAATAAATTGTGTATGCCTAATAATCCCGATTTGAATAAAGATATTTTGGAGGAAGCGCATAGCTCAGTATATGCAATGTATCCAAGCAGTACTAAAATGTATCGATATTTGCAAGAGCACTATTGGTGGAATGGAATAAAACGAGAAATTACAGAATTTGTTGCCAGATGTCTTATCTGTCAGCAACTCAAGATCGAGCATCAGCGTCCAAGTAAATTATTATAGTCTTTGCCTATCCTAGAATGGAAGTAGGAACACATCACGATGGATTTTGTTTCGAGATTGCCCCGTGCTCAAAGGGGACATAATTTCGTTTGAGTGATTGTTGATAGACTTACCAAGTCTGCTATTTTTTACTAGTGAAAACTACATACTCCATTGACAAGTATGCAAAATTGTATATTGACAAAATTGTTAGATTGCATGGTACGCCAATTTTCAAAGTATCAGATAGAGATCCGAGATTTATGTCAAACTTCTGGCCAAGTTTTCAAGCTACTCTGAGTACCAAGTTAAAATTCAGTACATATTTTCATCCTCAGACAGACGACCAATCAGAGCATACGATTCAAACATTAGAGAATATGTTGAGGGGCTGCGTTCTAAAATTTCCTGGTAGCTGGGATGATCATTTAACATTGATAGAATTTGCCTAAAATATTGGTAACCTTCGGCAATTGAAATGGCACTGTATGAAGTCTTGTATAGTAGAAGATGCAAAACTCCAGTCTGTTGAACTGAAGTTGAAGAACAAAAATTATCGATGCCCTACATAGCTCAGATGACAACGGAAAAGATGAAAGTGATCCAAGAAAAACTGAAGACTACTCAAAGTCGGCGAAAGAGTTATGCTGACAAGCGTAGCCAAGAGTTGAAATTTGACGTGGGTGATTACGTGTTTTTACATATATCCTCGTAGAAGGGCATAATAAGTTTTGGGAAAAAGGGAAAACTAAGTCTGAGGTACATTGGACCATACGAGATTCTAGAAAGGGTTAGTACAGCGTCCTATCGACTAGCCCTGCCGCCAGAATTGTCTAGATTACACGATGTTTTCCACGTTTCGATACTCAGAAAATATGTGTCAGACCATTTGCATGTGTTGACTTCTCAACCAATCGAATTGAATGTGGACTTGTCATAGAAGAGCCAGTAAAAATTCTAAACCGTAAAAATCAAGTATTGCAGAAGAAAATGATTCCGTTGGTGAAAGTGTTATAGCGCAGTCTCCGTGGAAGAGACAATGTGGAAAAGAGAAAAAAAGATGAGGAATAAATATTCACATGTATTCGTTTAAGGAAACTAAAATTTTCGGATGAAATTTCTTTTAGGGGGAAAGATTGTAAAGCCTAAATTTTTGCACATGCAGGTATATTTCTAGTTGCATTTTAGAACATTTAGAAAAATAATGGGGTTCATTGTGCTATTTAAGTTTTACTTTAAAAAATTTAGGGGTTATTGTGATATTTAAAAGTTTGATTTTAAAAATTTTAGGGGTTAATATGTTAATTTTAATTTTGACTTTTAAAGGTTTAAGGATTATTAAATTATTTTTTGGGATATAATTAATATTTTTTTTATTTCAAGAGAGATATTAGTACAAATAAATAAAGGAAAAAATAATAATAATATACAAATATATGAGTAGGATGGTTGCCTTCCTAAGAAAGGCAACACTCCGTACTCATATATATGTGCATTAATGATACGTGTCAAACCAAACAAAAAAAATGAAAGGAGAAATGGTGGTTGAGATTGACCATGTACAGGTATATGTATTTGTGTCTATATACATACATACGGTTTACAAAAAAAAAATGCTCTTACTCTCTCTCTCGGCTGCAAGTAAATTTTTTCTTTTTTTATCATTTATACATATAAATCTATATATATATATATGGGATTATTGATACGAACATGTAAACATGTATATCTATATGTTAAAAATATATATCTATGTGGGTTCGAGAAATATAGTGGGTATAAATATATCTAATTTGCGAATAATACAATTTAAGATAAAAATTATAAATTTTGTTATATGATTTTATTTTTCTGATTGTCAAATTTAATATAGTTTTAGTTGTTTATATATTTAGTTGTTTATATATATATATATAATCCAAAAAATTATCAATAAAAATTCTTAAAAAATAATCATTTTCATATTATTATTTTTTTAAAAAAATAAGAGTTCTTAGTGAACAGTTCACAAACCTAACATTTTTGTTCAGAAATTCAAAGTTAACGCACTTGGTGAAAGTCACTAAGGCCTCGTTTGGTTAGTGTTCCCAACTCAACCCAACCCAAAAATTCTGGGATTGATTTTTGGGAAAACGTTTGGCAACACACAAAACTCAATCCAACCCAACCCAAAAATGAGAATTGTTTCTTGAAAAACTAAAGAAAATAAAAAGAAAAAATAGTTGTTTCTTTTTGTGCCCAACTCATTGCTTCTCAAAATAGGGATACGCTCGGTATTAATCACATTCTTAATGAGAGAATCCATTCTCCTTTTTATTCCCACATCCCCAATCATCTTCCTCCTCCTCCATGACATTTCGCCTCTGCTCTTCTTCCCTAGAGTGTTCATCGATGAAGAACTTCTTCTTCCCAAGCCAAGTGTTCGTCATCGCTGCTCTTCTTCGTCGCTACTCCCAGGTGTTCGTCGCTGCTCTTCTTCTTCCCAAGCGTTGGTGTTCGTCGCTGCTCTTCTTCTTCCCAAGCGTCGGTGTTCGTCGAAAACCTAGCTCCGAAATGTTATAGAACGGTGTTTTGGTATGCTTAAAGCTAGATTCAAAATACTCAAGAAAATGTCTTCCTATCCGGTGCGCGTGCAAAAGTATATTCCACTTGCGCGTTGTACGCTTCATAATTTTATAAGATTGCATGATTTAAATGACAACCTCTTTGAACGATGGAGTGGGGAGGAATATGTAGAAGAGGAAGAGGGACAACGCCAACAACATGCTCCAGTTGAGATCAGAACGAGTAATCAGAGTGTCATCGAAATGGGATTAAATAGGGATTTAATTGCCGAACAAATTTGGCATGCTTCAAATCCGGTGTGTATAAATTAAATAAGTTTAAATATTTTCTTTATTTAGATTACAACAAATTTATCTATGGATTTTTAACACACTTTTTTTTTTTTTTTTTTTTTGGAGCAATGAGCCCGGTGGAAAGTTCTAGTTGAGCCGTTGATGTTTTTGTAAAGTTCAAGTTGTAAATTTTGGGATTTTGAAGAAAACAATTAAGAATATAATTTTTATAATTTTTGTCAAGTTTTTTTATATAATGATATATATCCTAACTTGTGGAAGAATTGATATTATTATATATATCCCAACAAACTTAAAAAGTTTTAAATTCTTAATTAAAATATAACCTTGTGAAAGAATTGAGGAAACAATTCTAGAATTATTCATTACCAAACGCAATTCTATTCCCAGCAAAAAACATAATTATGTGTTACCAAACGCGATTTTGTTCCCAGCACAAAACAAAATTTTATCGTTACCAAACGCAATTCTGTACCTAGTTAGAAATAGAATTCTCAACTCAACTCAATCCAACCCATCCCACTTGGGTTGAGAAAAATGGGAACACTAACCAAATGCCACCTAATTTTTTTGCGTAAAAAATTACAATAATTTTTATGAGGTAAATGATATTGGATTTTTAACACAATAATGGAAATACTCAAAAAAATTACCCTAGTGAGATAGTAAGATGAATAATAAATTATAAAATTTGGGATCCCAAGCATAAATCCCCAAAAAATTATTCTAAATCGAAAGGACAACAAAATGTTACCGGCCCGTCAAAATAGACATCCCACATGAGCAATTAGATGCAACTGGATCACCATATTCCACTCGATCAGCTCTCATTGCGGCGGCAATCATCCGTCTTCCGCCGCCAACTCCGCCGTTTCCCGCCGCCTCCTCATCATCAATCGACAGCAGATCCACAATCACCATCTGGGTCTCCGGCGGAACCTCCACCGGAGCACGTCCCTCAAGCATTTCCACCACACGATTCATAGCCGGCCTCAGCCTCGCCTTCTCCTGTATGCACCACAGACCCACGTGAACCATTCTCTTCACCTCTTCTTCCTCAATAATTTCGCCATTTTCCGACAATCTCTCGTCGACGACCTCCATGATTTTGTCTGCCTTCAATTTTTCCCAGACAATCTTCGGAAAATACTGAAATTTCCTCTTCGATTTGTCGGTTCCGTTGTCGATAACGGTCACATTTCTTCGCCCTCCGATGATTTCGAGCAGGACCATTCCGTAGCTGTAGATGTCGGATTTCTCGGACACGCCGTGTTCTAACAGCCACTCCGGCGCCAAGTAGCCTCTGGTTCCCCGGATCGTCGTCACGATTCGGCTCTCTTCCTTTCCCATCAGCTTCGAGAGGCCGAAATCCGAGACGATCGCTCTGTAGTTGTCGTCCAAGAGGATGTTTTCCGGCTTGACGTCGAGGTGGAGGATCCGGGACCTGCAGTCATGGTGGAGGTAGGAAAGAGCTCTGGCGACGTCGACGGCGACCTGGCGTCTCGATTCCCACGGCAAGCAACCGCCGCCGATCCGGCGGGTTCCCCTGTTCGGGAAGATCCATTTGTCCAGCGACCCATTGATGATGAAATCGTAGACGAGGAATCTGGGTCCCTGGGGAACGCTGCAGTAGCCAAAGAGGTGCACGAGGTTGGAGTGTTGGACGCTGGCTATGGCGGCGACTTCCGATCTGAACTCCTTCTCGCAACGCTCCTCGCCGCCTTCTATCCGCTTCACCGCCACCGGCGTTCCATCGCTGAGAACCCCTTTGAAGACGGATGCCGATGCGCCGCGGCCGATCAGAGATCGGAAACCGTCGGTGGCTTCCTCGAGCTCTCTGTGCCGGAACTTAGTGGGTACTCCGGCAACTTTCCGGAGGAAACTGTACTCGATCCGAAGCTCCCGTCCTTCAGACACCAATTGGGTTTCTAATAGCTTTCTTCTCCGATTGAATTGCCTTCTGATCAGAACAAATACGAAGATAGCAATAATTGCAGCGATTGAAGCTCCACAGACAAGAAAAAAGGTCCTGGAAAACTTCAGACAGACACGGGCGACGACGATTAAGATTACGAGGACGATGACCGATGAACCGGCGATTATGTTCGCTTTCTTGTCCTCCATTAATGAATCATCGCTGTTTTACGGCGATTGAATGGAAGAACAATGTTGTTTTTCTTGAAGATCGCTGCTTAATCTCGTCAAAATTTTATTTTTGATTTTTATTTTTTGCTGGTTTCCTAGAATTCTTGCTTGAATATATCTCCTAATTGTTTACACTGTAAAGTTGAAAGTTGACCGAAGTGTTTAGTTAGAAAATTGTACGGTTGATGACATTTTGCCTCCTTATACTTTGACCAAATTACACTTTTCACCTCCATAGTATTTCCTCAACATTTATCTCTCTCCTTCAGACTTAAAGACAATTGTTATATTTCTCACTGAACATAACAGTCAAACCTCAAAAAATAAAAATTCATAAATTAATTAAAATTTATACTCCAAGTCTAATCAGATAATATCTATTTATCTCTTTTTTTTCTCCTTCTTTTTCACATTTTTTTTATTTTTTGGGTTGAGTCGGGTATAAGAGTAAATTTTTTATTTGTCAAATTCTGCTAACTAGATAACCGTTGTACTTAAATTTGAAATATGAGGGAGGAATTGCTGACAAAAATATTATATGGATATAAAGTATAATTTGATTAAATCATAGGGGTAAAGTGTGATTAATCCAAAATTATACGTTAGCCCCGTCAAATTACCATGTACAAGGACGGACCACCCACTACCCTAACACTGACCATTTAGATTGACTTATCAAACACGAGAAGAAACACAAAAAGAAACAATTGACTTACTCAATTCGTACATTAAAGAGAGTTGCCTTTTGAACTTATCCTTTTCTTTTTGTTTTTATATAGGGCAAACCTCTAACTCATTTTATTTTTTTTTGGAAAAATTATCGGTTAAGCTCAAAAATAATTATTGTTCACCGTTTAAATTTATCTATTTTTTCTTGCACCGAAAACTCTCATCTCCAGTTATTTTTTGCACTAATTAGTCAATTTTTCAAAAACGGCCGGCAACGAGATTACCGAAATGTCCTCCTGTGATTTGCGCGAGCATCGCCTTGCCGCCGTCGTCAACGCCTTCACAACGATGCACTCCGTCCAAATCCGATGCCTTTCCTACCGTCACCGACGCCTTCCCCACCGTTGACGTCCAGATCTGACTTCTCCACCACCGTTGTCGTCTAGATCTCAGGTGAATGGAATAGCAGTGGATGATGAAACGGCTTCAAGGTTGAAAGTGGGGATGAAGAGCAAGAATATATTTTCCATCTTCAATTTGTGTAGAAACAAACTTGAACATGACTTGGATTTTCAAGAAGTTTTCATCTGAAATGGTGAAGTGCGCGAATCTAGAGAGAGATTGGAGGATGAATGGTGTGCACATTTTTTAAGTTTGTGTGTAATAGCTCACTTCAAAATATCTTAACAAAATTACACTTTGTACCTTGCAATTTATAGTTTTATTTACTTAGATGCAGTGTTAATTTTATACGTAACATCCCCTTGAAATTGGACGATGTTACGTGTAACATTACCATAATACGATTCAATATAGATGTTATATGTAACATCCACATAAAAGTATATTTTGTATTTAACATCAACTGAATCGCATTAATGTTACATGTAACATCTTCTAAAATAAAATATTATATGTAAGATCTATTGAAAATATTTTTTAAAATAATTATTGATTATAGATGTTACATCTAAGATCTATTGAAAATATTTTTTTGAATTTTGACAATATTAAACAGTATTACATACAATATTGCATTTAGATGTTACACATAACATCCACGCATAATACAATTAAATATAAATGTTACATGTAATATCCACATAAATATTATGTTTTACATGTAACATCAACTGAAAATTGATATAGATGCTACATATAACATCCATTGAAAATCTGTTTTAAAATAATTAATGATTAAATTTTTTTTTTAATTTTGACAATATTAGACAGTGTTGCATTCAATATACACATTAAAATATGACATTTTGGTAATATTAGATAGTGTTACATTCAACACATACATTATGTTTTACATGTAATATCAACTGAAAATTGATATAGATGCTACATATAACATCCATTGAAAATCTGTTTTAAAATAATTAATGATTAATTTATTTATTTTTAATTTTGGCAATATTAGACAGTGTTGCATTCAACATACACATTGAAATATGACATTTTGGTAATATTAGATAGTGTTACATTCAATACATACATTATCTTTGGATGTTACATGTAACATCCATGCATAATACTATCCATAAGTAAAAAAAATATGATTAGTATATCGTAAAAAAGATAACATTTTACTGATTAATACGGCATAAAAATATTATTTTTATAACATTAGAAACTACGAAAAAATTCATATGTTTTGATATTAGCATTAAAAGTTACATATGAGGAATATTTTGGTCAAAAAACGATAAAAGGAGTTGCTGGTGCAAAAAAAACAAAAATGGGCTTGATCGATAATTTCTTCCTCATTTGGGGAGTTGCTGGTGCATGCCCTTTTTTTTTAATGTGATCTTCTTTTTGGTTACCTATTTTCTATGTAATCCTTCTATCACTAATTAGAGTTAATTTGGATAAAATTTGACCATGTGAGATGCACGTTCTATACTTTAGGAGTGAAAACGTTATTTTAATTGAAAGGTGTCTAGCCATTTTTTATCTTTTTCTTCTTTTCTTCATCCCTGCACAACTCGCAATTTCCACCTCTTCTTCACCGCGCACGTCCAGCCACCACGACTTCCATCTCCGACCAACACCAATGTCACTGCTATTAACGCCACCCCCTCCTCCCATGTAATCGATGTTAGAATTTTTTGCTATTTTAATTGATTAATTAAAATGAGACTCATTAATTAATTTAATCAGGTTATTATTTTGTTGTGTCCTTCATCGTTTAAGGATCAACGTAGTATATTTATATGCAAAAAATAATTAAGTTTTGAATAAGATTTTAATTCTCAAATAAACACATTTGAGATTGGTTGAAAATATAAATGAATAAATTATCCCAAATTACTTGGGAAGGGGAAGAGTTATCCCACATTGCGTAGAAATGGAGAATTTGAGTTGTAAGATGTAGTTATTCCACATTGGTTATGGAGAAGAAATTCAAGCTTATATCAACTTATAAATTGAAAACAAAAGCAGACCACTAACCATCAAACTTTCAAACTCGAATTAGGTCGAGTTGGGTTTGGGTTTGGGTTTGGATTGGATCCGAGTTGGGTTGGGTCCGGATTGGGCCGGATCTTGACCCACCAGAATAATTTAAAATTTAATTAGTAATAGTTAAGTAGTTAATTAATTGCTTAATCGTTAATTTTGAATTAGCACTAATGAACAGACATGAAGGTTCATTAGATGGCTGTTCGCATTAACGTTAACGCGAACAAGTGCATTTCCAAAGTAAGTTACGATTCGCGTTAACTTTAACGCGAATAAATGTTTTTCCAAAGTTGCATCCATTTAATAGTGACTTTTGGTCTTCTATAAATAGGAGACTTCTCATTGATTTTAAGTAGTATGATTCATAATATTATCACTTCATATTACCATCAAAGCACACATCATTTAGAATTTTGTGAGAGGTCAAGCGTAAGTCTAGTTCGCTGAAGTTTTTGGTTTCAAGCGTTTGTACTAAAAACTTGAAGATCGTTGTACCTTGGGAAATAGACGTCCATTCAACCATTAGCACTAGTGTGGAGGCGTGAATCTACTTTAAGGGTATAGAGTCAAATTTTAATCTCGATCTACTTTAGATCAATTCGTTATTTGAATATCCAGATAAGTTTTTATTTAAAGTTTAAAATATTGTTTATGTTACGTTAACATTAACATATTTTGTCACTGTTACTTCTGTGTTTCTGTTACATTAATCTTAACACATTTTGTTATTGTTATTTTTTATTTTCTGTTCGTTAACGTTAACATCACGTTTCTGATTTAGTATACATTTAGATTATTTTACAGATTTTTTATAATTTATTTTTAATGTTGATAGTGATTAATTAATATTCACATTAATATTATTTAATAATTATTATTTTTATTTTATGATTATTTAAATATTTATTTTGAAATTTCGGCATTTCCACCCACAATTGAAGACCCCAATCCAGATTGTTCAACTCAGAGAGAGGAAATCGGAAGAATTTCGTGACGGAAATGAAGCAGAGAGCGAGGTTTTAGATAGAGAAAGACAGAAAAGCTCAATGGAGCCACCGGCGAAGAAATGAGAGAGGTTTTAGAGAGAGAGACATAAAAGCTCAACCAGACCCAGACCTTCGGCGGCGCAACTATTGTCGAAACCCAGATCGGAGCTCCATGCCCCGTCGTACTAGAAGAGCTTCGTTGAACAAGAGGGGCTCCGATCTAGGGTCTATCGAACCAGAGGAGCTCCGATCTGGGTTCCGGCAACAGTTCCGCCGCCGAAGGTCTGGGTCTGATTGAACTTTTCTCTCTCTCTCTCTAAAACCTCCCTCAGTTCTTCGCCGGTGGCTCTATTAAGCTTCTCTATCTCTATCTACTCTCTCTCTAAAACCTCCCTCTCGACTTTATTTATGCCGCGAAATTCCCCCCAATTTTTCCTCTCTCCGGAGTTGAGCAATCTGGGTTTGGGTCTTTGCTTGCAGGGTGGGGGTGGCGTTAATGGCAGTGGCTTTGGTATTGGGCAGAGATGGAGGTGGTGGCTTGACATAGGTAGTGAAGAAGAGGTAGAGACGGCGAGCCGTGCAGGGACGAAATAAAAAAGAAGAAAAAAAAAAAGGGAAGAAAACCTTTCAATTAAAATGACGTTTTTCACCCCCTAATGTATGGCACGTGAAATCACATTGTCAAATTTCGCCCAAATTAATGTCAATTAAAAACAGAAAGCCTACATAAATAATTAGCAAGAAAAAAAAGGACCACATTGATAAAAAAATTAATAATAATAATAATAATAAAATAAAAATAAAAATTAGTTGAAGGTCTATATAAAAAATGCGCTACAAATGGAAAGACCAACTCAAAGACATTCACATACCACCCTCAACCCAAGCCGTCAGAACCCCCCACCATGTCCACCGCATCACTCGCCATTTTCTTCTTCTTCTTATTCTTTCTCTATATCTCTCTCTATATGTGTGTGTATTGATGTGGGAGATTTCGTCACACACACAGAACACGCCACGTGGAAGATATCACGACAAATGTGGAAAAACAGCCGAACAGGGCCCCCCGAACACGCCTTGCTCGACATCTTCCAAGTAGGCAAATCATCTACCACACAGGGGTGCACTGCCACCTCTTCTGCTCGGTTTCTCTCCTACATAAGCCTACAGACCTTGGACAAGGCGCCGGAGGTTCGGGCTCTGCTCCTCGAATGCCCTTGGCACGATTTTTCTCCTCTATCGGACCCCCTTGATGCCCGTGTGACTTTCGATCAGGGATTTTCGCCCTAAGGTCAGCATTGGGGGGCACGGCAACTCTTTTCTACATATACGACGCCATGGGCCAGGCCCCTTCTCCTCAACATACTAGATCGAGCCATGAACTCCTCTTGATGGGCCTAAAGCCCATGTTCGGAAGATTAACTTCTCTACTCGCCAGCTCATTGGTCACGCGCTAGATTAGGATAATTAATCAAGCTCAGACCCCTAATCCTGCGGTGCTAATTGAGCCCATCGCCTATAAATACTCAAGCATCCCAATGCCCCTTGTATTGTTGCTCATTCATTTGAAAGCACATTTAGTCTTTTCTCCCAAGCTCTTACTTTAACGTCAGAGGGACTTCACCATATACAACGCCGGTGGATCTTTGTGCAAGTATAGCGCAGGAGCTTAGTTCAAAATCTCAGTTCGGATTGAAAGGATCTCTAGCACGTCATACCTCCACCATAGCAAGGAAACGTGCACGTGTCCTGACTGGACCATACTGTTGTTGAGTACCAATTTTTGACACTAACATATATATATATATATATGTTTAAGTGCTCATATCTGCAAATTGGAACACTTTTCTTTTGTATATATATATATATATATATATATATATATATATATATATATATATATATATGAGAGAGAGAGAAGAAAAAGAAGAAGAAGAGAGAGAGAAGGAGGCAATGGATTTGTACATATATATATATATATATGAGAGAGAGAGAGAGAAGAAGAAGAGAGAGAGAGAGAGAAGGAGGCAATGGACAGGGGATGGGGGATCGGCGGGTGCTGGGTGGGTTACAAGGAACGGTGGGGGGCGTCAGCTCTAGCGATGATTGCTCAATGTGGAAGGGGTAGTAAAAAAGAAAGAGGGAAATAAGTATAAAATAATAATTTAAAGAATAAAATAATAATTTAATTAAATAATTTTAATTTATTTAGAAGTGCCAATTAATGAAAGAACTAAAATAAGAGTTTTAAAATGACAAAAAAAAAAAAAAAAACTATTATTATTTTGAGGATTAAGAAAAATTTAAAGGTGAAAAGAATGATAATTTTTGTGCCGACTAAGACTTAGAAGTCTTCAATTTTTATTTTTATTTTTGAAATAAATCACGTAACAAGGAGAAGGAAACACAAGTTTGAGAAATAAAAATCTTCCAAATGGACATTATTTTATGGGGTTTTTGACACTTTGAACCCCCAAAGCTTGATTGTTATTTTGCTTTGATCACTATAATTTGAACACAACAACCTGAAGTTCTGCAATCATCCCATTTCAGTTCAAATCTATAATATCATTACAATTTTAGATGACAAACAGTCAACTACTATGCACACATGGGCATTTTTAGCCTTTTTTTTCCCCTCATAATTTTTCTCTATATATCTCTTATATGCATATTTCTGAATATTTGGACGGGAAGGAGAATAAGAGGGGAGTCCAAGACTAAAATTGCACGAAAAATAATAGGTGACTATTTTTTATCTAAAATTATAATAGTGATAATGGCTTGGAGTGTGGTGTTACATGTTCAAGGAAAAGTTACATTTTTATCCTTAACATAAGGGGCGGATGTCTATATGGACTACGAGATTTTTTAAATTGCATATTTGATCTTTCAACTTCCATATTTGTTTCAATTTTATAAAATTGAAAATGTTAACGAATTTGGATGGAAAATGGGATCAACTCAGCATGTGGCCTTCTAATAGGGATATTTTTGTCATTTTATTACTCCACTAAACCTAAACGTTTTTCCCTAATAATGATTCAAAGTTCTCTCTCTCTAATTTTTCAAACAAATCATTGTTAGAGAAATATTAGGAAAAAAAAATATCTTACCTTTAGTGTACTGATGAAATGACAATATCATTATTAGAATGTCACTTGCTTAGCACAATCCATTTTTCATTCAAAATCATTAATATTTTTTTATTTTTGGGGATTGAAACAAATACAAAACTTGAAGCCCATCCCATATTTCAGGGGACAAAAATATAATTTTCCCTATGTTTAAATCAAAACTCAGAGGACCAAAGTAAGATTTTAGTCAAACTTTTGGGGCACATAGTGTCAAAACCCCTTATTTTATTTTGACTACAACATTTGCACGTGGTGTCTTATCCTAAGGAAGTTCCTATGCAATTAAGATCTTGTCTCTATAATAAAATATTTTTATTAATAAAATATATTATATTATTATAATTTATTATACACATGTTATGCTATGGATTTTTCGTACTTAAATTATTTTATCGATTTTCAAATTTATAATTAAAAAAAAAAATTACTAGTAAAACATATATATATATATATATATATATATATATATATATATATATATATATATATATATATATATATAATTTAAAATATACAAAATATAATTAACCTCAAACGCATTGTATGTGGGGTAATGAAATTTTATGCAAAATAATTTTTTACTAAATATTTTGTCAATTCATCTCAAACATTCATTCTCCTTAAATTAATTCAAATAAATGGAAAGATTAGAAAAAAAAAGTATTGATTTATTAATAGAATTTAAACATTTTCAAACATCACATGAGAAATAAACAAGAGAATATTTTGGAATATTTGATCACTTTAGACAAAGTGGGATTAATTATTTAATTTCCACCACCTCATCTCTTTCTATTCTTTCTTTAATTTAATTATTTAAATTAAAAATTTTGTACTTTCATTTTATTTTTATTTTATTTTTATTTTTTTTGAGTAAAATATGTCCAGATCAGATTACAGATATCTCGACTAATCACCTTCTTAACCAATCTTAAAGGTGTATTCCTTCACATTGGTCTGATACATTCATAATCAAAGTCAAGATTTTATTCCTAAAGTGCTCTCCGAAAGAGTCGAACTTGGTTTACAATGAAGGGAGTATTTTTTCTTACCAACTGGACTAATACTGTTTGAGTAAAAAAATAAATAAATAAAAAATTGTGCTTATAAACATGATATATACACTAATTTATAATAATAAACGTCTTCTCATAATAGGGCCACTAAAAATAGGGCCGTTGACAATTTACCCTAAATTTTGGGCAACCACCATTAAGCCCAATATTTGGATCCACTTTAGTTTGATTAAGAACGTTAGGAATGCATCTAATCAAGGTAATAATATTAAAGTTTTTAAGGGCTTATGAAGTTTCCTTTTTGATCCACCATCTTAATATTTAAAGGCGAAGATTTTCCAAGAATTGGATTACATTTGTTTTTGATGTATTGTAGGGAGATCAGCTTGTTTAAAAATAAAATAAATAAAATAGAAAGTAAGAGAAAAATAAAAAATTGAAATTATTTTGTTGTAAGGATATTTTTGTCAATAAAATGGGTAGAGGGTGTCTCATATAATCAGATTGAAAAAATAAGGGATCTCTTCGGTATTATAAAAATGACAAAGAATGTTATTGATATTTATTGAAATGACGGTCTCTCCACTTTAAACTCTTCAAAAATTCTATTCAAATCAATTTTGCAATTATTTTCTCAAATCACATGTTTTTCAATTAAGTTTTTAAAATTTTAAAATTATTTTAATTTATATAATTTTAATTTTTATATTTTTTTAGTTTATGGTAAGATATGTCCGGACTAATTTACGCACAATTCAACTAATCACATCTCCGGATGATCTTAAGGGTGCACTCCCCCACTTTGGTCCAATACATTTGGGATTATGATGTAGGGAAATTTGGTGGCCCGTTAACACACGCCTAGGGATCTACACGTGGAAGGTATCGCTACAAGTAGGGATGACGAACGACAAGTGTTGGAAGATGGTTGAGCTCCGTCCTTTGTACAGGCCCAGCTCGGTGAACACAAAAGGGAAGCCCTAAATCCGAGTTCTGTCCCCCTGTCTACCAATCGGCAACGAACCTCGAGGGTACCCTGCCCAGAGACTGCCTAAATAGCAGGTAACTACCTAGCAGCCCCTCTGAACAGGTGCTGCTCGGTAAGTGCCAAAGAGGGGGGGGGTCTTTCTTTTTGACCAAGCATTCCCCCGAGCGTTTGGACACAGGTGGGGTTGGTCTCTACTCACCTCAGCCGTTGGAATCCTTAATTGAACGGCCGAGGTGGGCCATCCGAGCACATCCTACTCGACATCCTCCGAATGTGCGAATCATCTACTGAGTAGGGAAATCACCATATCCTCTGCTTGGTTTCGCTCATGTAGAAGCCCGGGAAAGCCAGATGGAGGTTGGGGGTTCGAGCCTTACTCTCCACATGTCCCTGGTCTTGTTCCTCCTATTGCCTCTTCTAGACCTCCATGCTCTCCCGCCGAGCTTCATTCTCCAAACAGGCCCTGCCCAGTATTTGCCATGTGATTGAATCTCCGACTGAGCAGGGACACCGTCTTTTCCCCTAGTTGGCCCAACACCTGTGGAGGTCCCTGAAGGTCAGTTTTGAGCTGGGGACCAAGCTCTACCTTCCGAGCGCCTTCGACTCTGTTTTTCTCCTATGTCAAGCCTCATCAGCTTCCGTTTGGACCCTGAACTCTAGTTCCCATTCCTTAATTAACATTTGAGGGGTATGACGATCGATCCCGACATCTCCGTCAACTAGGGACCCGACCCATTCTCCTCAATAGTGTTGGGCCGGCCCTTGGACTCTCCATAATGGGCTTGAAGCCCAAGCCCAGAGGCTTAATCTCTCTACTCGTCAGCTCATTGGTTACGCGTCGGATTAGGATAATTAATCGAGCTCAAGCCCCTAATCCTACGGTGCTAATCGAGCTCATCTCCTATATATACCCAGGCATCCCCATGCCCTAGATATTGCTTAACATTTTACTTGAGAGTACTTTAACTTTTTCCCTCGATCTCTTACTCTCACGCCGTAGGGACGTCACCGGGCACAACCCTTGTAGGTCTTTGTATAGGTACAGCTCAAGACTTCTGTTCGGAATCTCAGCTCAAATTGCTTGGATTGATTCAGGACCTAAAAACAAGAGAAATTTATTGATCTCTGAGATCGGTTTGCAGCACACATTACCTCCACCTCAGCACATAATTCAAATATGTCCTCTGACTGGACTAACTCAATGTGTTAGTCAATTTCTCACACCAACAGATTATATTCAAGATTTTATTATTAGAATGTTTTTTTTGGAAAAGTCGAATTCTGATTAAAAAAATAAAATAAAATCCGAAAGGACAGACACCTAACATTAATTCCAATTTAATTCAGAGTCTAACTTATATTTATTTCACTGATAAAAGTTAGTCTGGATGTGTCACGTCGAAACAAATCGGAATGATTTTAAAATTAGAGATTTTAACACTTTATACCCCTAAAATTTCACCATTATCTCACTTAGGTCCATATATTTTCAATTTAAACAACATCACCCTAAAGTTTTGTAATTATCCCACTACGTTGCAAATTACTATTCCTGTTGTCGTTTTGTTGGTAGACATTCAATTGTCACAACTGTGACTATTTTTAAGGGAGCTTTCTATGTATTGTACATCTTCCAATACTCTCGCTTTTGTTTGGATCTATTGGATTATAGAGCGAGTTAAGTCGACATGTAGAGTGTCCACATGGATCCTAAGTTCCATGAACAATCACTATATGAACGAACGTGGCTCTTGATATCAAAGATCATGTCTATTCAGTAGACATTTATGAAAAAGGACACACCCTTTAAGATTCTCTCTATAAAGAGACATTGATATTTTTAAAGTTTCTAATCCCATCAAAGTTATAGAAAATTTGAGTGGTTTTAGTTAGTAAGTATGTAGATATTATAAAAAAATACTCTACTAATAATTTTCTTACCGACGAGAGAAAAAAAAAAAAACAGGTTGTAAACGGATCTTTCGTATCCGAAAGATACACTTATATTTTAATGTTTCCATATTAGTTTACATGATTGATAATAAAAGAATGCACAAAATTCCTTGTCAACAATGAGCAAGTGTAAACTATGTGTTTGTTTCTATGTGTAATACTTTTTTTTTTTTTGGGGGGGGGGGGAGGGGGAAGGAAGAGACAATAGATGTCTATAAAGTCCTCTTAAAAATAGTAAGGTATGTGACTATTTGTCATCTAAAATTGTGAAGAGGTTAATGATTTGGACTGAAGTTGAATGATTAGGAAACTTCATGGTGTAATTAAAATCATGATCGATGACCAAAGTGAGATAATAATAAAATTTCAGGGTATAAAGTGTCAAAAACCCTTAAAATTCTGAAGTATGTGACTGAAACTATAAAAATACCATGGACCAAATTGACACAAATCTTAAATTTTGGGGACAAAGAGACAGATTATAAAAAAAAAAAAAATGGGAAAGAAAAACAGAAAGATATCCTTAAACCAACCTTAGCAAGAAGAATGAAGAAAGAAAGAACAATATTCCTTAAACGGCGTTAGTTAGGTGCGTTTGATTAGTGTTTCTGGTTTTCTGTTTTTTTTTTTTTTTTTTTTATACCTTTTAGTCCGGGTTAGTTTACGCACATCTCGACTAATTATTTTACAGGCGATCTCAAGGGCGCACTCCCCCATATCGACTTGGTGTATTCAGAATTAAATTCAATATTTAATTCCCGGAGTGTCCATCAGGAGAGTCAAACTTTGATTAAAAAGAAAATTTAGCACCTCCTTTTGTCAACCAGACTAACACTTCTGGTTTTTTGTTTTCTACTTTTAATAAATTGGCATCAAAATTATGCTTATGTTTTGGAGTATTTTGGGAATAAAAATATATTTGGTAACTACCATTATCCTGAAATAATTTCTTTTAATTTATAAGAACAGAAAGAAAGAAACATGTGTACCCAAGAGGTGTTAGTCTGGTTGGTAAATGAATGTATCCTATTTCCTTATCAACCAACGTTCGACTCTCGTGGGGAGTACTCCGGGAATTAAATCTTGAATGCGCTAAGTCGATGTGGTGGAGTGCACCCTTAAAATCGTCCGGTGAGGTGATTAGTCGAGGTGCGCATAAGCTGATCCAGACACACCTTACCATAAAACAAAAAAAATACATGTGCATTTGCAACATTTGTTCTTTTTTTCTTTTTTCTTTGAAGTGTATGACAATAAATATACATATTTCTTAATCAGGGTTGGGGTGGTGGCCGACAAAGTGACAATGAGAATAATTTTATAGGAGTGAATAATAATCAATATTTTTTTATTTTTCAGACTTTTAAGGAATTCAAAAATACTCCCAAAATATATATATATATATATAAAAGACAAAAATGTGTTTATTAAACTCGTTTTTATATTTTAATTCCAAAATTTTAGGAACGAGAAACAAAATCATGAAACGGAATGGGGCCTTAGTTGTACCCTTTGATTCAAATTTTGCTTGAAAAATAGTTGAATATCACAAGGAAAAGCTGGCAAATAGCGACCCATTAACCCCAAAAAGGAAAAATCTATATATCTTATGTAGTGTCCAAGAGATTTAAAGTTGTAGTGGGCCATTAGTTGTACAAATATTTATTTATTTGTTGTATTACTATTTATTTATTTGTTGTATTTATAAACTCCATTCTCTCTTATTTTAAAAATATTATCCAAGAATAATATCCCAATAATACATTAGAATTCTGGCAAATTAATAAAGAATTTGACACGATTTGAATATTTCAAAATTTATTGTGTTCAAATTAAACAGATATGGACTAAAATGATATTTCTCTAAAATTTTAGGGTGTAAAATACCAAAAGTTCTTCTTAGTTTACCTCGACTTGCGATATTTCCGCTTGGAACGCATTTTATTTGACAATTTTTTGGATGTAGTGCTTGTTGTGGTGTTGATAAAATGTCTTATTTTGGCACTACACAAAATCATTTTAAATGTGTTAAATCATTGAGGATGCCTAAAAATTGAAATATTTAATTTCTAACACTTTGCACCCCTAAAGTTTGAAAAAATTGTACTTTGGTCCCCATAGTTTCACTAATCATCCACTACAGTCCGCATCATTATCTCCATTACAATTTGAACGGAAAATAGTCACATGTCGTGCATGTGACTATTTTTAAGGTATTTTATGGACATTTTTAGCCTCTTCCCTTCCCCCTTCTTATTCTCCTTCATTGCCCAAATACACAAAAATAAAATATATAGATATGATATAACATATATACACACACAACTTTTTTATAGAAAATTTATAAAGGCAAACGAATAGAATAAGAATGTCTTTGAGGTTCTCTTAGAAATAGTTGGGTGCACAACAGGTGACGGTATACTATACAAAATTGTAATAGAGTTATTGATTTGGACTAAAGTGGGATCATTACGAAGTTTTGGGGTGTCGTGTATTCAAATTGAAACTATAGTAGACCGAAGTGAAATAATGGTCATACTTGGGTGTGCAAAGTGTCAAATCTCCCAATAATTAGGAATAATAGTCTTTATTTAAAATAGGGCAAAATACACTTTTTGACCTTCAAAATGAATTGGTCTCATGGTTTAATTAGTTTACAATGTAATGTGTTGAAATGTCCTCAAATGTAGGGTCAAAATGGTCAGCTTAAATCTGAAATTCCAAATTTGACCCTAAAACATTTTCAAACCTTAAGTGAGAATTGTGGCTGACCTTTGTTGTGGTTGACCTAGTCAGTTTATATAGAGCTTTTTGCACTTCGCATTCTGAAGTTTTAGAGAAATTTTATTTTAGCCCTTATTTTGTTTTATTTTAACATATTAAATCCTCAAATATCCAAATCGTGTCAAGTCAGTCCAAATCGGTAACTCCTTATGACAGAAATCAGCCATTTGTCAAATACGAAATCAATCATGCAGGTAAATTCCGTCATGTGTTCAAATTGAAAATATAGGGGCTAGAGTGGATTTTTCAAAACTTCAAGGGTGCAAAGTGCAGTTTTTGTGGCATCTCGCTTTATACTCTCATTATTTAATTGTAGCATAATACCCCCAAAGAATACATAATTGTGTCAATTAAGTAGAAGAGGGCCTTTTCAAGGGTGAATCAATAGAAAAATAATATGAGGGTTCAAAATGAGAAGTTAGATCAAAGTTAGGGGCCAATTTTACACTTAAGCATTGAAAAAGTCTAATTATAAACTAATTCACTCACGTTTCTAGACTTGTATGAAATTGATTTAAGAATTGAGTTTGCATAAAGTCTAACCCTAAAAGAGAAAAAAAATGGATTAATTACACTTTCTACTTTATATTTTTGTAGTATTTTCGTCAGTATTTACCCCTTATAATTTTTACTTAAATATAACAGTTAAATAATTAAAATTATGCCCGGGTCAAATAATCTAAGGAATGATTTAATTTGAGTAAGGGACCTCACAAATTATGTTTAAAAAATTTCTTATTTGGATGAAGAGAAATTTACGAAATCCATTTATTTGTAAAATAGGAAAAATAAGAGTGATTCGCAAATTCTTTCAAAACACAAGTTATTTCTAAATCTTTCCAGGAAATAATTTATTATTTTTTCAATTTTTTATTTATTTCATTTCAATCCCATTTTTTATTTTGTAGTTGTGTAAATTTCAAAATTCTCTCTTCTATCTTATATGATAAAATTATATTTGTAAAATATATTAAAATAGTTATGTATAATTAAAGTTATATTATTAAAATTATATTACTTATATTATTAAATTACTAGATAAAGATATATTTTTATATTTTTAATTATTAAAATGTAATAGATTTTAAAATTCTACGTACAAATATTTGTCTATTTAAACAAGAGAATTATGAAATTATACAATTAATTTCTCCATTTAAAAAAGTTATTCAAACAAGAAATTTATAAATAATGGGATTTCAAAATTCAGAATTTTAAAATTCCATCATTTACAAATTTCATGGATTTATCAAATCCCTTACCTAAACGCAATTTAACATAATTGCATAAAATATTAAATTTACCCCTATACCCAACCTGAATTGGGAAAATTAAATAAAAAAAAAAAGAGGAAAAAATAGGGCAAATTGATATTACCCCACTTGAGGGTATAAATGTCAATCGATATTAAATAATTTAATAATTTTGACTTTTTGATGCTTGGCCGTTAATTTTAACGAAAAATGTAACCATTGTACTTTAGTCTGAATTACAGAAAGAAAAATAGTCACGAAAATAATACGCAATTAACCCTATATCACATCCATAATGGTCTTTTGTAGTTACGAAAATTGTAGCTTCTAAAATTTAAATGATGGAAGCATTATATCCTAATCAAATCCGTAATGGCCTTTTGTTTAATTCTTCCTTAATTAGCTCCCTCCCCCTGTAGGTTTTTTCAAACTTAATTCGGATGGTAGTGCTTTTGGCAACCCAAGGAAATGTGGTATCGAAGGACTTATCAGACATGTGGATGGTTTGTGCTTCGTGGAAGATCGGGTTCTTTGGTTATCCCAAGTCTTGTACTTGCCTTGACGTGGAAATCAAAAGTATCCATGCGGGACTGTGTCTGATGATTACTAGAGGATTTCCAAGAATTGTGATGGAATCGAATTCGAAAGAAGTCGTGAAACTCATCAAAGGGGAGTGTCCTGAAAGTCATGTGTTTAGAGGATGGAACGTGAAGTGCAAGCACATTATTGAAACTCATAACTTCACAATTCAAGTGACTAGAAGGATTAATAATAGATGCGTTAATTACCTTGTTGGGATGAGAACTAACAATGGATCGAAAATGCACTTCCTTGAAGAAACCTTGGAAGAATTGAAAAGGCTTCTTATAGTTGAGATGAAGAACGAGGCCCGCTTTCGCAGTCCTTAGTTTCAGTGTTTTGCTTTTGTTTACTGGAAAAAAAAATCCATCATTCTTATGATTTCATACACAATTATCTTTTATACGAAATTATAAAAAAAATTATATTTTTTATATAAAATTTTTAATTACTACTAATGCATAAATTTAGCAGATAGTCACAGAATAATTCTCGTGAATTTAGAGTTTAAATCCGAGATATTCATGTCATTTTGATAAATATCAAGAATACCTTATCATTTTAATAGTACGTGAGATATCAATTATCCCTTTAGTCTTTTTTTTTGGTCAAGTTTAAATCCGAAATTCTCAAGCCATTTCGATAAATACCAAAAATACCCTTTCATTTTAATAGTACGTGAGACATCAATTATCTCTTTAGTCTAGTGATCAGAGACATTCCATGTCATAGTTTATTGACAAAAATGCCCTTACGACATAATATTTTTTATTTTCTATTATTTATTTCTTTTTTCTTTTTTTTTTGTGTTTTTTTTATGGTATATATAAAATAAAAAATTAAACTCAGAAACGAAAAAGGTAGAAAATAAATTAAAAAAATAAAGTAATAAAAAATAGGAATTCAAAACAAAAAACAAAAAAAAAATATTGAATTTGAAAAAAAAAAATAAAACAAAAAAACAAAAGAAAAAACCAAACCAAAACATTCTATTTTTTTCTTCTTCTTTTGTTTTTAATATTTTTGACTTTTATTTTCTAATTTTTTACATTTGATTTTTTTTTTATATAAACACCATATACACAAAACAAAATAAATAATATGGAACAAAAATAAAAAAAATATAAAAATAAAAATAAGCGAGAGAGAAAAAGAAAAAAATAGAAAATAAAAATTAAATTAAAAATATTATTTTGCATAAGTATTTTTGCCAACAAATATAATAAGAAATGTCTTACTTGTTATTAAAATGACAGGGTCTCTCGAGTAAAAATATGTTATATATTATCGATATATATATATATATATATATATATATATATATATATATATATTTATTTATTTATTTTAAGCAAATAAAAATTCTTGCTTCATTAATACACAATATTCATGCTTAATCTTTTATCATTAATTAACAAAATCAAAACTTTCATTACCAAGTATTTAATTTTTAAAATTTAAATATTAAAAAAAAATAATAATCTGGAGTGCGTATTACACACCACGTCCACGATAGGGTATGGAGGAGTTATAATCCCAGCCAAACCATCTATTCTTAGGCAGTTGGCAACTTGGGTTACAATACACACCTTATTCTTATTTTCTTAACCTGTTTTTTTCCCCCAAAAAAGGGAAAAAAATATTCAAAACCTCTCTCTCTCTCTCTCTCTCTCTCTCTCTCTCTCTCTCTCGGAGTCGAAAATCTGCGAAAGGTAAACTGGATTTTCTGTTCTTCAATCTGATTAGCTTTTAGTATGCATTTAGTTTGAATTCCGTATATAGTTTGTTGTTGAAGAAGAGCTTCTTTTAGTGTTTATCGGAATCGATTTCTACTTGATTTGATTCTTCTGATGTGAAGCCTTTCGATTTTTGATTGCAATAATTTGTTCTTGTTTCGCGATTATTGATACTGAAAGTGTTTTTTTTTTTTTTTTCTGAATGATTATGTTTTGTTGTTCTTGTTGTGTGTTTTTGTGCGTGTGTGTGTGTGTGTGTTTGTGTAGAGTTTGATGATCTTAGGGTTGCGTTTTGTGTGATCGATGTTGTTTTCTAAAATAATTTCATTTTTTTGTTCTTAATTTTTCTTTTTTTTTAATCTAATTACTCTTTATTTTTAATCTGTGTGAATGTGTTTGTATATGTTTAAATTTATGATGAAATTGATTGTTGTACTTTTTGTCCACAATACTCTCTTAAATTCGAAAAATAAATTTGTTATTGATTTAATTGTTTTTCTTTGTGAGGTGTTCAGATCATCAATGTCATATTTCAATCGGATTTGTTATTTGTTTTGAGTTTCGTAACTGTTGTTTATCAATCTGATTAGGTTTCAGTGTGCATTTAGTTTGAATTCCGTATGCAGTTTGTTGTTGAAGAAGAGCTTCTTTTAGTGTTTATTGGAATCGATTTCTACTTGATTTGTTTCTTCTGATGTGAAGCCTTTCAATTTTTTATTGCAATAATTTCTTCTTATTTCGCGATTATTGATAATGAAAGTGCTTTTTTTTCCGGAATGATTATGTTTTGTTGTTCTTGTTGTGTGTTTTTGTAGAGTTTGATGATCTTAGGGTTACGTATTGTGTGATTGATGTTGTTTTCTACAATAATTTCATTTTTTTGTTCTTAATTTTTCTATTTTTTAATCTAATTACTATTTAGTTTTAATCTGTGTAAATGTGTTTGTATATGTTTAAATTTATGATGAAATTGATTATTGTACTTTTAGTCCACAATACCCTTAAATTCGAAAAATAAATTTGTTATTGATTTAATTGTTCTTCTTTGTGAGGTGTTCGGATCATAAATGTTAATATTTCAATTAGATTTGTTATTTGGTTGGAGTGTCGTTATTGTTGTTTATCACTTGATTTTCTTGCTATTCTTATTATTGATTCTATTCTTTACAGATTAGGGTTTGGGTGGGATTCTTTTGGCTTGAACTGTCGTAATAATGAGGTACAAGAAAGGAAGTGTGGTCGAGGTATTGAGCAAAGACGAGGGGCCATCTTGCTCCTGGCGATCTGCTGAGATAATCTGTGGTAATGGGCACAACTACACTGTTAGATATAGCATGTATTCCGGTGTTAACAATGAGGCAGTTGTGGATAGGGTGAATAGGAAATCGATAAGGCCATTTCCTCCTTCAAAAACACTTTCAAAGAATTGGATCACTGGTGATGTTGTTGAGGTATTTGACAATCTCTCTTGGAAAATGGCAACGGTGCTTAAGTTTTTGGGTAGGGATTTCTTTTTGGTTAAATTAGTCGGATCCTCCCTGGAATTAAGAGTGAGAAAATCTGATCTCCGCGTGCGACAATATTGGGTGAATGGCAAATGGATCATGATTGGAAAGGTAAACCTATGACCATCATTTAATGCTGTAATTGTTTGCTTGGTTTCATGTTTATTTTCTTGATCATTTCATGCATCCACAATGTTCTTTTTCCATTGTAAATTATCGTGCATGCACAAACATCTCATATAGAGCTTCATTGTCGGCCCCATCATGTGGACATGTCTTTATATAGATAGAACAGTCGTTGAACGAATGAATGCATGCTTTACATATAACAATAATGTAGTTTGTTTTGGTTGATTGCTTTATTAATTTGTGTATACAATTTATTGTGCATACAGGGTTCTAGGGATTTTGCAGAAGAGGAACACAACAAAAGATCAAGTATGAAGTACAAGCATGATTCCTGCTTTCAGCATAAGCAAATAGATGGAAAAATGAACCTCAAAAAAGAAGTTGATGGGGTTGCTGCTGAACAAAACATTGATATCCAGGAATCACGACTTGTTTGCCCTGGATCTTTGAAGAGAGCATCATCTTATCATTATTCCCATCTCGAAGCACATGAAGGTCATACCCTAAAATTCAGGGTGATTCAGAAAGAAGGTAGATGTCATCGAATGGTTGCCTCAAATCCTTCCCGTTCACCTGAAAAGGTAGAAGTTGCTTCCATTAGAGTTGCTCCTTTTAACTACAAAGCAACTGGCTTTGCTCAAATAGATGTGGAGGAGAAGGAAAAAAATGTTGGTTTTGACTGTTCTCGTGCAATAAACTTAGGATGTAAAGTTGATGATACTGATACATGTTCTGTTGGTAGTTGTAGTGTCGCTAGCAACAATCCCTTTAGATCGAAATCCCATTTTTCAACCAATCACGTTGAAGATACAGATCGTAATGATAGTGATGCAGAGTCCGTTTGTGGGGTGGGATATGAGGAACTAAAAAATTGCCTCTTCCCTACTAGAAAACATTTGGCGGAGGAAATCCATAAGTTAGAGTTGAGTGCCTACCGTAGCACCATGGTGGCATTGCATGCATCAGGACCCTTAAGTTGGGAACAAGAAACCATGGTGACAAACCTTCGTATTTCGCTTCATATATCAAATGATGAACATTTAATGGAGCTAAGGAAATTGAATTCTGCCGTCACAACTATTCCTATTTGTTGACCGGGAAAATGGGCTTGATTCCCTTTCTTTGAGTAGTTTGCCTTTTTTGAGCGGCCACACCATTGTAAGAAGTGCACTTTTGCCTCTTTTTTTTGGTTCATAGTCTGTAGATTTCTAGGTTCATTTGTTTGTACTGCAAATTTCTATAAAGCCATAATGTTTCTGAGCTCATAAAGAATTTTGTTCAATGCATTTCTAGTCAAGATTCTCCAATTGTTACTTAAAATGTTTTGAACCCTTTCATGTATGATTCATGATTAAGAATAATCAATTTATGTAATGGGCATTTTCCATTTTGATCTCAATATGTATATGGTTCTTGACGTTCCTTCCTTCCTCTTGGAATTCTTGAACAACAGGAACATGTTTGGCTGGCAGTAATGGAACAATATTCTGATGGAATGGAATCGAATTTGAGTAATTGCTCATTCAAAATTTCTAGGGTGAGCTTTGGGTACAATGGTAAGGTTGCTCCCGGGTTCAAATCTTGGAAACAACCTCTTTGTTTACTGGGGTAAGGTTACGTACCTTTGACCTTCCCCGGACTCTGCAATGGTGAGAGCCTTCATACACTGAGCTGTTTTTTTTTGGCTCATTCAAAATTTCGATTCCATTCCTCCAGAATCTGATTCCATTACCGCCTACCAAACTTGTCTTAAACATTATATATATATATTTTGGGTCTATTGCTTCGAAAAGTTGTGTACCGTTTGGCTGCTGCATGAACACTTTCTTTTTGAGGATGTTATTTATGCTTCCCTGCATTTTCAGGGCCAATGTAGGAGGCTTGTTTTTACCTAAAGCTTCCAACTCTCTAAAGCTGATGTTGGTGTTTTGCCATAAAGAAAATTGGTTTGGCATCAACATCCTTTCCAATATGGCAGCTTATGATCAGCCATTGGTATGATCCTAAAAACACTTGGATCTTGTGCTGCCATGAGATGTCCTGAATGAGGTTCTATTTCTAATCCCAACTTCGGTTCAATTTTCGTCTTTTTTCACAAAAGTTTTAGTAATATTACAAGGCAATTCGTTGAATCGTACATTAGCTATTTTATTTATTTTTCTTGTTGTTCGAAATGGTACAATGGTAAGGTTGTTCCATTGTGACCTGGAGGTCTCGGATTCAAATCTTGGAAATAGTTTCTGTGTATACAAGGGTAAGATTGTGTACAACTGACTCTCCCCAAATCTCGTAACGGCTGGAGCCTTCGTGTATTAGGCTACAACTTTTTAGTTGTTCGAAATGGTAGGTTAGGTGGCGTTTGGTAACCGTTTCTGTTTCTATTCCAGCAATGGGATGGGAATGGGATGAGAATTTTGTTTTCTTCTTGGGAGTAGAATCGCGTTTGGTAACAATAATTTTTTTTTTGTGTTTTGGGAAGGGAATTGTGTTTGGTAACGATTTTATCCTTTTTTTTTTTTTTTTTTTTTTCTGTTTTGGCCTGACGGCGGTGCCGCCAGCGCCGGAAGGTAATAGCGCCGTCGCCGGTGACGGCCGGACAGCGGTGGCGGGTGGGTGACAGTGGCCGGAAAATTTCCGGACGGACGATGACCGGCGGCGGCGGACGGTGGTCGCCCGGCGGGTGAATAGTGACCATGTGTTTTGGGAATGGAATGGGAATAATAAGAAACAACTTTTTTTTGTTTCTCATTTCTTAAGAAAAAAGTGGGCACAATTCTCAAATGGGAATGAAATGGAAACGGAAACAAAAATTATCAAACGCTATTCCCAAACAGAATTCCCAAAAATCTGGGAATGGGATGGGAATTTCTGGAATGGAAACGGTTACCAAACGGGACCTTAGTTTTTTCCAATGCATTAAGGTTACACCATTATTTTATTTATTTCTTTATTTATTTTGATAAAGGTGTATTTCCATGGTTTGCCATGGCCCTTGGTGTCGCATTGAACAAACTAGGCCGGTTGCTTTTTGTCCATATAATGCGTACGGCTCTGGTGTTTGGTTGGGCTGGTTGTATGCATCTAACAGGGTTTGTTCCATATGTAGATGCAAGACAGATGCATCATTTGCAAGGAAAGTGCACCCTGGAGTAAAATGTCCCAGTAAAGAGCTCTGTGCTAATTTAGTATAGGGTTAATAGCACTTTGTCCCTTGTGGTTTGACCAAATTTTACTTTACACTCCTATGATATTTTTGTCAGCAATTACCCTTATGCTTCTGACTTAAGTGCAACGGTTAGATGTGTAGTTAACTTTTAAATATCCTCAAAAAGAAATGTGTGTTGTGATATTAAGCCAAAAATGTCTAACCTCTTTGATTTTCTTATCCGTGGAGTAGATGAAGTGCAGTGACTAGAGCTTGTACCATGAAGACAATGTCTGCTCTAGAGGTTAGTTGTTCAATACCCTTACCTTACCTTTTTCTTTATCTTAACAAGTTGCAGAGAAAATTGGCTGAAAAGTCAGTCGTAGCTTGTTTTTTTTGGGTAAACGGCACGCTGTAATGTGATATATTTTTCATCACTTACCTTTTTGTGATTCAGATTTAAATGTAACAGTTAAATAATTAACAGAATTTTGCGAAACAATAAATTTACCCTCGTCCCCAACCCGACTCGGAAAAAGGTAAATGGATATTACCTGACGTGACCTGAGGGTAAAAATGTAAATTAATATCAAATGTTTTATTAATTTTGATTTTTTTAGGTTTACCCGTTAATTTTAACGAAAAATGTAATTGTTGCATTTTAATCTAAACCATATGAGGAGTAAGTGCTTACAGAAACACCATAGCGTGTAAAATGGAATTCGGTCAAACCTTAGTGAGCAAAGTGCCATCAACCCTAGTTCTTTACGCACTTGATGATCTGATGCCTACTCTTTTAGGTGGCATTTGTTTAGGGCCGTTTTGTGGTCTTTCAATTCGCAAATTATACAATTTTTTAATTAGTCAATTTATGGATTGCTATAGTTATGTGTTTGGTTATAAGAATTAAATACAGTTAAATTAGCTAGATGAACATTTTAGTTCTAATTTAGATGTTATTTTCTCATGTAATTGGAGTAAAATATAATTTAAAAAATCAACTAAATGTCTAAAATAAAACAATTTTATGTTTCTATGCTCATACGAACAATATATTAATTTGATTAAATTATAGGTAAATAGAGAAATACATAAATCAATTCATAAAAAATAAGATAACTTAGAGGACCGGACAGACCCTTAGGTGGCGTTTGGTTAGTGTTTCTGTTTTTCTAGTTTCTACTTCCAATAAACTGGGATGAGATAGAATGAGAATTTCATTTTTGTTCTGGAGTATTCTGGAAATAAAAACATGTTTGGTAACGACCATTGTTCTGAAATTGTTACTTTTTAAGTTATGAGAACAAAAACGAGAAACTTGTTTGGTTTCAAACATGCAACATATGTTCTTTTTTTCTTTAATTGTATGGTGGCCGGCGGGATTCCAGTGTTTAGCGGGATGGTAGTGGAAATAGTTTTGTGAGAGTGAATAGGAATCAACATTTTTTTCTTTCTCAAATTCTTAAGAAATTGAGGAAATAATCCCCAAATTACTCCCAAAATTTTGAGAACAGAAACGTGTTTACCAAACACGTTTATGTACAACAATCCTAAAAATTTTGGAGTGAGGACAAGAATGAGGGAACAGAAATAGTAACCAAACAGGGCATTAGTGTTTTTGTTTTTGCTTCTCTGTTTCTGTACACTGAAAATTGTCCACAAAAGCAGAAATATGCGGACACAGAAACATGTTTCTGTTTTGTTCTCAGAATCTTAAAACAAATTTCTATGGATAGAACATAATTGGTCCCACATTTTTGTTTTTGTTTCCAAAAGATATGGAATATATTCTTTTATTTAAATTGAAATCTAGGAACGGAAACATTGAACGAAAGCCACCTTAAGTCTCCTGAATGTGTCTGTCTTATTGATTGGTGTATGAAAGTGGAAACCAAAATGCTAAGAACTACATTTGGTGCGAATGAAATGGAATGATTATACGATTAAAATGATTGAATAGAATGGCTATTACCATTTTCCATGTTTGGTTTTTTTGGGAATTGAATATAGAAATGGAATGCATCCTTAAAATAAAAGTTAATTACACTTTGTACTCTTGTAGTTGGATCGAATTGTGCTTTGCACTCTTATGTTATTTTTGTCAATATTTACACCCTTTATGCTTCTAATTTAAGTGAAACAGTTAACTATATTGTTAATTTATAGGTCAAATGTAAAAAGTCAAGCGAAAATTTGTTAGTTGATGCTGAATGATATTTATACTCTTGATTTCATTAGTTAATTACACTTTGTACTCTTGTAGTTGGATCAAATTGTACTTTGCACTCTTGTGTTATTTTCGTCAATATTTACACTCCTTATACTTCCGACTTAAGTGAAATAGTTAATATGTCGTTAACTTTAACGGTCAAATATAAAAAGTCAGCGAAAATTTGTTAGTTGATGTTGAATGACATTATCAATATTCAATTGATTGGTCTGAGGTTATCAACAAAAAAAAGTTGTCTAAGCCACACTTCGTTTCTTTTTGTCCAAGTTCTTTTTCTTTTTGTCTAAAGGTCTTCAAATGATTTATTTGAAAAAATGGAAACCCTTCTTATTGGATGATCATGATACTTCCCAAAAATCGAAATTATTGACCAATGGAGAAACAATATCACTATTTTTTGTCAATAAGATATCAAAATGTATGATTGACTCATTCCATACTAGAAAAAATCGCAGGAAATCATTTGATAACACGGATTTCTATTTGTCAATGATATTCCACGATCAAGACAATTGGCTGAATCTCGTAAAGATTTTATCAGGGTTTATTTTAACACTATTCTAAAACTCAAGGGTCAATAGTGTATTATTTTTTTTTCATGGTTAATTATATTTTGCACTCTTGTGGTTAGACCAAATTTCTCCTTGCACTCATATAATATTTTCGTTAGTATTTACGCCCCATGTGTTTAGGAGTTAAGTGCAACGGTTAAAAATTTAATAGAATTAAGGGTAGTTTTGTCATTTTATTTTAAAATTAAAGGGTAATTTGATCATTTTCTTAAAACTAATTTAATGAGGTTACATCAATTACTCTTCCTGGCATTTGGCGGATTAATTTACCTTTATTAAATGAGACGGTATGATCCTTATATCCGTTGCCTCCCAAAAAATACGGAACACATGAAACTGAAAACGAAACCTACAATTTCTCTTAATTGTGATTATTGTTCAACGATTGTTTTACACCAAAATGATATATAAATTATGCTCTTCAAAATGAGATATTAAACTTTTTTTTGAAGTTTTGGATTAGGATGTATGTGAATATTATATATAACATTACATGTGATGTTAATGTTATATATAACATTACTACGATCTGTGTGTTCCCTGAGTGTTGAATATAATATTTAATGCAATAGTAATTGACATCATGATGTATGTATCAAATAACAAAGCATATATCAATTTGTTATGTTTGAAAAGTAACATCAATTAATATTGATAATAGCACAAATTTTAAGAACGAGTTGAATATAATATGATTTATTGATAAATGTAATACGAATATGAAAACCAAAAATTCTAAAAGTATTATGTTAAATGTAACACAAATTTGAGAACTAATGACAAAAAAAAAAAGTAGTTAATGTGATATCATTTTGAAGATTTTATTTAGACGAATTTGAATATATAATTAGGTTGTGACAAAATGTGTACAATAATAGTTATTTTTATTTAAATTAAATGATTTTGTTGTGAAAACTATTATATATGGGAATAAGGATTAAATATGAAAAATCTTAATCCCGCAAATCTCACAAGGGCAAATTAGTCATTTAAATTTTGTGTTTTTAAATTTGGAACTGGACAGTTCGAAAAATTTGAACATCGAGATTGTTTGGTTCATTTTCAAATAGTTGGAATAAATTGTTAATTTGATGTTTAAATTGGGATTACCCAATAATTTTTCTTAATTTAAAAATTCATTCAAATTTTAACGGTAAAAAATATATTTTTTTCCATTCCCCCACTTTATTTGTTTATCTAATAATTAATTTGTTTCCTCCTGACCTCCATTGGAATCTTTTCTTCGATCGCAACCTACTCCATGGATACCTCAACTTCGTCAACAAGAACATCTTCCTCGTCTTCTACAACTCGCTTGTCGTCGGAAATAATCGAAGATACAGATCCAAGCAAGGATCTATAGATCGAATATGTTTGAGAGAGGCATATATATATTATAGAGAGAGAGAGAGAGAGAGAGAGAGAGAGAGGCGTAGATGTGGTGGTGGTGGTGGTTTCGTTGGTTCGGTGATAATTTGCAATTAGGGTTTATTTGCCAACGATGGTTCTCGCAATTGATGATGATATGTTAATTGTCAAATTTTATTTTGCACTTTCAAACTTTTGAATGACTGTCTAAAATCATCCCTATAAAATTAATTGAATGTGATTTGTTTAATTTGAAAGATATTGTTGGTGTCCCAAAGTGGTTAACACCTCGAGTATGGTTCATTCAGGTGATAAGTGGGTTCTCATGCTAAGATGAAATTTGAGATTTTTTTAGTGAGTTCTAACTGTCGTCCTGGGGGACTGACTAGCTGAAATCTAGAGTCCTGTCCTTCAGGGAGTTGTATCTGCACAAGAATAAGCCGAGATTTGTCCCGACAAAGTCTTTCCGGTGTGAGAGTAAGAGCTCAGAGATAAAAGGCGCATAAATGCGTCAAGTATGTAAATAGCGATTGAGCATCAGTGTTTTTCGGCATATCTCGGGTTTGCATAGCCCCTGGTATATATAGGTATTGGAGATGATCAGTTTTACCTAATCGGGGCTTAAACAAGGTTAATTAAGCAAAACTATGTGTTTATTCGATAATTCGGGGTGTTTAGGAAATAATTGTTACGCTTGGGCTTTCGAGTCCATTTGGAGAAGCCCACAGGTCTCTGTTAGGCTTGTGGAGGTAAACTGGTGGAGGAGAGTGGAGATTCGTGGAATCCTGTTAGGCTTGTGGAGGTAAACTGGTGGAGGAGAGTGGAGATTCGTGGAATCCTAGAGGAGTAACAGACTGAAATGGTGTGCTGATCGTGAAAAAAAGGCTAAATCCCTGAAGTTGGCTGTCGAGAGGCACGACACAAAGTTCTGGGCTACACCATCCCTACGGGGCAAACTGTTCTTTCCTAGGTGCAAAGGGAAGTTCAGGGAAGGAGCTTTGGTTGGCGTATGCTCTTGCATGACAATTTAGATTCCTGAATGCGTCCACGTCACGGTAATGGTGGACACGCGGTTGAGGCCCTGGTGTTGACTCGGTGATGCCCAAAAATACCTCATCAAATATAAATGTTATTTAACATTAATGAATAGAATAATGTTGACTTTGATCTAACAAAAATATCATAAGAGTATAAAGTATAATTAGGTCAAATCAAAAGGGTGTAAAGTATAATTAACCCAATTTATAATTATTTTATTTGTATGTTTGTGGTTTTCATTTCCATCTTTTTCCTTCACCATCCGCCACGCTCAACCAATGCCATACTTTCAACAACCACGCCACACCACCACCATGTCAAACCACCAATCCACCACTCCTATTCATCTCTCTCTCTCTCCATTTCCCACTCTTCCCCCATATATATGTGAGTATGAGTGTGTTTGTGAGGGAGATGGAGATGAAGAGAACTAGAGAGAAAAAGAAATTGTGATTTGATGGTGGCGGTGGGGTTGGTAGTGGTGTTCGCTCGAGAGAAACAAACAATGGGGGGGTTCGCGGGAGAGAAACAGACAAAGAATGGGAGGAGTGAAAAAAAAAATATATTATGACCCTTAAAAAATATATTTTATCCTATCCTGGTGATACCCAGTGTCTGAAGGCACGGATTAAAAAAAGACAACTAATTTTGAAATGAACACATCACTACCAAATAACCAATATATTAGTTATAAAAACTTACAAAGATAACTGATAAACAAAAATAATGATATTCATTTTTAGCATAAAATGAGGAATAAAGATAATGAAATAATATCAATTATTCAGTTATCGTATAATACTATCATTATCAGTGTTGAACTTTTTCACCCAATCACAACAACAACTAATTAAGATAATTAAATAGTAATGATAAAAAAAATTATAATCAAACAATAAAAAAGAATTACTAATTGAATTATCGTACTATAATTCAGTTTAGATATAAACAACAAAAATTTTGGGTAAATACTCAAATGGTGTTTGAATTAAATAAGAATAACAAAAGTAAAGTTACAAAATAAATTGAAAATATGGGACAAAAATTAAACAATAGAGCTCAGAAAGATTAGTACTACTCCGCCTTCACCTAGAATGTTTCCCAATAATCTTAATATGAAATTGTAATGTATCGATGCAATGCTTGCTCTAATTATATTAGAACTTCTGGATAAACAATATTTGTTGTGGATTAAGTCCCATCTTTAGGTAAAAGTATGTTTAATCGGTTGAAAAATGTATATCTAGATAAAGCTACATAAAGTTGTTCGTGACTCAAAACTAGTGTAGTCAAATCTATCCCAACAAATTTCACGGATTGATTTTGTGATTTGTTTATTGTCATTGCATAAGCCAAGCGAACAGGAAATTGTCGTCTTGTCATTTGAAAAAGAAAATTCGAAGACGAATGAGTTAAAGATATTCTCGGAATAAATACAAAATTTTCGGATTTATCTCCCGTTAAAATCCTAGCCTCAATTATTCGGGAAGCACATCTAACAACCATCAATCGAGTCCCATTACATAGTCTATCGTTAGGTGCAATATTTCTCAGTAACATTATCAGATAACATATTTTCAAATTTAATTTGAACGGGGGAAGTCTTGGAGGATCTAACGAATTTAGATATTCATTGGGATAATGATTAGTAATTCGACGATCAACCTCATCATCTTCTGATATTTTGTCTACAGCCAAGTATGTGATAATTTCTCTAGGAAAACTATCCAATACTGCTGAATTAATCGCACCAACATCATCATTTCGGGCCAAAAGTATAGATCGCTCAGTCAAATATGTCGGGGGTAACAGTTCCAACAACATTTAATTGTGGGTAAACTGTTGAGATGAGTTCAAATAGTGTTTAGCACTTGTGGATGTTTGATGGGAATTCTATTATCTCACGTGGATTGCTTCCAATCTTTAAAAAAAAAAATAAAAAAATTAATGTTTAAACTTGTTAAAATCTTATCTACATATAATAAATAAGCAGCACCTCTAATAAAAACTTAACAAACTCATCATTTTCAATATTTGTGCTACTTAAGCACATGTTGAGATCTAGAATTTGCACTTTCATGAATTTCCAAAGGTTAGATCACCTAAATGCGGCACCCACAATTTATTGACGAACGCCTTTGGGTATAACAGACAATATTTGTCTGAAATCTCCACCAAGGACAACAGTGATACCCCCAAATGGATTTGTGTTATCTCTTATATGTCGAAGTGTGCGATCTACTGATTCAATGCAATACCTATGCTACATTGGGACCTCATCCCAAATTATTAATTTAGTTTCTCTAAACTATTCCGCCTGCAATGATTGCTTACTAAATCCGTAAACCGAGTTTTCAAGGATATTTAAAGGGATGCGAAACGTAGAATGTGTAGTTATGTCTCATTGCAGAAGTAGCGATGCAATACCGGACGAAGCAACAGTAATAACAACATAACCAAGGCTACGACATTTTATTGAAATCGTGTTGTACAAAAAAATCTTTCCAGTACCAACACCACCATTTAAAAAGAATGTCTCTCCTTTATTACCGAGTAACGAAGACATAATTGAATCATAAGCAGATCGTTGACCATTATTTAGGCGATCAATATTAACTTGGACATTCAAATCATGTGCAATGCTTTCTAATTGTTGATGTTCCCATATTAGTCTGTTACCAACAACCGTACTCCAATTATGAATAGGTTTGGGCATAGATGAGAAATCAACTAAACTCTTTCCTGATTCTTGTAAAAGTTTATTTAGAAGATACAAACTGTAATTTTTAATTTGAACTTTTGTCGAATTGGAGAATCTAAATGTTGTGCGAATTTTATGAGACAAGTCATCACAAATATATGGTGAAAATTGATTCCACAGCTTACATGGATCCACCGGGCTGCATTGTGAGAGTACGACAGAAAATGATCTCCTTAATTTATATCCCATGCTCATAATTATGCCTCCTGCAGACATTGTACCCATTCTCCATCATCTTCTAAAAGTCCTTTTGCGACACATGCGGCTTTGAACGTCAGATGTTGAACGTTTTTAAATGTACGTAAACACTCAAATGATTGCAGTCCTTTGACAACAGTCAGTAGTAATCGCAAATAAAACCTTTCTCCAGAATTTGGAGATGCAAAGTACATTCTTCTAATTGCAAACCCACGTTGTCCTACTTTCCATACCTTACGAGATTTATCCCAAACAAAATGCTGAGGAAACTCTTAATATGTATAAACACGCGCATCTTCAAGTGATGCGCAATATTCGAAAAAAAAATAGTAAGTGTTGTTACTTGTCTTTGAGCTCGTAAAATAATCGAATCAATTTCTTCATTAGGATCAAATACCACATGGTGCATTCCAGGTAAATGAAGTGCCAATAGAACAACATTTGGAAATTCTTCATGTAAAATGAAACCGAATAATCTCCATGCTGTTTCAGTTGGTCCAATATATCTCGCATCAAGATACTGCTTGATTTCATCCGCTTCTCCCACCATCATTGTTATCCTATCATCTCCTTTATAAATGTACTTGTGGATATATTTCACACATATTATTCCAGAACAAACTTTAACATTAATGTGATAGTCGAACATTCTAGAAAAGTAAAGATTGTACGGTACAACATCTCTATTATCAACTTCTTGTCCCCTCAAAGTATAAACTCTACCATCATTTCGTTGACGATAAATTGGATATCCTTCTTGGCCTATAGTAGTTTCTTTAGTAAAATCATGTGGATATTTCTTTGTGCATCTACTATTTTTCATGCAAGGCGCCTTAGGATTTCGGGGCACCGCAAGGTCCATGCACCATACACTTCTTTACAATTTCAAAAAGAGTCGGATCTTTAATTAGGTTTGGAAATTCAGCACTAATGATTTTGTCAACTTGTGCACATGTCCGAATTTTGTCCGGACCATCAAGGAATATCAATAAGTGCATGTGTGGCAAACCTCGCTTATGATATTCTATTGTAAAAACATGACCAACCTTCTTCCCAAAGATTTTATTATTTTCAATTTCTTTCATCAAAGCTCTTCTTTTCAACTTAAAAACACGAGCAACTAAATCTGGACAATCTGTTGGATTCTAATGAGGCAACAAAACTGAAATAATTTCTGGCCAATTAGGATTAACAGTCATTGTAAGGAAGATATCAGGGTGACGGTTGAACCGAGTTATAGCCATTGAATCTTGAAATATTTCAAACATATGTCTGGGACTCCCAATAAATGATGATAGCAAAATAAATCTTTGACCAACTTGTCTTGGCTCCAACCCTTTATTAGCTATATCATTAAGATCATTGTCGAGTTCAGTACGCAACTTGTCTTGATTTAACCTAAAGTAATTCAATCGATTTTGCTCAGTTGTTGCCGAAGCATCTACTATAAATTCTTGAAATAGTTTTCCTCCTCTAAGAATTATAGAATACTCTGTTAGTCACTCAAACAAACGATAACTATAAAATTGTTGTTGAGTTAATCTATTGTTGGTGTGCTAACCTAGATTGACATCCCATTGTTTAAATTCTGGCTCCCAACCAAGCTCACCGAAAGGGAATAGAAGAACGTAATGCAACAGCAAATACGTAGGGTGACATTCATTAATTTGCATAAATTCATTACCAACTCTTAAATGTAAAACAATGTCTCTAATTCCACTCGTTTCGGATCCATCTCCCGAAATTACAACAACAATTTCATTTGTTGTAGGCAAATTATAACATCTGCGATTTGTAGTTGCACTATAATGAAGATAAATAGGCAAATTTTGACCTTCTACGTTTAATTGATCTAAGATTGCGTATGCCTATCGATATTTGTCGATAAATGTATTATTTTCATACGAACAATTTTGTATGATCTGCAAAACATCGCTTCTCAAATTAGGATTTTTACGACATCGAATATTGAAGGCAGAATCAGGATCATAAATGTACAACTGAGAATAAACTGCATATCTTCCTGCGTCTGGAATTTGTGCTCCAGTCCTATGCTGCAATTGCCCATGTATCACAAACATGTTCGGACCCCTACCATTGAGAACCCTCTCATCCAACTTAGCACCAAGACTCGTAAAAGCATTTGTTGCATTATATTCCCGAGTGTAGCGGCGAAAATATTTAGACTTTTCATCATTACCATCATATAGTGATTTAAGCGTCAGAGGAGGCGTAAGGAATGAAGGTAATTTAACTTTTCCTTACAAATAACATGTACCAAACAAAGGACGCCTAAGCGATGACTTTGTCAATCTTTCATCCATCCAACGTAACGTCGAACAATATGAACAAATAACATCCATTGGTCCGAGATAATGATGACTTGAATTTATATGAGCAGGAGGGTTAATTGGAGAAGAATTTTCAAACGCAACAGTATCTTGTTCATCATACAAATATTCTTCTGTAGTAGTTGGCCTACATATATAAAGAAACTAAAATTATTTAAAAAAAAATAATGCATGTGAATTACGCTTTTTTAGATTTTTAAATAATATGACTTCAAATCTATTATTAAGTTACCGGAAATTCTCTTGTGGTAAATCCATCTTTTCGGTTGCTATAACGTCGTCAACGCTTGTTGACAACATAATTTGTTCTCTAGGATTAATGATGGTGGTAATTCTGTTATTCATTCCAGACATAGTATTTTGTTCAATACTTATATCCACATGTACTTGTGTATGTGAACATTAAAAAGTCATTGCACTAATATCGGGATGCTCAATAATTATACGTTTTGGTGCAGACGTAGATGACTCTCCAACAAATTGTCGGTTATATTTTTCTCTTTCTCCATGTGCTCGTTGGGCTTTTGCGGCTTTGGAAAGATTGTTTTCGATGGTTATCTATTTTAATTAAAATAAAAAAGGAAAACTCTCATCTGACATTTGACGTTATTAATTTAAATTTATGAATTAAAAAGATTTAATATAAAATTTGAAGATTATCGCAAAACTTTTAAAAAATTATTGACTTGATATTTAAAAATTCAAATATGTTTTAACATTAACCAAAAAATATTTGAAGTTCATTTTTTTTTTTAAATTTAATCCAAAAAAATCAATTTAGATTTTTTAATACATATCGTCACGTAATAAGTTACACTTTTGTAACGAATAGAATGACTAAAGAAATTAAATTTAATCATTTCAATATATTACATATTAAACTTTGAAGGATATGCACATACGTAAAACAATAAAACAAATAATTACTTCTTTCCATTGTCATTGATCTTTAATTCACGTCTCATAAATTTATAAGAAATTATTTTTTATTAAAACAATATACAATTCCATGTTGACATAAAAAAAAAAAAAAAAAAATGTTACAAACGACATATTACATTAGAAGTTTCATTCACATTTTCCTTTCCCTTCGCACTTGCATTTTGATTCGCTTTTTCCATTTGCTTTCACTGGTTTATAATAGATATGTCAATTGAAATGAATATAATAATAATAATAATAATAATAATAATAATAATAATGCATTAATGAACATTGTATATTCATTGTTACTTAATGCGTGATATTCACATAGAAATTACATTTGAAACTTGTATTGCATTGTACTCTTGCTCATCACGAATAACAATTCTTACGTTTCTTTCCCGAAGAAATCACACCTAATTTCAATGAGTTACGAAGATATAAACAATCTATATTATATTGGGTTAATCTAAACACAAAAAAAAAAAAAAAAAAAAAAAAAAAAAAAAAAAAAATTGCATGTCTTACCGTTTCTTCTAAATCTCTATTTACCTACGAATTGAAAATCAAACAATATAAATATGAGTTTCCATTACGTAAAAGAGGCAAAAGAATCAATATAATTGAATGTATAAACTTACATTTCCATAAACGGTGATGTTATCTTTTTTTTTTTTTTAAAAAAAAAAACAAACCTAAAACACTTGATCAAAGAAATTATTGAATTAATATTATGATTTGCAATAGGAAATTTTATAACTTGCATTTGAGCAAAACTAGACAATTAATGAATTTCACTATTAAATTTCGTAATAGTTCCCAAAAAAAATAATAATATAGGAATATGATAAGTTCTATTTCTTTTTCTATTTAAAAAAACAGGAAAATCAACTTGAACAACATTAAAAATTTATTAAGTTATTATAATCGTATATCATAACATTCTGCATCAATTTATGAACCCAATGCCCTTAAACAATGCACACACATTTACACAAACATTATTATATTTAAGTTTCAATATACAAATTTGAAATGAACACGTGTAGAAAGAATTATTATTGAGTTTACCATGCAAGTCCTCCAATACCTTATAGTTGTATATCATATTATCACATTCAAACCAACAACTCTAAGATAACAATAAAATGCAATCAATATTAATTAAGCAATCAAAAATCTAATTTAACAACTTTGGATAGATACTGAACAGGAAGGATGATATGGTCAATTCCAAAAATCTCTCTATTGCAAGAGGATGATGAAAATGAGGACTCCGAAAGAGAGAAAAAAAGGACAAAGATATATGCACATTATATGCTGCCATTTTCTTATTTCCTTATCACTTTCCTTTCCACTACTTACGGATTTTCATTCCTATCACGTTTACTCTGACTATGTTTCTGCCTATAATTTATCAAGCCACGATCTAGATTGGGACGAATCTAGATGCAAATGTTAAAGAGCTTGGATTGGTTTGGACAATATAATGGAATTGTTCCCAATCAGGAGCAATTCAAATGATCGCCGCTCCCAAATCAGGATGAGGACACTAAACAAATGATTTGTATTGTCGCCGTTCCCAAATCAAGACCAATTCAAGCGAAGCGAAAAAAGAAAAAAAAAAAAAACTGAGAACAGAAACACTAAACAAACAGAGAAATTGGACTGTAGAGGTTGGGTGGTGAGGATGAGGAGACCGATTCAAACGATCTGTATTACACTAAACAAACGGAGAAATTGTACTGCAGGGGTTGGGTGATGAGGATGAGGATGAGGACACTAAACAAATTATCTGTATTGTCACCGCTCCCAAATCAGGACGGATTCAAACGGGGCAAAAAAAACAACAGAAAACTGATAACAGAAAAACTAAGGCCCCGTTTGGTAACCGTTTCCATTTCAGAAATTCCTATCCCATTCCCAGATTTTTGGGAATTCTGTTTGGAAATAGCGTTTGGTAATTTTTGTTTCCGTTTCTATTTCATTCCCATTTGAGAATTGTGCCCACTTTTTTCTTAAGAAATGAGAAACAAAAAAAGTTGTTTCTCATTATTCCCATTCCATTCTCAAAACACATTGTCACTGTTTATCTACTGGCTGACCACCGTCCGCCGCCGTCTGCCTTCGTCGACGGCCGTCGCTAGTCACTATCTGTCCGGAAACTTTTCAACCACTTCCGACCGCCGCCCACTGTCACCCACCCGCCACCGTTGTCCGGCCGGCGCCGGCGCTGGAGCCATGGCCGGTGACGGCGCCACCCCCGTCAGGCCAAAACAGAAAAAAAAAAAAAAAAAAAAGAAGAAGAAGAAGAAGAAGAAGAAGAAGAAGAAGATTTTAGGATAAAACCGTTACCAAACACAATTCTCTTCCCAAAACAAAAAAAAAAAAAAAAAAAAAAAATTATCGTTACCAAACGCAATTCTACTCCTAAGAAGAAAACAAAATTCTCATCTCATCCCATCCCACTACTAGAATAGAAATAGAAACGATTATCAAACGCCACCTAAACAAATGGGGCCAAATAAACACCATCAAAGAATTAACACTTAACAAATGCCATCAAAGAATCAAAGAAGTGATTTTGGTTCTAAAAAAATCAACATTTGTGTTCAATAGAGATGTACCTGATCAAGGCACAATGGTGACGGCGATGCCGACGGACAGCGGTAACTGATGAAGGGTGAATATTTCAATAACAGCCAGAGCAACACAGCAACATCGACGATTTCGAAGGCAACTAGAATAGAGATCGACGATTTCGAATACCTACCTGACGATTTTGAAGGCGAGATCGACGATGATGTGTGATGCGAGGGAGAGAAGAAGATGGACAACGATGGCGGCTGCAAAAGACGGTTTTAGGGATGGATCTTGAGGATGAAGAGGATTATGATGGAACGGTTTTATAGCAAGTGAATGACAACGGAAGCTAGGGAGAGAAGAAGAGTGACGGCGATGGCGGCAGCAAAGGACGACTTTAGGGCTGGATCTTGAGCATGAACAGACTGGATCTTGAGGATGGAACGGTTAGGGGCGACTAGTTCTTGAACTCATTTGGAGCACTGGTTCTTGAACTAATTTGGAGCCAAAACAAAAAATAGAAAGAATAGAAAGGGGCGGGAAATCGAACCCTACACCTTTGGCTTAGTCAGCACCGAAAAAACCAACTCATCCATAGTCAACTCAACATTAATCTCATTCGTCCATTAAATGAAAAGCAATCATAACCTTTAAAATGTACTACGCAGCAAACACCATCTTAATTTATTAATAGAATTGATAAAAATGTATAGGATTCACGTGGTCATTATTTCAAATAGGAGTGTTAGTGCCTTTTTTCCTCATCTAAAGTGTGATCTAAGAGCTTTAAATGTCTCTCTCTTTGTCTCTTTCCAATGTAATAGTTAAAATTTAATCCATATCTCCCCACACACACACACACACACACACACACACACACACATATATATATATATATATATATATATATAGTGGTTCGCAACAAAATTCAATAAATAAGAATCATCTTATTATAAAATCAATTACACAAAATTATATATATATATTGGTTCACAACAAAATTCAATAAATAAGAATCATCTTATTATAAAATCAATTACACAAAATTATAAAATTAAGTACAAATTGAGTTTTTGGGGTGCTAATATCACAAAAAAAATTAAAATCCTCTCTATTAATTATGTATAAATTATAATAATGAGTTAATGAGAACCATTTGAATAACATTCTTTTTCCTTTATTATTGTTTTCTTCACTAAAACACGCAAGTTTATCTCCAAGTCAATATCAACATAAAACAAAAGGCAAAAGAGTATTAATTGATTAACCTAGCGACCCTATAAAAAATAGAACATATATGAGTAATAAAATAAAGGTTTAATCGCACTTTGTCTATTTCTAATTTCATCAAATTGCATTGTATGTAGCATTTTTGTCGTCACTCACATCTGTGGTTAAGACTTAAATGGAACAGTTAAATAATTAAGGGAACTTCATGAAATAACAAAATTATCCTCAAATTCAACCCGACCCAATCTGAAAGAGAAAAAAATAAAAAAATAAAAAGCAAACAGATATTATCCGTCTTGACTTAGAGATATAACTGTCAATTAATATTGAATAATTTATTAATTTTGACTTTTTGAGACTTGGTCGTTAATTTTAACACAAAATATAACCATTGTATTTTAGTTTAAACTTCAGGCATAAGTGCTTATAAAAATATCACAAGAGTGTAAAGTACAATTCGGTCAAACCAGTGGGGACAACGTGTCATATTAAAAAAAATAAGAGTGGGACAATGGCATGGCTTTTGTCCCTCCATCCCTATACAAGGTTCCATGTGTCATTCCAATGTGAAATAGAATAACAAAGAACAATAATGATGATGGAGGATTGAAGATGTGTTATAATTAGTTGTATGCATATTAATTAGAAGGTGATTGAGGTCTCATTTTTTAATTATTAATGAATTTGATAGATAGCCATTTAACCCATAATGATAATAGCCCTTGGAAAGGAAAACTACAAATGAGTTGGACATTTATGTGGTTCCACCAAATCCTCTGCCATTGTCTTATTTGCTTCTTTTCATCATTGCTCCTCCCATGTGATCATGCCTCCCCCTCCATATGAGAGAGAGGGGGTGGGGGGTGGGGAGGAAGAGAGTGTGTGTTTGGTATAAGTTAGGCTATTCCAAAACATCATTTTTTTTTAACATTTTTCCAAAAAAAAAAAACAAACGGATTTTTAGAGGGTTGGCTCGGAGAAAACAGAAACTCGAGATGAAATTTAAATAAATAATTTCTTGAAATATTTTTTGAAAAAAATAGTTGATATAATAACTAAAATATTAATAAAAAAAAATATAAGGATAGATTTGAAGGGACTCCCAAAGTTTGAGAACTCTAGGCGATTGCCTTGGTTGCCTGGTACTCCCAAGGTCAACCGTGGTTTTTTATAAGTGCTTCCATATTCAATCGTTAAAAGCTGTTAAATCGTAGTGTAAAAACTCGAAATCCCTATTTAAAAAAGTAAAATTTCAAACTACGCGCCGAGATTTTATTAGGGTTGGGGGTGGGGGGAGATTAGGCTAAATTGTATTATTTTCTTTGTCAAAATTTGGTCCCAAACCCATACTTAAACCACATGTTAGCATGTGACGTGGTTGATGTGTTAAATAGACTATGCAACTGCATTTTAGCTTTCATATCTTTGGACATCATTTTTCATGTATTATTGTCATTGATCAAGATGGCACATTTGGTGGCCCTAACAAGTGCATTGCCCCTTGCTCTTTTTTCTAAAAAAATGGATTGAATTAATTTTTTTTTATCTAAATTCCAAATGAAATAGACAAAAAATGCTTTTCGTTTTAATATTTATTTTAATTTTTTTTTATATAGAAAGAGATTTAGAAAGAGAAAATATTAGTTTTTCTCATTTGTTATCTTTAAATATTAAATCTAACTTTAAAAAAAAGTAAAGGACAATTCAATCATTTTATATTTTTTTCGAATAAAGTGTGATTTTCTCCCTTTAATCAAGTATATAAGCGAGAAAATATTAGAGGGTAAAAATCACTTAGCCTATAAAACAATCATTCTAATTTGATGAATGACGCGACTTGCAAGTGCTAACTTTTACTAGTAAATTCAACATAAGTTTATCAGGGAAAAAATCCAACCCAAATAGGTATTTTCATTAGTTAAAATACTGTTTGGCATGAACAATGTTTTGCCTAAAAGAAATTTGGAGTTGTACATTAACCATACTAGCCAAATAAATTAGTTATCAAAATTTTAGTTTTAATTTTTGCTAATCAAACATTTATCTAGTGGATTAAAGTAAATAACATTGATATTGAATAGGTAAATTGGTGGTTTAAAGTTCCCATCAATTTTTCGCTAACCTCTTCACCTTAGGTAGAAATGGCTCTTGAGACAACTATTAGATAAAATGGTTATAGTGTTAGCTCTTAGGTTGGAGCTTACATTTTTAAGTTTGGTCAGCCAAAATGGTAATTATATCATTTGACTTTTGAGATAGCTAGTGGGTTAGAGTTGCTCTCACACATGCCAATCTAGAACAATTTGAAACTTTAAGGACCGTAACTAAAAACCTTAAAATATTAGAGACACATTAACACTAATTCCAAACTTTAGGGATTCTCAATGTAATTAACCCAAAACTTAATATTTAATGCATGAAATGAACATTTTTATATTTGCATGATAGTGTTAATTCTACCATGAGAGAGGGGGGGGGGGGGGGGGGGGGGGAGGGGGGAGAGAGAGGGAGAGGATCCTTCTGGCAGGTAGGCAAGACAACTAATTGATACACTAAGATCATCAAAGTTTTTAAACAAAGATATATATATATATAGTCTTAATTGGTCTATGAATGTGAAGACAAGTGTGATTAATGAATTGAAGGGCAGACATAGGCCAGCTCAATTCCATGGCATTAGCCTAAAAAATTGGAGACATTTGGGGAATTAAAATTAAGCGTTTGTTCCTTCCTTCTAAACCACATATGGATCTTGGATATTTCATTAATTAATTAATTAGGGATCTTAAAACCCCATAGAGTTTTTAAGCATTTACCACATGAGCTGGCCCCTTTTTTTTTTTTTTTTTCCTAAAAAAAAAATAATCTAAAATAAGTGAGAATTCATACAGCAGTATCATTTACTTCGTTAAACACAGTGTTTGACTAAATCCAACGAATGTGTTCGATATTGTGTTTAACATTTTACGTGGGTGAAGGGAGCTACAAATCCCTCAATTTTACACTCTTTTGATTTATTATCCATTTTTTTTTTTTAAAATTCTTTTGATTAAAAGCACCCTTGTTATTTTGTTATTTTTTCTAGTTAGTCCATCTCAAATTATATTTATAATCACAATTTTAGTTATAATTTTTACACAAATAGACAATTTTTGCCTCCCTCTAACGATTTGTACGTGACTCTTTTTTGTGTCCATGCTCACATAATTTTCTGGCTTCGACATTAATGATCATTATATTAGTTAAATATAATGCTTAGTGCAAAGAGGTCTCTTTCAAGAGAGCTCATAATATTGTTATTTTGACCAAGGAGCTTTAATTTTGGAGAAAAATACATTTCTTTTTCTTTTTCATTTTTTGATTTTACAGTATGGTGTATCTGAATTAATTTACGTGCACCTCGACTAATTATTTTCTCAGACGATCTTAAGGACGCATACTCTCGCATCGGTCTGGAATATTCAGGATTAGATTTAAGATTTAATTCGTAGAGGTCTCTCCGGAAGAGTCGAACCTTAATTGATAAAGAAATGAGACATTTCTTCTTACAAACTGAGCTAAAAAATCTTTTTGTTACGAATACCTTCTAGTAATGAAAACTCTCTCTTTTGTCTAAATACTTCCATATAAATTTGTGTAAACTTTACTTTACATGACATTGTTGTGATATATTAGGGATTGCAAAAAAATTTATTGAAAGGCTATGGTTCCTAGGCTTTATATAAGCTCTAACCTACTTTTGTCTTCTATTTTCCACCTTATATGCATTATGCACATCTATCAATTTTTATATTGAGTGGGAAAAAAGCCATTTAGTAAGTAACTCAATTTTTTTTAATTGACACTTTTGTACCCCCTGAATTTTAACAAAATTTCATGTTGGTTCCCATAGTTTCAATTAGCAAAGTTTCATAAGCATCCCACTACAACCTAAGTCATTATCACCATTATAGTTTTGAACTAGTAAATAGTCACTTGACGCGCAAGTGACAGTTTTTAAGAGGCTTTATGGGCATTTTCAGCCTCTTTTTTTTTTTTTTTTCCTCTCATTCACCTTCCTCCTATCCAAATACATAGAAGCCAGAAGTATAGATATATAATATATACACACACACATACACATATATAATTTATTTATTTATTTTATAAAGGAAAAAGAAGATGATAAAAATGTCCTTAAGGCTCTCTTAAAAGTTGTTGGATGCACGGCATGTAATGGTTTGCCATCTAAATTTTTAATGGAGCTATCGATATGGACTGAGGTGGGATCATTACAAAACTTCAGGGTGCCATATGTTCAAATCGAAACTATAAGTTCCAAAATGAAATAATGGTAAAACTTCTAGCATTCAAAGTGTCAAAACCCCTAAAATTTGAGAAAAGCACGTCAGGTAATGATTTGCCATCTAAAATCTTAATGGAGCTATCGATATGGACTGAGGTGGGATCATTACAAAACTTCATGGTGCCATATGTTCAAATCGAAACTATAAGTACCAAAATGAAAGAATGGTAAAACTTCAAGCATTCAAAGTGTCAAAACCCCTAAAATTTGAGAAAAGCACGTCAGGTAATGGTTTGCCATCCAAAATCTTAATGGAGCTAGCGATATGGACTGAGGTGGGATCATTACAAAGCTTCAGGGTGCCATTTGTTCAAATCGAAACTATAAGTACCAAAATAAAATAATGGTAAAACTTCAAGGGTTCAAAATGTTAAAACCCCTAAAATTTGAGAAAACGTCCCATTCTTATATATATATAATGTTTATAACTTTATATAAGCTATTCTAAGGGCGCATTTAACCATGCACCTCACCCTTTGGCCATACTTATTAGCCACCATGTGATTATCTCATTGTGAAAGGGTTGTTTGGGATTTTTCATAAGCAAAATGAAGATTTAAACTAGTCTAGTACTTTAATGCTAATGTCACTTTGTACCCAAGAAATTTTTTGCAATTGCAATTTATTTTTTAATGTTTTATTTCTTTCAAGTCACACCTTAAGATTTTATATTTGTGTGTAATTGATTGCATTTCACATTTCCAATCACTTTTCACCATATTTCGTCACATGAATTGTAGTCACGGGATAAATCTATATCATAAATCATAACAGTATTTACAAATGTCTTTTAATTAACGATTCAGATGAAGTTTAATAAACAAAAATATCATTTACGATTTTTTTGGAATAAAAATTCTTGTCAAATATTTTACTCTCCTTAAACGAATGAATTAAGTTATATTTTTTTTTATATTTTAAATATCATATTTGTATTTAATTAGTTAATTATAATTTATCATCTTCTTATATTTTTAAATTAAAAAAAAAAATACAATATCTTCACCCACAAGAAACCCAAAATGGGATCCACTAATTATGAATGTTTATGATTTTTTATTTTTTTGGTTTGGTTATACTTATATATTGTGTAAACACATGAAATATATACATATACATATATATATATATACACACATATATATAGCAATGTGTAGTACACAAATTTCAATAATTTTTAACACAAAAGGTGGAAATGTTTGTGATTAAAGATGGTGGGGATAGTTTAAAATTAAATTAGAATGTTAGGTTTGTCATGTAGCAAGCCCAAGGAGACATTGCCTTGATGTTATCTACAATGCGTGCTTAACGGACAAACCCACAAACTTTCTTATTAATTATCCGTCACCTATCATTAATATTATATATAAATTTATAACCCTATAAGTTTCATCATCTATTATGTAGTGTGTATATATAGAGCGAGAGAGAAAGTAAGAGAGGGAGAGAGAGTGAATGTAAATGTAATGTAAATTCACTCGTATGTAATGTAAATTAAAATTTTCAAAATATAATTGATTAACTAACTTAAATTATCTTATCTATATTATAAACTATGTGGACTCCACAAGGTAATTACCCTATAGGTGTTAGTTGGTTGGCAAAAAGAGGTGTCACATTTTCTTGTCAACCAGAATTCGACTCTCCTGGAGAGTACTCCTAGAATTAATTCTTGAATTTAATCCTAATACTCTAGGTCGATGTGGGAGAGTGTGCCCTTAAGATCGCCGAATGAGGTAATTAGTCGAGTTGCGCGTAAGTTGGTCCGGACACATCTTACCGTAAACCTCACCCCAAAAAAAAAATAATACCGTAAACCTCCCCCAGCCCCCCCCCCCTCCCCAATCACCGAGTTGCGCGTAAGCTGGTCTGGACACATCTTACCGTAAACCTCCCCTAGCCCCCCCCCAAAAAAAAAGGTAATTAAGGCTTAATTTGGTCTCTTTTTGGGGGGGTGCTTCTCCTCTCGAAAATGAAAAATTCACCTAAGTGCATTTGATGATCAATTTCTTTTGAAAAGTTACAGGTGGACTTCTCCTTTCTTGAGCTGTTTTTAAAAGTCAGGAGAATTGTACTTTTATAAACGAAAAAAAATATCTTTTTTAATTGATGAAATTTTATATGACAAAATTACCTTTATTTTTATTTTATTATTACAAAATGATATTTTTTTATTTATTTTTATTTGCAAGATGTAATATATTTAAACTATTTATTTTATAATATAAATTTTTTATTTCCAAAATGATAGGTTAATACAATCAAATATTTCTTTTATATATATCTTGTACTTTATATTTGGTTAATATTAGGAATAAATAGGGAAATAACCTGGATCACCAGCTAAGGCCCTAAATGATTTTTTATTTTGAGTGTCTGATTCCACAGAATCTAATAAATATAATATATGTCTATTTTAGTAATTTTACGGTCTTTTAATATTTTCATACAAATGTTTATCAAATGTTCATTACTTACACCTCCTTTTCAACACCTACATTTTGACAAATTTACCAAACAGTTCATAACTCATTTTCAACAACTCATTTTCAACAGCTCCTTTTAAAAAGCCACAGGAGAGTCAGTTAAGCCTAAGAGCATGAATATAAAAGCTAAGATCTCTCCAAATATACAATCCAAGGGATAGAAATACCTATTCAGTTAAAAATGATTGAGATTTACTGTGCATCTACTCTAATAGATCTCAGTCATTTTATTGATAAAAATAATATGTGAAAATCCACACCGTCTTAATTTATGATATAAGTTGCAAGAGAATTATTAAAAAATATAGAAATTAATGGCTAAAAAGTACTAATTTGTGGGTATCAATATTTTATGAAAAATGTGATGAATTTGTTTTTAATTGCATGCGTGAAAGGATTAATTAGTTGAAAATTTAATTTAAACATATGGCCAATTAGGTGGCGTTTGGTTAGTATTCTCACTTTTCTCAATCAATTGGAATGAGTTGGGTTGAGAATTTTGTTTTCTATTGAGAACAGAATTGCGTTTGGTAACGAATTTATTCTTTTTGTGTTGTGAACAGAATCGCGTTTGGTAAAGATATCATCCTAGAATTATTTCATCACAATATTTTTTTTTATTTCTTTTTTTTTTCGATTTCGATTTCATGAAAAAACAGTCGATTTCATGAACGAACGAACCAAAATCAAGAACCAAAATCAGTAACCAAGAACCAAAATCAGTAACTAAAATCACTAGCTCAGAATCGTCAACGAACAATCGATTTCATGAACGAAATCGAAATCGGTAACCAAACCAAAATCAAGAACCATAATCAGTAACCAAATCGAAACCCTAATCAGTAACCAAAATCAATTTTGAGAATGAAGAGGAGCAACCAAATTGAAACCCTAATCATGAAAAAAAGGAGCAACGAAATCGATTTCGATTTCATGAATGAAGAATGAACAACGATTTCGATTTCGTGAACGAACAACGAAATCGATTTCGATTTCATCAATTAGCACTGAAATCGATTTTGAGAATGAACGAGTAGCCAGATCTGTTCGATTTTAGTAACGAATGAAATCGAAACCCTAACAACGGTGAGCTCGGTAAGGCATGTCGAGGAGGAGGAACTTCGGCGACGACGATGGAGAGCTTCGAGCAATGAAGACGATCTACGATGAAGACGAGCAGAGAGAGCAGAGAGAAGACGAGCAAAGAGAGCAGAGAGACGAAAAAAAAAAAATAAATAAATAAATAAATAAATAAAAGAAAGCTCAGTAGAAGTCGATCGTAGATCTCATTAACATTTCAAAAAATACCCTGCATGTCCCTTAAGTTTGGTTGAGTATTTTGGACACACACATAAAAAATAAAAAAAATAAAAAATAAAAAAATTGTTTTTTTTGTTTCTCATTTCCTTAGAATTTTGAGAATCAATTCTCATTTTTTGGATTGGGTTGGGTTGAGTTTTGTATTGCCAAACGCGTTCCCGAAAATCATTCTCAATTTTTGTGGGGCCTTAGTTGCCAAATAATAATGTCTATAGGTAAATTACACCAAGATCCCCAAAAGTTCTGGTATAAGAATACTTAGGCCGCATGACATTTTCAAGGAAAAAGTATATTTTAAACCCTCTAACTATTGACACATTTTTAAGTAGTCCTTCTAAGTTTAAGCGTTTCATTTTAAACCCTCCACATATGAACACAGTTTTAAAAGGTATTTCTGTTAGATTTTCTGTCAAATCTAACATATTTCAAGGGCAAAATAGTCTTTTACAATTTTTTTAAATCTTTATTTTTTCTTTTCTTTTTTTCTTTTTCACCTCTCTCTCTCCCTCCCTCCCTGGACATCACCCCCATAACAGGGGGTGAAGCACCCCCGTAACTCTCTCTCACTCAACTCTCTCACCCCCTTCCTCCCTCCCTTGACATCACCCCCTATAACAGGGGTAAAGCACCCCCGTAACAGGGGGTGGTTTATCCCCTGTTACGGGGCTCACCACCCCTGTTACAGCAGTGGTGATGTTTGGGGAGGGAGGAAAAGAGAAAGAGTTGAGCGAGATAGAAAGAGAGAAGAAAAATAAAAATAAAAGGAAAGAAAATAGGGAAAATTAAAAATATATATAGTAAAAGACTATTTTACTCCTCAAGTTTGTTAGATTTGATGGAAAATCTAACAAAAGGGCCTTTTAAAACTGTATTCATACATGGAGGGTTTAAAATGAAACGTTTAAACTTATGAGGACTACTTAAAAATATATCAATAGTTAGAGGGTTTAAAATATACTTTTCCCTATTTTCAATATGGCAACCATTAGATTTACTTAAAGCAAAATTTCCAACATATCATTATATTTTGGTTAATAGCACTTTGTCTCTCTATGGTCTGATCGAATTATATTTTACACTCTTGTAGTATTTTTTATATCACTTATCCCATTTTAGTCCAAACTTAAGTGTAATAGAATTTTGCAAAATGATAAGTATTTTCTCAAACTAGGAGAGTTAAGTATTACCAGGAGCATTAAATTCTTTACTATTTGTAGGAAATGAGTTGAATTAATCCCGTCAAATTATGGCTCTGAGCGCAGTTAATTACGATAATCCAACGCATGGCCAATAAAGAGGAGTGTGACATGACTTAGGCACATGGGCCTTCAAATTCGGTCCACCAAGAAGAGCCCATGAGCTGACCCACAAGGATCATGAGGTTAGGCTTAGCCCATGGATACGTAGGAGTTCAATTAGTGGCTAGCTAGATCGTCCAGGTCGGTGGCCGCCGAACTGGAGCTCGTGTTGGAGGACCTCTCAACTCTGGTCGTTAGGCGGTGGTCGGCACAGAGGAAATCGGAGGCATCGTAAACTGCTCGTTGGTCGATGACCGTCACGGGATTGGTGCCACGTGTCCTCTGCTCAGTGAATAGGCCTAGTTAGAATGCATAGTGGGCGTTGAACAGTCAAACGGCCCTCCTCGAGGCTCTATTCTCTCACGCACTGGGCTGTAAGCGGTCCTCGAAGGTTGGTAGTGAAAATTGGGGGGTGGTTACTAGAATTTTACCCAAAATCCAATTAATTATAATGTAGCCACGTAGGTGTTGGGGGTGTGACTCTTATTGCACACAAATCGAGATTTATAAGGAAGAAAAAGAATAAACATGTCATTTGTTATTACACATTAACATGCCACGCTCTGTCTGCATAGAGAGGGCATGTCAACACCAAAAGAATTGGCAAAAAAATGACTTGAAAAATGGGATTTTCTTTAAGGTAAAATGGAAGGCGTCACATGCCTCGTAGCATGCTTTGATTCCTTCTTTAACAAAAGCCAAGGATTGCACCAAAATAGAAGTGAGATAGTGTCTCACAATCTCTCTAATGATAAGAACCCATATTATCATATACAATTTTTTAATATAATTATCTTGTCCGATACGGGGTAAAATGGTCATTATTTATGTGTCAATAATCCATGGAAGAACGGGTTGAGTCGAGACCCATCAAAAAATTCGAACCCATTTCGTTAAGATCACCCCATGCCAGCCCAAGAGACTCACACAAATTTGCTCCCTACATGGGTTGTCCCATGCATGATGCATGCAACCCCTCCAACGGCCGACGAATCTACATTAACTTATTCCGATGGAAGGTTGCTCCCGGGAATCTATCTCCCACCAAAAGTTTTTATAAATATCTGAAGGGTAAAGTATTACAGGGTAAGTTCTAGTTTTTTGGTCAAAATACATAACACAATACTCCACTTTCAACTACTTACTCTTATATCGGAGGCTCTTCATTGGAAGGCAAACCCTTGGTGTAAGAATTTTTATAGGAAGTCCGGCGAGAAACAACTAATCAGGAAATCGGTTTCACTAAGTGGTATACAACATATATTTATTTTTTTAAAACCCTACATTACAATTATATTAAAGGGTTTGATATTTGAATACTAGACCTCTCACTTGGAAGACTCAGGAGATAACTATTAAGTTAGAAGCCTTGAGTTATAATTTGTATTTAAATTGGGTGAAACTTTTGATTTTTTATTTATTTTTATTTTATTTTTGGTCTCTAGAAAAGAGAATTAAAGAGAGTTATCCCCAACCACATGCTTAATGGGGACCATCAAAACTCAAAACACCCCCAAAACCCAAAAGCATGAGAAGATCCCAAAAAGCAAATTAAAAAGAAAAAAAAAAGAAAAAAGAAGAAGAAAAAGAGTGCTATTTGCACTCCACAAATGTTCATTTGCACACCAATTATACTATTCTTATTAAAAAAGTGAATAGTATAAGATATTATTGGAGTGGCAATAGGATTTTCCTAAAAAGAAGGGCACTTCACTAAATCTTACTCCTCCTCAATGCATAATTACAACTCCAATCCCCCATAAAGGAAGTAGTTATATATAAAATACATTTGCATGCCAGTTAGCTTTGCTTTAAAAAGGACATTTTATGTCTTGGGCATTGAAATTGTTCTTTGCTTTTCAATTAATTAATTAATATATATATATTGATTTTTTAATTTATAAATATAAAAAGATAATAAATAATGAAAAAAAATAAACAATTGAATGCCAATGAAAAAATTAAGGGGTGCAAAATATAATTTAATTTAACTGACTTAGAAATAGGATTGTGAAATTTTTAGACCATATTTATTTTCTAAATTTTTTTATAATTTAATATTATTCATCTATTACTCTCAAATCAATTACAACACTTAATAAAAATACATTTTAAAAAATTATCGTGATTTATAGATATATCAGTATATATTATGTCTCTAAAGACACAAATATTAATTTAATAAATATCTTAAAAGATATTTGTTGAAAATTTATTATTTAATTTTTTACTTAAAATTTAAAGAAAGAAAAAAATCTCCAATCATTCAAAAATGTAAATAAATCATAGACAATATATATATATATATGCCCGCCATTGAGTATAAGTACATTTTAGAAGCTAATTTTATGGTGAATGTCCACTTAATTTTTTTGTTAATCAGGATTCGACTTTATTAAAAATAGTCTAGAAATTTAATTTTGAATTTAATTTTGAATATATTATAGCGATATAAGGAAGCGTATTTTTCATATCATCTGAAGAAGTGATTAGTTAAAATACACGTAAATTAATCTAAAGGGTTTGTTATTTGATGGTGGGTGCACTCTTGTGCTTTGCCAAAGGGCACCTCAAATTTCAAGGTGATGTATGCACTTGCATGGATTGGATTTTCTACTTTCTCGGGGCCATTAACAAATCCCAAATTAATGGAAACTTCATTGCCAAATATAAGGAAGTAGAGTGACCCTTTTCCATGTCTATATAAAACTATAGTGTAAACTTTACTCTAATCCCCCTAAACTATGGATTTATTTTCACTTTGGCCCCCTTAACTATCTCATGCGTGTTTAATCGGTCCAATTTTTAACTTTGAGGCCTCCTGAATTATGAATTAATTTTCATTTTAATCCATAAATTATAATTGATTTCCACTTTGATCCAACAAATGTAACGATGTGTCTCTCACAATGTCTAACTGGTCCAATTGTTAATATATGTTTACTTTGAAACCTCCTAAACTATGAGTTAATTTGCACTTTAATCCCTAAATTATGGTTGATTTTCACTTTGATCCATCAAACATCACTTCTTTAAGTTTATTACATGCATCTCTCGTAAATGTTTAACTAGTCTGGTCCTATTGTTAACGTCTATTAACTTTAAGGCCTAATAAACTACAAATTAATTTGCATTTTCATCCACTAAATTAATTGATTTTCACTTTGATCCATCAATAATTAATGCTCAATCATCAATTAAAATCCACCCAGATACAAAATTGTTCAACAATCCTTGATCTCATATACATTACATACATGCATACATACATACATAATATAGCTATTATAGCTCCTAAAATTAGCATAAGGAAAGGTTACATGCCCAAAAACAAATAAAATTTTAGGGAAAGACATGGCATTGCTAATTAAAATTGAGGGGGTTAGTATGGGTAATTAAATAATGGAGGGAAGGAATATAACAAAAATATTTCCTAAAAATTCCTATTTCTCTTTTCTTTTTTTTCTTTTCTTTTTCTTTATAGGTCCCTAAAAAGCATATATGCATTCATTCTCACACTGGATAGGTACGTCTAGGGATCACAAGAATCTAGGATCGTTGATCATGATCGATCACGAGATCAGATAGCCGATGAAATATGATCGGTGCGCCGTATTGAGGGTACAGAAGCATTAGGACAGTCGGTGCGTGCTTATACTGTGGGGCCAATCTGAATGAGAAGCGTTGTAGTATAATCGCAAGCGTCAATTTTGCCTGCATCAGGGCTAGGTTTTGCCCTATGCATTGGCGGACCCCTAGGCCAAAGGGTATGAAGCCCACCGGGTGTTTGGCTGCACGTGCAACCCCGTCCGAGAAACGAGCAGGGTTAAACTCGTTTGCGTCATTCCCCCATATGGATTGATCGTGATGGACAGCCAAGATCGGTATCAGAAGTTCGATCCCTTGAGGAATCTTACATCCCCCCAGCTCCACATCAGTTTTTGCCCGTCGAATCGAAGCGACAATTGGCGGGTAGAGTCGTAGTGTCTCATTTAGAATCATGGTCATCTGCACATCATATTGTAACCCAAAGATAAATTCGATACGGAATAACTCAATATCCCCTATATTTTTTGTTTCACTAAAAATATAGTAGATCAAATTCACAGCTACAAAATATAATTTAATTTAACTATCTTATAATTTTTCTCCAAAAAACTTCTATAATTCAATTCCATCTTTTCATTTTCTTGAAATCAATTTTAATCCTCGACAAAAAGACATTTTAAAAGAACCATCATAATTTATTCGGCTCTCTTACCACTCAGTATAATACTTTTTAAGAAATTTAATAATTTTATTGTAAAAATTACTGTAATTTTTTATATGAAAAAATTACAATGACTTTCATGTAATACAGTAAATTTTTTAAAAAATTAATGTAACCCATCTAGTAGAGGATTTTATTTTTTTAAAATTAAATTTTTTATCAAAATCAAAGGATTATAGGTGGGGTTATTTTGGTTAAATATGAAGCAAGAACTACAAGACAAAAAGGGAATTTTGTCTTAATAGCGTATGACTTACCGTCTTAAGCTTGGCAACATCATCTTTGGTGGGCAGATCACGTGGTCCGCACACTTTCACCACTTCCTCACGTGCCACCACCTGCCACTGTGGGTGCATCGCCAGCAAAACCGTCGTCCACGTCAGCAGATTTGACGTCGTCTGTTCGCCGGCGAAGAAAAAGCTCTTGCACTCCTCCGCGATGTCGTTCACGGTGATCATCGACGGCGACGGTCCTAGCTTCGCCGATTCCCTGGCGCTGGCCTGAATCATCAGCCCCAGCAAATCCTTCGGCCCGTTCTGGTGAGTCTCGTCCCCCCAATCCTCCTTCCTCTGATCGATCACCTTCACCAGAGACCTCTTGATTTCTTTGTCCAGTTTCCATGATTTCATGTTCCTCTTCGTCGGCAAAAATCTGAATCGGAGTGAGAAATTTTAGAATTTCGCATATCAACTGTTCGATAAAAGTCCTCAGAGAATATATACCTGTAGCCGGGGATGAAGACCTTCTGGAAAGCTTCGGAAGCGAGCACCATCTGCTGAGCCTGCAACCGGAAAATGGCTTTCCCTTCTTCGTAATTCCGGCCAAACGCCGTTCTCGTCACAATGTCTTCCGTCAACGTCTGGAACCACGCCGACACCTCAATTTCGACCTCGCCGGAATCGGAATCCGCCACCCATTTGTCCAGCATTTTGTTCACACTCTCCGCTGCCGCCGGTATCAGCAACTGAACCAAATTCCGACAATCAGAAACCATTTTAAAACCCCAAAACAGAACATTACCCTTTACAAATTCCGACAGAACTTACTCTGAGATTCTCCATGTGGAACGTCGGCGTGATGATTTTCCGGTGGTGGGCCCATTTTTCACCCTTGAGACTGAGCAGGCCGTCGCCTTCGAGTTGTTTGATGAGTGGGTGAGCTTCGTTTTTCTCGTAGAATTCCGATTTGGAGGAGAAGATTTCCCGGATTAAATCCGGATCCGCCACCGTCAGTCGGACCGTCGGTCCAAACCAGACAAGGAATGTTGCACCTGCGACCAACGGTAACAACAATCAATGTCTGTAAGATTATTTTTTTAAAAAAAATAAAATAAAAATAAAAATAAAAATCAGGAGGTAAAATTAATCAGAGATTCAAATGATGATAAAGCCCATCAACTTAGCAGAAAGAGAGAGGTAGTTCAGAGAGCATAGATAGTGTAGACCCTACAATGGAGAGAGAGAGAGAAAGAAGACAACCCATAAACCACACCACTAGCAAACACAAGACAAGCTCACTATCAAAAATTGAAGTTCACCCACAAAAATCTAAAGACTCAGCACAGCAGGCCACAGGAAGATGGAAAAGGTAATGAAAGCACCATCACCATTTTAGAGAGAGAGAGAGAACCCAGAATCAAAACCGAAATTAATGACCAAAAAACAAGTTAAATGATCGAAATTGTAAGGTTTTGATTGAATCTGTAAAAACCCAAATTTAATGAAGCTTAAAGAAACAGTTTCAAAAAACAGAGAGAGAGTAAAATTACCATAGATTTTCTTCCAGTGGTGGTAGAAAGAGAGAACTCTGGGAAGAATGTTGTGAGAGAAAGGGGTCATGGGCTGTGAAGAAGCCTTGAGCATAAGGCTGACAAGTTCCTTGGCATTGCCTATGAAGAATCTGTATGGGGGTCCCCTTATCCCCTGTTTTGAGAAATGCTCCTCTATTTTCTTCGGTCTCCACCATAACACAACCCCAATCTTCAGCACAACCAGAATCAACAGCAACGAAATCAACAGAAACTTCAACCAGTACCAGAAGAACAGCTCCTCTTCCATGGCCGCCACCTCTCTCTCTCTCTCTAAAATCTCTTTCTTTCTCTCTCCTTTGTCTCTCTCTTCTGCTTCTTACTCTTATCTTGTTTGTTGCTTGTTTAAGTGTCTTCTCTTTTTATTGCCAGCAAGAAGTTGAGAGAGAGAGAGGTTTGTTTGGCAAGGCCAACGGCGTAGGGGCCGCCATTGGAATTATAAGGGTCAACGAAGGAAAAAAAATATATATTGTATTTTAAAAAAAAAAAAAAATTAATCCAAAAAATAAATAAGTAATTTTTTTAAAGACAATGTTGCCCTTGTCTTCTCTGTGTAGTATTGTTATGTCCCTTGAATCTATTTTGGCATTTCTCTCCTCAGACAAGAATATGCATCTCTCTTGTTACTCCTTAGTCCGGTTGAGTTCGGAGGTTATCCCTTCTCTTTCTTAATTAAGATTCGACTCTTTTAGTTACCATTTCTAAAATTTAATCTTGAATACGCCAGATTAATGTGAAAGAATCCGCTCTTATGATTGGCAAGGTGTGTGTAATTGGTCCAAACATATCTTATCGTAAAAAAAATGCATGTCACTAGTTAGAAATTCTGAATTTTAATTAATTTTTGTCAGTAAAATCATATATGATAAATATTTATGCTCAAATAAAATTAATTTTATCAGCATTTTTACCACTTAAAATTCAATATATATATATATATATATATATATATTGTAATAAGGTGTCTTAATCATGTACTTAAGGTCTAAGAATATTTCTGTCACTAACCACAGAATTAAGGCATGATTGAATATAACAGAAAGGCATGAGGTGTATAACAATATATATGTAAATGTATATATATAATATATATGTATGTATATGTCAAAACTCAAAATGCTTCCAAACTAGAAACATACATACATATATGGATATATACATATATGTGAGAGGATAGTTATGTGAAATCACATGCAGGAAGTCATGCAAGCATCAAAAGTGGTGTTGGGATTCTTTTATTTTTTTTATTTTAATTTTTGGCTTATTGGGGGGGGGGGGGGGGGTTTATGGTTTTAACGGTTGAAAATTTTAATCTTTTTTAAAAAATTATTATAAATCAGGATGATTTTTTTAAAAATATCTTTTCTTCAACGACGGGAATAGATTTGAAGAGAATGAATGGTTGAGATTGAATTAAAAAAAATGAAAAACAAATCCCACCTAAAAATTTCACATCCTTATTTCAAAACTAATAAAGGGTTGGTCTTGAGCCTTGTAATTGGTCGCAAACGAGGTTGCACCACCCATGGATCAAGGGCAAATCAGACCCATGAAGATCCGGATTTAGGGTTTAACCCGATTAGAATATTCGTTAGAGGGTTACACTGTTCACGCCTAAAATCTCATCGTGAAGACATGTTCTCCCAACGGATTGGTTACATATATTATCAAATGCTCTCTCCACTTATTCTTGCCAAGTGAGAATATATAAATATCCAGAGTATGGAGGGGTAGAGGTAAATTCAAAATCCCTATACATTCAATTCAAAAGTTATACATATCCTAGATACTCACTCTCATGCTAGAGGTTCTTCATCGAGATCCAAACCCCCGTTGAGCAGAAAACCTCAGGGACATTTCACTAATTACTGTTATCCCCATGTTCGGATATCATTAAAAACAATTGAGTTAAATTATATTTTTTACCCTTTAAGTTTTATTGAAGTATACTAGCCATTTTTTTATTTATTTTTTGTTATTTTTTACACTTATAAATTTAAAAATCGATCTTAGTATGTTCAGATATAGAGAATCTCTAATAAATAAATAAAGAAGAAAATTTTCTTTTTCAAGGGTTGGTCCCTTTGTATTAGTCTCCTTGTTATTTCGTAGACTAAAATACCCTTGTAAATTAACGTCAATGTATATATATATAGTGGGCGACTATAACTTTATTTTGAAAAAACTTTTGTTTTGCTATTTTGGGCGATTAGGGAGCCAAAACGATAACTATATGGGATTAATTGACGGACGGCCGATGGGTCAAATCTATTAACTAAAAACATACGTTTTAAATTATAATTTTTCTTAAAAGACATTCATTTAAAAAAAGTTTTGAGGTGTAAAACTCTCTGAAATAATTTCTCAATCCCTACTACGTTATTCTTATGAAATCGACATTCAAATCCACACCGATTACTTCTAAATGCGATTGTCATTCGAGCAATTTAACAACTAAATTTTATCTCTTATTTTATTAATTGAAAAAATATAGTGAAATTTGACTATATATGTAAATAAATAAATAGATGGTTGGAGAGTCACTTCAATATATAGTATATGGTGTATATCCACCTCACCAACAAAAAATGTGTCTATCCTTGAAGGACCCACCATTGAAAGTTGAGAACCTATAAATCTAATCACATCACCCATGACATGCCTCTTAGTTATAGTTAGAAGATGATGAACTCTTAACTATGGTGACACATTCACGCTAGCAAATTGTGGACAATGACATGTGAAAGCTTGGTTTGGAGTCAACTTATATATTTTAACTATTACTAATTCATTATACACCAAACTTTTTTTCTATAGCTTAATTAGTCCTCCAAATTTTTGCATATAACTTTTCGTGAGAGAATTTTTTTTTAGACAGACTGAAAATAAGTGTGAATCTGTAAATATAGTCGTATTTGAAAGGTCATTTGTGCAATTCAATGTTAAAAACACAGAAATTATTTTTTGCACTCCAAAAATATTCAGTTGCACTCCAATTCCACTGCTCATGTGAAAGAAAACAAAAGTTTACAAATCCAGCTCTAATACCATATTAGGCGTGCACAATGGGACTCAATCACCCTCCCTCCCGATTTTTTTTTTTAAACATACGCTTTCATCATTTTATTTGTAAAAAATCGATTAAATTTTTTAGATCTGATGTTGGGAGATTCTAACAAAAAACTATATGATAATAGGTAGAGTAGCTCATTTCAAATATATACTAGTTTGAGAAGGTCGTAGCGTCTATCAATTTATTATATACGAATATAAAGGTAGCATTATGTTATTATCTCTACTTCCAATAAATTAGGATGAGAATTATGTTTCTATTCTAAAGTATTTCAGGAATAGCAACATGTTTGGTAACCATTGTCCTGAAATTGTTCTTTTAATTTATGAGAATAGAAACAAGAAACACGTTCGATTGCAATATTTTACCTTTTTTTTCTTTAAATGTATGGTGGCTAGTGGGGGTGGTGGTGGGAATAATTTTGTTGAAGTGAATAGGAATCAAAATTTTCTTATTTTTCAGATTCTTAAGAAATTCAAGATTTTTTCCAAAATTACTCCCAAAATTCTAGGAACAAAAATGTGTTTACTAGATGCGTTTTTGTACATTAATTCTAAAATTCTGGAAGCGAGATCATAAATGGAAATGTTAACCAAATGGTGCCAAATTTTCTAAAAATGAGATAAATGGAAGTAAATATGAAGAGGTAGAGGAGGAGGAAAGGGAGAAGGATATGATAGGTAGTTCACACCTCCTTCCCCTTGTCCCCAAAAAGATGGATTGTGGTGGGGGTGATATAGAGGAAGGGGAGGCATATAGGAGGGTGGTTGTTTGTTTTTGGAATGTTGCTCTTAAATTTGTGTCACATGGGAACAAGGGGCAAGTCTATTTAAGGGGAAAGGGCTTATTTTTTAGTGTATGCCTTTGGTGGGGGGAGATATGCTTTGATTGGCCCAAACAATGAGGGTGCCCACCAAAGGGGCAGCCTCCTCACCCCTTAATCCTTGTCTTAATAGTCCCAAGACATGTCTCGGCTATGTGCCCTTGCCCCACAATGGGGTCCCCCTTTCAACTCAAAAAACAAATGGCCTTCTCACAAAGTTACAATTTGGATATTGCCATATTGCTTTTTCAAATTGGTTTCTCCCATCTTCAACTAATTTTGCAACCACTTCAATGGCATAATGATCTTTTGTTACAAATGTATGGCACATGTTATAAAATATTGTACAAATTTCGCAATAAATTTCATACACTGAGAAGTCTCTTTCATCTATCGATCTTATAAACATTGTACATATATCTTAATATAGTTTAAGTTTGACACACTAAGAAGTCTTATTTGTTTATGTAGAATTTAATAGGTCTAACTCACTCTCAAAAGAGGATTGCGCTAAATTTTATATATAGATCAGGATCAAATAACACAAGTGATGTTAAATTCAACACGCCCCCTCATGCGCAAGGTGGATTTTGACAAACTACTACGAACGGATAACAGGGGCTCAACATGAATGTGGGATTCAACAATCTATCTTATAAAGACTATAAATATCTCGGTGTTGTTTAAGTTTGATACACGATTAAGTCTCATTTGTCTATCTTATAAACATTGTACAAATCTCTCATTATAGTTTAAGTTTGATACACTGATAAGTCTCATTCTTCTATCTTATATATAAAATTAGGTATAGATCTCTCAGTATAGTTTAAGTTTGATACACTGAGGAGTCTCATTCATCTGTCTAATAAACACTGTACAGATCTCTCAATTTAATTTAGGTTTTATATAGTGAAAAGTCTCTTTGGTCTATATATCTTATAAACATTGTACACATTTCTTAGTATAGTTTAAGTTTGATACACTGAGAAGTCTTCTTCGTCCATCTTATAAAAATTGTACAAACATCTTAGTATAATTTAAGTTTGATACACTGGGAAGTCTTTTTCTTCTATCTTATAAAATTATACATATATCTCGATATAGTTTAAGTTTGATGCACTGAGAAGTCTCCTTGTACAAAATCTCTCAATATAGATTAAGTTTTATACATCAATAAGTCTCCTGCGTCTATATATCTTACGAACACTATACAGATCTCACAGTGCACTTTAAGTTTGATGCACTGAGAAGCCTGTTTCGTCTACCCTATAAACAGTGTAAAGATTCATCTATTGTAATGTCTGGTTATTTGTTAAAGCAATACCGAAAGATTGTAATGTGGACATAAGAGTTGACAGACAGAGACGACTCCGGAGAGATTTAGTGTAGAGAATCTATGTTTTGTGTGTGAAGGATTTAAGAAACTTGGAAGATACCACAACTGCAAGTTTGTCCTTCAAAAATCAGTTCATTTCTGCAGCTTTCTTTTGATTCAGATCATTCATAGTGATAGGGTTTGTCAATAATAAATCCTATAGCCTATATATATATATGTGTGTATATATATATGTATGTATATATGCATGTATGTAATCACTCTAACAATGTATGGATTTTTCGAAAATGGACAAAATAATCCAACCAACAAAGCCTGCTGCCGATGAAAGTACCCTTCTAATGCACTGTTTATCCAATATATATATATATAAATGTCAGGTGATAACAGAAAAGCTATTCATCATTTGTCAGATTGCTGCACAGTAGGAGTGACAAGAGAAGAGAGTTTTTCTTCCTATGAACAATAAATTCATTAATTTTCTTTGTTCGCATTTGTTTGATAATTTATGTATTTTCAAGAGTTAAAACAAAAACTAAGAAAAACATTAGGGTTTTGATTAGAATTTTTTATTTTTGATTATTTTAGATAATATTTCCATTTTTTTTAGGTACAATTTGCTAATTAACACTTTTTTTAAGTAAAATTTAAGAGGAAAAAAATATTTTTAATTAAGAAAAAAAAAAGTTAATTTAACAAAATATAATAATTTTACTTATAAATAAAAACAAAAAAAATTTAAAAAAAACGTGTTTGATATTATATGATTATTATCTTAATATGATCCCTCTAAATGATCTCTTAATAAAATAAAATAAAAAATCAAATATGTTTGGAAAAAGTCGGTGGAGAAGTTCTAGTTCATCGATTTCCATCGATCTCTTATAATATAAAAATTAGAACGAAAAATAAAATTTCACTTTTTGAAAAGAAAAAAAATACTTAAAATCATATTTTTACTTTTTTTATTTTTAAAAATATTTTTTTAAAAGACTAAAACAAGTGCTATTTTTGGAAATAAATATTTTTTTGCTTAAAAGCCATTTTATATATATATATATATATATATATATATATATATATATATATATATATATATATAGTTTTTCCAAATAACTTGTAAAATCTTTCATTAGTTTTCAGAAAAATTGTATAAATTAAACCCTAAATTCTTGTTTTAGTAATTAGTTTTCATCTCGCGGGATTTGAGATTGAATTGGAATGACCATGGGAATAGTCATTCCATTCTTATATTTAGTACATGAGATTAAATCATATTCTCATTACCAAGAATTCCCTAATCTCACAAAATATGAGATTAAGTTTTAATCATTTGTCGACCAAAAAATGATACCAAATACGAACCAAATATTTGAAGAGACAATGGGTAGGAGGTCCTATATTTAAACTCTAATTGGTCAAAAGTCCTACATGTAGTAAATTTTTTTGATTTAGTCTCATTTCTTTTAAAAACGAGGAAGCCTTACTTATGTGATAATCACGCATTAGTTACATGTAACTATTTTCTGTGTAATATCACTGTATTAGTTACAGGTAACTAATTTTTTTTTATTTTTTTTTTCAGTTACATATTCCAATAATATGTAACTAAAAAGTTTGATATTTTTCAATTACATGTTTTAATAATATGTAACTTTAATTACATGTCTCTAATATGTAACTAAAAAGTTTGATATTTTTTCAGTAACGTTACAAAATATTATACATATATATATATTGTAACATGTAACTAATATTATATAAACACATGTAATTAAAAATACTCAAATATGTGTGAAAAGTAACAATTATGAAATTATAACTAACATTAGTTACATGTAACAGAATTCACTATAAAAATCGAATGTACTCACTAAAAGACTCCCTACAATCCCTACAATATCCCTACAATTCCTGCAATGCGGGACTAAAACACAAGTGAAATCTAATTTAAAGGATTAAATCAAAACCTAATAACACAAAAAGACTTTTCACCAATTAGACTTAAAAAAAGGGATTTTTCACCAATTTTCCCATATTTGAATTGGAATTAAATTTAATTAAATAAATAATTATACCATTTGAAAATTTAATCAAATTATTATTTTACCTTTTAATGTCGTTGCAATACCACATGTAATCCCTTCTATCACCAAGTATATGAATGATATTCCATTACCTTACTAATTCCAATCCTATTGTCATTTCATTCTATTCCAGCATACCAAACGCAACGTAAAGGTACAATAGAAATGGTTCAATTACTGTTAAACCAAAAAAAAAATATGACTTCACCAAAAAAATAAAAGATGTAAAAAAATGACCATATAAGCCAAGAAATTTTAAAAATAAATAATTAAATAAAATTGTTTCTTTAGATGATACAAATAATTGAGAAAAGATGGTTGAAAATTTAAGAGAAGAGATGATCCAATTATCAAACTAAAAATTTGTGGGTGTATATAATTGAGAACCAATGATAAACTTGGACCCATATGCCAAACAAATTATTGACAATAATTGGTTCAAAAATGTTTACAATTTCTCCACTTAACAAGGAAGAAACTTTGGGAAGTCATGAAAAGATTTAGTTGGTAAAGACAAGCAACAATGAGCAACTTAGGGGATATGCACATATGATCTCCTCCCCCACCCCACCCCATATATATATATATATATATATATATATATATATATATATATATATATATATATATATATATATATATATATATTTTTTGCGGTTAGTGACATTTTACCTTCTCACTTTACTCTCGTATTTTAAACTAAAGTAAAACAATTAAATTATAAATAGAACTGTGTGATACGTTATTCTTATATTAAATCCAACCCGACCCGACCTTGGATACAAAGAGGAAAAAAAAAGAGTAAACAGATATTATCTTACCCGACCATGAACATAAATATCAATTAATATTAAATAATTTATTAGTTTTATTTTATCGTTAGTTTTAATAGAACATGTCTTTACCACATTTGGAAATTAATAGAGCTAAGTGAGAACACCACATGAATTAAATTTTGAATTTAATCCTAAATACAATAGGCCCATATGAGAAAGTGCACCCTCAAAATTATTTAGAAATTATTAGTCGAGGTGCATATAAATTGACCTAAATATACCTTACTGTAAAAAATTAGTGTTATATATATATATATATATATATATATATATATATATATATATATATATATATAAACACTTTAGTCAATAATGTCCATGTCACACACATATGTCAAAAAAAGGTAACCCATTTACATTTGCAAACTTTTAAATTGATTTTGCACTCATTAGCGGTAATCTTCAAATGCCATGCTTAATAAGTGCCAATCTAAAAATATCATTATCGAAAGAATAGTGGCAACTACCATGGTTTTGGTTTTACTATGAAATCAACAAGTAATAATTGATGAAAATTTTATAATTTTAAGAGCTTTTTGCACTTTGCACCCCTGAAGTTTCAAAGAAATTCCACTTTAGCCTTTGTCCTTTCAATTCGAACACATTAAACTCTGAAGTATTCAAATCATGTCAAGATAGTCTTTCCGTCATTTTTTGTGACAGAATTCAACCACGTGGGTGATTTCTTGTCTTACACATGGCTAATTTTTATTATAAAAAATATCGGAGTTACCGATTTGAACTAACTTGACATATTTAGGGTACTTCAGGATTTAATATGTTTAAATTGAATGTACAAAGATCAAAGTGGGATTTTTCCAAATTTTCAGGGGTGCAAAGTGCAAAAACCTCTAATTTTAATGAATTTATATTAATAAAAAAAATATATAACTAGGGTCTTGATATTGATTTTCTTCGTTATAATTTTTTTTTTCTTTATTAAAAAAAAAATATAAATGTAGCTAATTTGTTTTTCAAATAAAGGTTATTATTTTTTAGTTTGAGTTATATGCTAGTCCAAGATAGATTTTTTTAATGTCTTTTCATTAACGAATTGCTTTAATATGAAGGGGTTGAGATGAATTAATGAAATAGTTAGGAGAAAAAAAAATACCTTGTAAAAATGAAAAGAAAAATAGGATAAAAAAAAATTTGTTTGGTATGGATAGAAAATGGGAGGAAATTAAAATAAAATAGGAGGAAATATGTATAATTTTCAAAGCAATTTTTTTTTTTTAACACAAATTTGGAAGGAAAATGAAAAAAAGTGAGTTATAATGAATAAAAATACAGTTATATCATTGATAATAGAATTTCTAATTTATTTTTGTAATTTACGAGGATAAAATAGTAAATTATATTAAAGTGAATTATTTTCCCTCATTTTATTTTTTTTTAACCAAACAATAATAGAAAAAATAATTTTCTTTTCACAATAGATAAAAATATTATTCTTATTTTTTTTTCTTTTCTTTCTTTCCAACAAACGTACATTTACAGAGCAGTTGACTTTAATTATATTTTATAATTTTAGGGTGTGTTTCGTATGGATGGAAAATGGAAGAGGAATGAAAAATAAAAGGAGAAATGAAAAAATATTGTGTTTGGTATGGAAGAGGAATGAAAATGGAAAGGACAAAACACAAATTTCGAGACAAGTTCCTCCTCACCCCCAAATTTGGGAGGAAAAAGAGAAAAATGGTTTTGGATATCAAAATTACAATTATACCTTTAATAATTGATTTTTTAATTTATTTTTAGAATATACAAGAGCAAAATAGTAAATTATATTAAACTAAATTATTTTTTATCTTTTTATTTTCTTTCCCAACCAAACAACATTAGAGAAAATAATTTTTCTTTCACAATGGATGCAAATATTTTTTTTTTCTTTTCCCCTCCTTCTAACCAAACATACCCTTAGGTTAAATAATTTGTCCGCTATTTTTTTTTTTTTTTTTTTTTTTTTTAATATTTAGTAGTTTAAAAATTAATATAATACCTTTATCCATATTGATTCACACATTAGTCAAAGTAATATCTTAGGATGCCAAAAAATCAAACCTTTTTTATTTTATTTTATTTTAGACTTTATAATCATTAGATATGAAATCAACTCATTATTGCAATAACCATCCCAAAAGCAAAAGGTCATCTCAATCTTTTCTACGAGGAAGATGTGATATCGTTAATTGACCTTGCATTGCTTAAGCTTTTTCAATCAGGGTGAATAGTAAAATTAGGGGTTGGTGGTGAATAGTAAAATTAGGGGTTGATTATATTTTTACCGAATTGCACTTTACACTGAAGTGATATTTTCGTCTGTACTTCCTCAATGTGTTTTAGACTTACACGTAATGACTAAATAACCAACAGAATTTAACAAAAATAATAAACTTACTCTTATAATCGATCTGATCTAACCTGAAAAAATAAAAGAAAGAAAAATGAAAAGGTAAACGAATATTATCTGACTCTGCCTAACTCGGGAGTATATAATGTCATTCAATATTAAATTATTTATAAATGTTGACTTTTTTAGGTTTGATCATTAATTTTAACGAAAAATATAACCGTTGCACTTAATTTAAATTACACGGGGTAAGTGCTGATGAAAATGCCACAAGACTATAAAGTGCAAATTTATTTTTTAACTATAATTTCTTTATTGAAAACTATAAATTTGTGATCGAATTAGGGGAAAAAAATTGTCAAAATTACAAATAATCCATATAATAAATTATGGCATTTTTTAAAGTATTTTTTGGTTAAAAGTTGGGATTAATCTTAGAAAAATGGATGGATGAGATTGCATGGGGTAGAAAATTTTTGTCAAAAAATTTCACAACTTGAACGGTTAAATTAAATCGTATTTTAAATTTTTAAAATTTTAATTTATATTTAATTATTTACTATTTTTTATAAATTATTGAAAATTATTTTATGAAAAAAGTACTTGATTTTAATTTTTATGCAAGAGAATGTGAAAAAAAAAAAAAAAACCTATATAAGGAGCTTTCGTCCACGCAATCAGCGGTGTGACGGGTCTTAGCAACTGTCTTTGTCGGTAGAGCAAGGTCAAATCAAGGTCTGCCACGTGTCAGCCAATAATCTTTGGTTTCTTTGTCTCCATCCAATCCCGTTGTGTTGTGTAACATCAACTCAAAGCGTTAAAATACTTAATGCAATCCCCACTCCCAATTAGGAACAAAAATAATAATAATTAAAAAATGAAAAATAAATTCATTTTTCTTCTTTGATCAAACAATCCCTACCCATTGTTGAAAAAATGGTTAATTTTAATATAATTTACTATTTTATTTTCATATATTATAAAAATAAATTAAAAATTTTAATATCATTTTATTTTACTTTCTTTTGTTTTCTCTTAAATTTGTGTGAAAAAAAAATGATTTCAAATTTGTGCATTTTTCTTCCTTTATTATTTTTTCTCCTATTTTTCATCTATACTCAACAAGTCTTTTTTCTTTTCTTTTTTTCATTTTTCAACCTATTTTCTTTTTTATTTTCTTTTTCATCTATTTTCAACCCAACTAAACGCACCCTAATCCAGTTGGCAAAAGGAGATGTTCATTTTCCTTATCAATTAAGGCTCGACTTTCCTAGGGAGCACTATTGGAATTAAATCTTGAGTTTAAACCTAAATATACCAGACCAATGTAAAAGGGTGAGCCTTTAAGATTGTCTACAATGATGATTTGTCGAGGTGCTCGTATGCTTGTAAGCTAATCCAGACACACTTTACCGTAAAACTAAAAAAAAAAAAAAAAAATCAAACAACCCCTAGTCCATTTTTCTTTTCTTATATAGACGTATATATATTTTTTAAGAATTATACAAAACGATGATATTAAAAAAAGGGGTTATTCGTGAATATTCCACAAAGTTAAAATTTTTGCACATACAGTCTGCGCGTCGAAATAATTTTTTCTAAATTCAAAATTACTGTACATCATAAAAATTACTATAGGTAAGCAATGACTTTAAACTTTTGATAGAATTATCAAATTTCTAAAAAAATTACTGTACCGAATGAGTTAGATGAAGAGCGAATCCCAAATTTTGAGGTTATGCAAAAAAAAATATTAAAAATATTAAAAAAAAAATCGCTATACACCTTGCAATTTACATTTGATTAACAAAAAATACACTTTTAGCCTCCCATTTATCGAGTACAATTTTGTTACATATATAACAATTACACTTAAATTTGAACCACAAGAAAATAAGTAATAACGAAAATATCACATGGATATAAAGTATAATTCGATTAAATTACATGGAAACAAAGTGTAATTAATCCTAAAAACTAAAAAAAAAAAAAAAAAAATCAACTCTACCCATAATCTAGATTGGCAAAAGCATAAAATAGCAGGGTAAATGTGGAAAAAGTTAAAAAATAATCAGATGACGTAAAAAAATAAAAAATAAAAAGGAATTGTTTTTATTTATTTTATTTTATTAAAATAATTGAAAGCAAAGATAACAAACTCTTGCAGGAGGAGATAGGAGAGAATCACAGACCAGTCCGTACGCCTTCGTCCCCCTCGTGAATCGTGGGACACTGTTTTTTTTGCACGTTTTTCCAAATTAACACTTTTTAATTTATTAATTTTAATTAAATGGGTAACTGCCATCCCATGTTACTTCTTTTGTTTTTTATATAAAAAAGCTACATGTAAAAGGCACATGATCAAATCGTGAAAATAATCTCTTAAAAAAAATAAAAAATAAAACTGTTTATAATAGATTTAACTGATCCGACCTTTCCTTAGATTCTACACATAGCAGGAATTTTGTAGTATTGAGTTATTTTTTTTTTTTTTTAACCTCTGAAGTATTTAAATCGTGTCAAATCAGACTTTTTTTATTTTCTATAATAGAATTCATCCACGTGGGTGATTTTGTGATTGACACGTGAATAATTTCCATTATAAAAATAATAGAGTTACTAATTTAAATTGACTTGACATAATATGTGCTCGAATTGAAAATATATGAGCTAAAGTAAGATTTCACTAAAATTTTAGGGGTACAAAGTGCAAAAAACTCTATAATTTATGCATAATTAATTAATTAATTAAAAGTGATAACTAACAAAAGCATTAATCTCTTCATTTCATGCTTCATGTTTTGTCCCTTTTGAACCATCTATCCTCTCATCCCAACGGCCATTAATTGTTAAGGGTATGTTTGATTTGTATTATTTGGTTTTTTTTTATATATATTTTTCTATTTTTTATTTTTTTATAATTTTTTTGCCAAGACTCCAAATTTTGCAAATGAGTGTTTATCTGTCCCAGTCAGTATAGTAATTTTTTTAAAAGTCCAATAATTCTGTCAAAAATCCAAAATTGTTGCACGGTATAAAAGTTGCTGCAATTTTTATATGGAATATTGTAACAACTTTAATGTAGTACAGTGACTTTGAACTTCTCAAAAAATTATTGTAATTCATGGACTATTAGATTTATTTTTTTTAAGTTCGTGAATTGTTCACTAGGAACCCTTTTTATTTATAGAGTAATTTATTTATTTATTGGTTCTTACAAATATTTTAATTTAATATCAAATTAGAAATTTGAATGCAAAGTCACTTTAATGATCTAGATTTGATTTTAAAATATGAATGATTGAGATTGAATTTAATTTTCAGTTAGAAAAAAATTCTCTCTTGATGAGTGTAAAGACGATCATCCCCAAACAACCAATAGAAGATTGTCACGTGTACACAAATTCCTAATGGGACCCAATTCAACTGATGTCAAAGTACAAAGATTTTGCCGACCAGGGGCACGACTCAGCCCAAACCAATCATCCCAGGAGATCATCCCTGCTTACATACGGGAAGGTCCTCCGTTGGGCTAAAGTAACATTTCTCCATCTCAGCAATATTCCCAAGCCAGTAGTTCCCATCTCAGAATTCAGCTCTACAAACCCCTCAATAAAAACATCATCTATCTGTCTCGTCTTGCCGAGAAGGACTAGGAAGGGGACGTCATACAGTGGAGAAATGGGGGGAAAATTCGCTAGGCCTCATGGGCTGGGCCATTCGTCGGCTTCCGTACGCTCATCATTTATGGGATTCTCCTTAGGAGACCAAAACGCCCAGGCCTATAGGCTAATTTCTTCATGCGCCCGTACAGTGGTCACGCGCCAAGCTTAGGATGTTAATCCCAATTTAGGCCGCTAATTAGCTCACTGCCTATAAATGGAAAGCTGAACAATGTTGCTTAAGGTAATAGTTGTTTTTTGAATATTCAGAGCATCTTTACATTTCCCCCTAAGTTCTTATTCTCACGCTGGGCACAACTCAGCTAGTTCTTTGGGCAAGTAACAGCTCCGGGCATATCCCAGGATAGACTAGGACTGTTCTTGGACATCAAGATTTTTTGGATTACTAATCATTCAGGACCCTCCTCGGACTTCTCCATCACCATCCCAGCACGAAAAAATACTAAAGTACCATGACCAAACCATACTATTGTAATTAACCAAGATTTGACATCAACATCTGTCACACATTACTCCCCTTGAATTTTTTTGTAACTTCTCACTTTGCCACTCTATTTACATATCTCTGACTACCTATTTTTCTTTTATAGAAACACATTACCCCACTCACCTCAAACGTATGATGGAGTCTATCTTCCTTCCATCTAATTTATAAGTGGCTTTAGTTATTCATAATAGAGGAAATTACATTTTCAATCTCTAAAATATAGGATGAATGTCTATGTAGACCTTGAGGTTTGTCACATTGCACCTCTGATCCATCAAGTTCTATATTTATTTCAATCCCGTAAAACTGAAAACGTTGTTAATAATTTTGGATTAAAAATGAGTTGCATTTAGCATGTGTCCTTTTGATGAAGACATTTTGTCATTTCATCACTCGACTAGACCTAAGAAATTTTGCCCTAACAATGATTCAACTTTCAATCTCGTTATTCATGTGAATTTTTATCCGAAAAAGTTTAGGAAAGAGCAGTCTTAGATTCAATAGAGTGAAGAAATAAAGAAAATATTATTATTAGAAAGTCATGCGCTGAGCACAATCCATTTTTCAACTAATACCGTAAACAATGTTTCTAACTTTGTGGGATTAACATGAACATGAAATTTTTGGGACCAAATGTACAATGTGACAAACCTCAAGATCCATATACACACTCATCCCATACTTTAGGAAACAAAAATATAATTGATTTCTTCAACTATCAATTTGGTAAAGAAATTGTTACAACATATATAAATATGTATACCCAAGAGGTCTTAGTCCGGTTGGTAAGAGGAAGTATCGATTTTCTTGTCAACCAGTGTTCGACTTTTTTAGAGAGCACTTCAAGAATTAAATCTTGAATTTAATCCCAAATGCAATAAGTCGATGTAGGGGAGTGCACCCTTAATATCGTCTTGGGAGGTGATTGGTTGGTAGGAGTGTGCAAGTGATCTGGATACCCGACCCACCGACTCCATCTGCCCAACCCGACTCGCAAAAAATCGGGTGTTTCATGTTTAGGGTCCGATTTCCGGTGTAATTATATCAAGTTTTCGGGTGTCGGGTTAGATAACAAGTTTTTACAACCCAAACCCGTGCAATCCGACCCGTCTGACCAACCTTCACTTAAATAAGATATTAGGGTTTTTTTTAGCTCATTTTGCACGCTGCCTCAATCCTCATCACTCGTTCTTCTTCGTCTGGTTCTTCTCATCTCTGCCGATTCTTTGCTCCTCCACTCTCTCTATTTGACTTTGCGTATGTGTGATTGAAATAAAGAATGACAATTCTCTTCCAATATCAGCGGCGACCGCACAATCGACAAGTACTGCCACATGCACAATTTCGAAGAAGGAAACCTTAGATTTGAGCCTATTTGTAGAGGTCTCTACAAGTTCTGGTCATTAGCCACCATATTATTGTGAGTAGATATTGTTTTTTCAAAAAAATTCCATTTTTTCCGATTTCTGTGAGTGGGTCTGCTTTGTTCATTATTCTAGTGATGTTTATGTTTAATCGATTGGATTCCAAACCAGACCGTCTTCGACAAACATCCAAAACCACCCGCCAACATTGGATTCTTCATCACCGTCAGTCGAAAACGGGTGATGAAAATGTTGGGATTTTAATCCCTAAAGATCTAAATTTATAATACCTTAATCAACATGTCAAATCACCAAGAGATCAAATGTACACGTAAATTACGTACCTGTATCCATTACGATCAATTAACTTCTGATGCAGAATCCTGTGACAATCAATCACGAGAAGAACACGGATCGAGCGGGTACATGATCTTCCTCAACCAAATCTCCGTAGTTCTTCAATGGGAGTTACGATTTACTTCCAAATGTAGAGAAGTAAGCTGTCAAGATGATTTGGTATTATTGAGGACCATAACCCTAGTATCATTTATTTATAGGGAAAATTACATTTTAAACCCTCTAAATATTGATATTTTTCTAAATGGTCCCTCTCCGTTTGAGCGTTTCATTTTAAACCCTTTAGGTATCAACATATTTTTATTCGGTCCTTCCACCAAAAAATCTGTTAAAACTAACAGAATAGAAGGGCAAAATCGTCATTTTAGATATTTTATATTTTTTAATGATTTTTTCATTTTTCTTTTTTTCCTACATTTATCTCTCTCTCTCTCCCGCTCAACTCTCTCTCTCTTTCTTCCTTCCTCCTTCCCTCCTTTCCTCTCTCTCCTTCTATTCCTCTTTTCCTCATCTTCTCTCTCTCCCTCCCTCTCTCTCCCTGCCGACCCGAACAAGGGGTGGTAACACCCCCTATTGCATGGGGGTGGTTTCACCCCCATGCAACAGGAAGTTAAAACACCCTCTGTTTCGGGGTTAAAAATACCCTCGAAATAGGGGGTGAACCACCCTTATTTCGGGGGTGATTCCACCCCCTATTATGGGGGATGGTTCCTCTCTCGTAATAGGGGGTGCCACCCCCCATAACAGGGAGTGGTTCCGGCCGACGAAGAGAGAGAGGAATAGAAAGAGAGGGAAAAGGAGGAAGAGAGAGAGAGTCTTGAGCGGGAAAGAGAGATGGGTCAAATAATAAATGAAAATGAAAAAAGAAAAAAGAAAAATATGAAAAAATATAAAATGACAGTTTTACCCTTAAAATCCTATTAGTTTGGATGAAATTTCTAACGGAAAGATCAAATAAAAACGTGCTTATACTTAGAGAATTTAAAATAAAACGCTCAAACGGAGATGGACCATTTAGAAAAATATCAATACCTAGAGGGTTTAAAATATAATTTTCCCTTATTTATATAATATGATTAGGGATCCCATAATCCCCTAATCACCCTAACAGTTTTCAATATCTACTCATTTAACCCATATTATTTTGAGTAGTTTATGGATTTACCCAAATTAATTAGATCACTTAATTTTTAGCCCATTAAATTTATATAATAAATATAATTGTATTAATAATATGTTGTCCAAAATCATATTAGGAAATAAAATTTTCTAACAATCTCTCACTTGGGCTACATATTATCTCTGAAACAATTATATCACAAAATTTCTTAGGCGCGCATCCGTATGCTATTTGTCCTTAGACTTCTCCTTAAATAATTTGGTTCATCTTATATACTAGCAATAGAATTACTGCAACTTATATCACAATACAATCGTGAATAAACCACGATGATCACTATACCAATACACTCAATGACATAAATCAAATGTGGATGAGTAGCATGGAAATTACATGCAATTGGATCTCAGACATGCCTATTTCCAACTAGTCCAACTTTAGTCTTTAGTGAAATCAATCATTAATCTTTTTATCCTTATGTTAAACCACAATTAGAAAGAATACATTCACAGTAAGTAAAAATTTAATCCATCAACTTTATTCTGCAGAAATCAAATATACGTATCTAATAAAAGAACATTTAACAAACATAAACTCTCACTAAACCAGCACATCATCAGATAAAACCACACCTATACGAGTAGTGTGCTCATGAAATAACTTAGGTAGCAAACCTTTAATGAGCGGATTTGCAATCATAGAGTTTGTTCCCATATATTCTATAGAGACTATCCCACTCTGAATTCTATCTTTAGCAACTAGAAACTTGATCGGAATCAGAATATCCAATGATCTCCAAATGATTTGTATTCTGATAAGTGAGCATGTAATCTTTTGTTTTCTATAAATACCTTATAACCGTTTGGCTGGTTTTCAACTATCCATCCTAGGGTTACTTAAGTATCTGCCAATATTCCAAATATGAACGCTAAATCCAGACGCGTACATAGTTGAGGGTACACAAGGCTCCCTTCTGCCGACGCATAAGGAATTTTCTATATCTTTTTCTTTTCCAATTCATTCTTGGGGCATTGAGTGAGACTAAACATGTCTCCTTTAGAGACAAGAATATTTCCTAGTGCACAATATTTCATGCTAAATCTAGCAAGCACCTTATCGATATAGCTCTTTTGTGATAACCCAAAGGTACCCCAAGATCGATCTCGGTGTATCTTTATTTCTAATACAAAAGATATATCCCCGAGATAATTCTTAATTAGAAATCTCTTGTGTTGATTCTAAGATTTTGATGGACAATTAAAGGTTGATGTTTTTTATGGAACAAACGGTTTGATTAAGTGTTTCAATTTATTAGTTCCAAATGATGAAGATATGATGACAAAGATGATGAAGGATTAAGAGGTTGAAAATTTTGAAAAACCTAAGAAACATAACTCAGGTTAAATTTTAACTCTGAATATCCTAATTAGGATCACACACAATACAAAAAGATTTTTAAATAATTTTTATAAATATGTATGTTTTTAATAGGATCCTAATTATTTAAATTATTTGCTCCTATGTGTAATTGAAAAAGAAATATTAATAATTGAATAAAATTGAATTTAAGTATTTAGTGGAGCTAACCGAGAAAAGAAATCGATTAAAGGGGTGAAAACATCAATGAAAATGGATTAAAAATGAATTGAGAGAAGTATTCCAGCATTAGTAAGTCGACAGGTAAGTCGACCGGAGTATAGAAGAAAAAGTTTTTGAATCTCTCGGTCGACAAGTAGGTCGACCTGAGCTCAAATGGTGAACTTCCTGTATCGATTAGTCGACAAGGCGATTGACCTGTGAAGAGAAATTGTAACTCTCTAAATCTCTAGGTCGACCGATGGGCAATAGATTTTTGGCTTGGCTACATCCTGAATCGAGCGGTCAACCGGTGACCATTGGTAAGTTGACTTATGGCACTGTTTCAGGATTTTATGGAATTCTGAATTTTATTCTAAAAGTAGTCGTTACTAACCGTTTTATGGTCAGGATTCACGAGATATATTAGGGATTTAATGTTATTTGAGATATGCAACATATATTATGATATCCCTATAGATTTGGTTCATTAACTTTGAATATTTCTCAATTTGGTACATTTAATTCTTTTTATCCTATTTAATTGTGATTGAGAAATATTTTGAGAATTTAATTGAGAAGTTTAAAAACTATAATTAAGTGATTTGAACCAGGATGAAGTCTTAATGATATAAGGGATCTATAAAAGCAATTAAATGTCATAACAAGTGGGAACTAGCCGTTAGAGAGCTTATTTTATTCCCATTTATATAGACCTGCGTTTTTCATATTAGAGAGAGGGAGATCAAGAGAATTATATTAAGCTTTTCTAAGAGAAATCATATTGAGAAAATTGTGAGAGCTTTTCTAAGAGTTATTTTTTAGAATTATTTACTGTGGATCATTATTGTTACCGAATCTGAAGTGACATTGCTATAATTATTCTTTCAGTAGATTCCGGGTGAGATATTTCCAAATTATTTTCTATTTAGTATTACTTGATTATATTTGGAATTAGATATTTAGTAATTGTTTTCTAATTTTTTATTGAAAAATATTTTTGAAACAATTTCTTGAATAAATCTGATTACGTGTTCAATTACGTACTACCCATTTTTGTTTTAAAATCAGATTTTGAATATTTCACTTTTCTATCACTAGTTTTGAGATATTAATTGAGTTCTAATTTATCTGGGGTGGTAGAAACTCCGAATGAGAAAAATCACTTATCAATTTGTAATTGGTGAGTTGAGTGACGGATTGAATACTATTGGGACTATTTAATCTAAGGGTAGTTGGTTTCAGTCTCTTCCTGTAAAGAGATTGAGGTAGTAATTATTCCTTAATTGAAATGATTTGTGAGCAATTTTGTAACGGTTCAATTCTTACCGGGTAAAAAGATATTTGGAGTGTTTGTGAGGTTTTAATTCTTTAGCCTTAATTTAAAAAAGAATTAGATTATTCTTGAGCCTGTAAAAAATAGAGGTTATTCCTAAATTTGTGAAAATAAATTTGTAAAGGTAGATTTTGAGCCTGTAAAAAAAAAATTGTGAGGGTTTGGTTCCTACCTTTAAAGGAATCTTGAGTTTAGTGGGTACGACTCTCCGTGGGGTTCAGAGGACTGGATTAGCCAAGAGTAACTTGGTGAACCAGTATAAATTTCTGGTGTGCTGTTATCTTTACATTATTTAATTTTATTGTTTGGTATGCACCTAGTTGATTTTATATTTCTGCTGTGATATAAAGATAATAATTAATTTAGTATTAAAATTAATTATTTAAATTTTTGAAATATTTTCTCTGATGATTTTTTAGCTACCCAATTCACCCCCCCCTCTTGGATAGCTCACTAGGCCAACATTTTGGTTTCATGCAATAAGCCTATATCGTTGTCAGCAATCAATGTATCATTGACGTATAGCATTGAAAATAAAGAATTTACTCTCACTGAACTTGTGGTATACACAATTATCAACTTCATTTACCTCAAAACCATATGAGACAATAATTTGATGAAATTTGTGACACCATTTGACGGGAAGCTTATTTGAGACCATAGATGGATTTTTTTAACTTGCAAACCATATACTTTGAATCGTCTGATTCAAAGTTTTTTGGTTGAACCGTATATATCGTTTGGTCAATGTTTCCATTGAGAAACTCAGTATTGACATTCATCTAATGTATCTCTAGATCAAAATAAGCCACCAGTGTCATAATAATTCTAAAAGAGTCTTTCGAAGATACCGGAGATAAAGTCTCTCTGAAGTCTATGCCTTCCTTTTGAGTAAAGCCTTTGGCGACTAGACGAACTTTATATTTCTCGATGTTACCCTTCGAATTCCTCTTGGTTTTAAATATCCATTTACAACTAATGAGCTTCGCACCTTCAAGTAACTCGACGAAATCCCAAACGTCATTGTCTTTCATAAACTCTAACTCTTCCTTTATGGAATTAATCCATTTTTTAAAGTTAGAACTACGCATGGCTTGACATAAGTTGATTGGGTCATCTTCTGTTAAACCAACACCATCCTCATATTCTTGGAGAAAGACGATGTATTCTTCTGAAATCGCATTTCTCCTCTCTCTAGTGAATATTCTTAATGACACTTCTTGAGGTTGTTGAGTTTGTTCTATGGGTTGTCTTTGAGAAAGAATCACATTGTTGTCTTGGTCTGGAACAATGTCAAGAAAAAAAAGCCTGAACCTATATTGTTATCCAGAGTCGGAACAATGTCTTTAACAACGATATTTATAGAGACCTGATTACTGACAATAACATGTTCTCATTCAAAGAAAACCGTGTATTGAACAACAATAGATACAAAGACCTAATCACCTTCAATAGCAGATTCTTTTTCAAAGAAAACATTTGTTCTCCTTCTCCCTCAAACTTAACACCCTCAAGGAATCTCTCATTTCTCGTTTCAAAAAGATCTTGATGTGAGATCGTAAAACTTAAATCCTCTTGATAGTTCAAGATATATGTTGCAGTCTTAAGTGTTTCTCCCCAGAGTGATTCTAGTAAAGAATAATGAATTATCATACTTCTTACCATGTTCTTAAGCATTCTGTTTCGTCTCTCAGCAACACGGTTTATGCTAGATTTGCCTGGCATGTTGTACTTTGGGACGATTTTGCATTTCTCTAGGAATTTAGCAAAAGGTCATGGACGTTGTTTTCATGATCCGTCAAATCTCCCATAGTATTCACCATGGTCCGATTTAACAAACTTAATTTTCTTTCTAAGTTGAAGTTCAACTTCTGCTTGAAAGACTTAAGTACATCCAAGGATTGAGACTTCTCATGAATTAAATATAAGTACTCATAATGAGAGTAGTCGTCTATAAATATAATAAAATACTATTGTCCATTCCAAGATACCGTAGGGAATGGTCTGCAGTACATATTAGTTCTAAGACACCAGAACTCCTATTGGCACCAAATTTCCTTATGTTTGTTTGTTTCCCCTTCACTCATTCAATAAAAATTTTGAAATTTGTTAAATCAAGAGGATCAAGAATTCTGTCAGAAACAAGCATCTCTATTCTCTGTTTAGAGATATGTCATAAATGCTTGTGCCAAAGTATAACAAAATTCTCATTAGCTAATTTGCGTTTTGGACCACAATTAGTTGTTTGCAATATTTTATTATGTAAAACAATAGTATCCAACAACTATAGATTATCAATTAAAGAATCAGTTGTAATAATATTTGAATCTCGAAAAAGACCGAGGTTATTATTTCCAAATGAATAAGAAAAATCAAATTTGTCCAAAATAGAAATAGAAACCAAATACTGTCTAAATGATGGTATTACTTATGTCTCTTTTAAATCCAAAAAGTAACCAGTCTTTAAGGATAATCTAAAAGTCTCTATTACCTCAATAACAATTGTTTTACCATTACCCACATAGATGCATCTTTCAGTATCAATTGGTTTTCGGCTCTACAAGAAATCCTATATAGACACACTTATATGAGTAGTAGCACCAGAAACTACCCAACAAGTGTGACTAGGTACAGAAGCTAAATTAACCTCAAAACAAATTAGAGTGAGAAGCATAGACACACTTATATGAGTAGTAGCACCAGAAACTACCCAACAAGTGTGACTAGGTACAGAAGCTAAATTAACCTCAGAACAAATTAGAGTGAAAAGCATAGACACACTTATATGAGTAGTAGCACTAGAAACTACCCAACAAGTGTGACTAGATACAGAAGCTAAATTAACCTCAGAACAAATTAGAGTGAGAAGCATACTCTTCTTTAAACGTCATGTGGCGTACTTAGAACACTCTATTTTTATATGTCTAGCTTTTTTGCAGAAGAAACAGGTAAAATCCTTATCCTAATTCTTTTGCAATTTGGATTGTTGTGTTTCAACTGTAGCTTCCTGACCTTTATCTCTTTGTTGTTTCTTACCCTTAGAGATAGTGGCTAAGTGAGCATTTTCTATCTTTTCTCGCTTAATTATTTTCTTCTTCTTGCACACAGTCAAATATGAGCTCATTAAGAGTCCATTTATCATTTCGAGTATTATAACTCACCGTAAACTGGTCGTATTGTGCAGGAAGAGAAATGAGTACTAAATGCACGAGCTAATCCTTAGACAACTCTAACTTTAGTACCTTTAGTTCCGAAGCGACATTGGACATTTCCATAATGTACTCCATTACATTTTTTTTTTCTTTTATACTTTATTGAGACAAGATTAACTAAAAGCATACTTATCTCTACATTTTCATTCTTTACAAAATATTTTTCTATTTCCTTAGGGAACGTCTCAGCAATTACCTCATCTGATATACTGCACCTGAATGTTTTCGGAGCATTGCGTTGGATCATTATAAGATTTATGCGATTAGAATGGTCTCACCTCTCATATTTCCTTTTAGCCTTAGGGGAACTTTCTTTAGTGAGATGTGAAGGTTGTTATTTCCTTAGCGCAAAGTCAAGATTCACGCAGTCAAGAACAATTGAAATGTTCTCTCTTTAATCCTTAAGGTTCATGCCGTTAAGCACTTGAATGAAATTTATGTTGGCAGTAATAGTAGCCGTAACTAAACAGAAAATAAAATAAATAAAAACACATACAATCATTTTATAAAATAATAAAATAAGACATGAATAATTAATTCAAATTTAGGAACCCATCTCAAGATACCTAACACAATATTAATTCCTAGTCTTTAAACAGAGAAATTAACTGTAATTGGTACTCTCAGCGCAGGAATCAAATGTTGATAATAGGTCATGTCAAACATTAAGTCTTTTTTTGGACCGACTTATTGTTCACATGAAGACTTGATAATTATCACACATTTATTCTCATAGATATATTTATTATTTGGCCAAACAACAACCTTCTTTTGGGCCGATTATTGATTGCATAGATAATAACCATACTAATCTCAAACAATGTCTATTATTTAGTTAAAAGATAACTTTCCTGTGGGCGGGTTATGGTTCGCATAAACAACAAATATCAATATTTATTATTCGGTCAAACAATAGTTTTTCTTTGGGCCAATTATTGCTCGTATAAATAATAAACATTTATATCTTAATATCCCAAAATAAAATAAATTACACAACAGAGATTACTTTGGTAATATATTATTTAATTTTAATTTATTTCAAGATATAAGATTGTGTTAGTCGACCGTCATTATGGTCCATTGATCGAATATCGTGCAACGAGTTAAAGTTTTCGACGTTGGGTATTCAATCGGTTGACTTGTCCTTAAAATTGGAATGATCGGATATGTCCTTAATCCATCGGTTGACCAACCATAAAGGTCCCGTCGACCGATCGGTCATCCTAGGAAAAAGATGGGATCCTGAATTAATCGATCGACTAACCGAAAAGGTTCGGTTGACCAAAATTGGGCAACCTTAACATCCTGTATCGATTGTTGACCGACCATAAAGGGTCAATCGACCGATCGATCAGAACCCCAAAATCGGCATCCTGAATCAATCGGTCGACCGATCGAGAAGGGTCGATTGACTGATCGATTCAGAGCCCAAAAACGCCCCTTTATTGAATCGGTTGACCGATTCAACCTTAATTCTACCAGATCCGATTTAAATCCCAATTTATCATGATTCAACTCTATTTTGGGAAAACTCAATGCATACAAGTTTTAGATCTCATTTTGAGCTTTCCACAGAATTTTGAATCACCCCAATCAGAGTTTGTATGAGAAAGTTATAACCGAAATACGAACGCTTGCCAAAACTGTCTGAACCATCTCTGAATAGATAAATTGACAAACCAAAAAGGGTCAGTCGACTGACCTGTCCAGATCTGATTCATTTCTTTCGTTTCTGCAGCGAAAAGACTCCAAAAAATCCAAAATTTAGGATTTTTCTTTCCTTAGATCCATAATATTTAGAAAGAAATCATATAAATTATGTAAAACACATAATAAACCTTAATGTTTTTACCCATTATTTTCACAAATAAACCAATTTTAATGGAGAAAACACAAACCCTAAAATTCTACGAACTTGAAAATCTCAATAACCCTAATAATTTAACATGAAGCAGGCTCTCATACTACTTGTTGGGATTTTAATCCCTATAGATTTAAATCTATAATACCTTAATCAACATATTAAATCACCAAGAGTTCTAATGTACACGTAAATTACGTACCTGGATCCATTACGATCAATTGACTTCTGATACGGAATCCTATGACAATCGATCACGAGAAGAACACGGATCGAGTGGGTACGTGATCTTCTTCTACCAAATCTCCAGAGTTCCTCAATGGGATTTGCGATTCACTTCTACATGGAGAGAAGTGAGCCATCAAGACGATTTGGTATTATTAGGGACTATAACTCTAGTATCATCTATTTATATAGTGTGATTAGGGTTCTCATAATTCTCTAATTACCCTAACAGTTTTCGGTATCTACTCATTTAACCCATATTTTTTTGAGTAGTTTATGAATTTACCCAAATTAATTAGATTAATTAATTTTTAGCCCATTAAATTTAAATAGAAAATATAATTGTATTAACAGTATGTTGCCCAAAATCCAATTAGGAAATAAAATTTCCTAACAGAAAATCCTAACCCGATGATTTTTGGGTGGGTTTCGGATTTGCCCAAAATACCCCCATCCGACCCGTGCACACCCCTAGTGATTAGTCAAGTGTGCGTAATTGATCGGACACACCTTACCGTATAGTCAAAATAAAATAAAAATATATATATATACATATATAAATATGTATTATCATCGATTTTTTTTAAAAAAAAATTGTTACACCTTTTCAAACAAATAAATATAAAAAAGGGCTTTCCAAATGAATCATGATGAATATATGGAGACATGACAAGAGGTAGAATAAAAATATATAATATATATATAAAAAAAAAAATTGTGGGCAGAAGAAATGGACAAAGGAGGATACAATCTGGAGAACAGCAATCCCACAAATATATATTGACAGAAGAATAGAGACAAATTCAGGTGGTTACACCCCCCATTAATTACTACCCGTCTTGGCTCTATCAAAACTCTTGTTTTTTTCCTTCCTTAACAATTTTTCACATTATATATATGTGTGTGTGTATGTGTGTGAAGATGAATTTTAAGATTAAATTTCATATAAATTTCATTTTAAGTCTCAATATGAAATTTAATCCTAAAATTTTAGGAAAAATCGATGTTTTTGGATTCTGTGGGATTCGGATCTGGTACAGTGATATTATGACATCTAATTGACAAAAAATTGAACTGAAACATGGTGAGAAACTAGAATCGAAGGCCCCAAACTCAGTTAAATGGACTCTTCAAAGAAGGCGACGAATTGAAGAAGAAGATGAATAAAAAAGTAGCGATGAAACTCTAGAGAGAGAAACAAAGAGATTCCCCAGCCGATGTCCCTCATATCTACGATTTTTTCTGAGGAGGATGACAACATGGATATCTGCTAAATCGTATCATATGAAGAAGTATCAAAAAATCTTAGTACACTTAACCCCAGATCCAATTGCAGATCTAGACCATCTAGATCAATATTTGCGACGAGGTTTCATTAATCTTCACAAGATTTTAAAAGGTTGAATCAGATTCCCATATCTGATTTTCATGTGCTGCTTCAAAAAAGATAACGCCACAATTTCAAAATTGTTGCTGAGTTGCGACGAGTTGAGCCGAATCCTTACTAGGGATTTTCATCGGATCGGGTTGGTCTAATTATTTAATTAGGTTTAAAAAATAACTTTTGAATATATATATATATATATTATTTTACAGTCACAAACCAGACAGATAAAATAATGCAATAGTTGCATGTGGTGTGGTATAAGCTCAAAGAGGGGAGCATGAAGGGGAGGGTATGAAGGTATTGTCATTGTCTATGCCTCCATTCTTTGCATTCATCATGCAAATTGGAATGTAGGGAACCCTAATCCTCATTGCCAAACTCTCTCTCTAAGTAAGACATGGCCCCGATGTTTTTTTTTTTTTTTTTTTTTTACTATTATTCCCATAATTACAATTTGAATACATGGCACCACGAAGTTTTATAATCATCACACTCCAATCCAAATTAATCAATAACTCTAATACAATTTTAGATGAAAAACTATCAACTGTCGTGTACCTAATTTTCTTCAACATAATTTTACGAACATTTCCAATCTCTCTCCTCTCCTCTCTCTCTCTCTCTCTATATATATATAATGTTCTATGTATATTTCTGAGTTTTCGGGAGAGAAGGAAGAGGCCGAAAACAGTTAAGTGCATGGTAAGTGACTGTTTTCTGTCTAAAATTGTAATGGGATAATGACGTTAAAAATATATTCTCCACCTCTCGCCTCCATCAAGCCCCCAAAGAACAGTGTCGTAACTCTGCTGCAAGAACGTATTACTGAAAAATAGTGGCGGAGGGAGCTAAGAACCACCAAGGCCCCCGACCCTGTCAATTTTTAACTCTTTTTATTACTACCCTATATTTTTAATTTTTCATAGATGCAACCCTGTTAATTTGTTATTTTTTCAATTTGGTCCATCAAAATTTAAATTCACTGTCAGAGAGAGAGTTTGGTAATGAGGATTAGGGTTCCCCACATTCCAATTTGTTTGATGAATGCAAAGAATGAGGGCATAGACAATGACAATACCTTCATACCCTCCCCTTCATGCTCCCCTCTTCGGGCTTATACCACACCACATGCAACTATTGCATTATATTATTTGTCTCTTTGGTTTGTGACTGTAAAATATATATATATTAAAGTTATTTTTTAAAATATTATGCGATAGAAATATATTTTCACAGAATTTTTAAAAAATTATTACTTTGTTTTCCCTAAAATATTTTTTATGTGTTTGATTGACTAAAAAGTATTTTTTTTATATACAAAAAAGACAGTCTGATACTACAAAACTCCCGCTATGCGTAGGGTTCAGGGAAAGATCGGACCACTTAAATATATTATATGCAGTCTTATCTTACTTTTTTTTACAAGAGGTTATTTTTACGACTTAAATTCGTAACCTCCAGATCACATGGTAACTTCTTCTATCGTTGCGCTAAGGCTCACCTTATTTTTTTAATATACAAATTGAAGTGTACCCACCCTTCATGCCCCTCTTTAATTCAAGAAGGGAAGGTGTGAGGGGGGCATGTTCTTGTGTGGTGAGGCACACCTTACCCCACCATGAGGGCTCATGTGTTCCTTTCTTTAAATTCCATATCGTCACGTGATGGCCCATGCATCCAGCCCTGCTTAATTTTGGCTTATTAATATTACATATCTGCCCCCACACTCATATTTATTACTATTAATTACCAAAATAGATACATGAATTTGTACACAAATAATTAAATTTCTAAACAATATATGCATGCATTCATATCATACTTGTACCCGGGAGGTGTTAGTCTACCCAGGAGGTGTTAGTCTCATTGATGAAGGAAGATGTCATTTTTCTTTATTAACTAGAGTTCGACTCTCCTGGAGAGGACTTTAGGAATTAAATCTTGAATTTAATTCTAAATGTACCAGGTCGATATGAGGTAATGCACCCTTAAGATCGTCCAGGGAGATGATTAGTCGAAATATGTGTAAGCTGACTCAGACACACCTTATCATAAAACTGGGAAAAAAATCGTTCTTGAACATTGTAAATGCATATTGTTACTAATTAAATAATCTTACTTTTCTAAGTGAACCCTCAAATTTATCGAACTGCATATTTGGTCTCTCAAATTTCATATTTTGTTGCAAAATAAAAAAACGTTATTAATGATTTTGAATGAAAAATGGGTTGTGTTCAGTATGTGCTCTTCTAATAAGAGCATTTCATTATTTCAACACTTCAATAAATTTATGATGTTTTCCTTTAATCTTTCTTCAATAAAAAACGATAGAAAGAAAAGGTGAATCGTTGTTATGTGAAAATATCTTAAGTTTAATGAAGTAATGAAATAACAAAAATATACCAATTAGAAGACCAAATGTTCAACACAACCTATTTTCTGGTCAAAATCATCAACAACCTTTTCAGTTTTGTGGGATTGAAATAAATTTGAAACTTGCACAATTCGACAAATCTCAAGATCCACATAAACACTCATCCTATGTTTCAGCAACTAAAAATGTAATTTTCTATAGAGTTGATGGCATTTTATACCCTTGTAGTTTACGCGAATTGCATTTAATCCCTTGTGCTATTTTCATAGGCACATAACAAAATTGTATTTATATTTTGTAAGCAATTTACGGATCACGTTAACAACATAAATAAAGTGTGATTTAACGTTTTTCCAATGGCGGAGCCACCCCTTAATTTTTGAAATTTACATTTTCATCCTTTTATTTATAAAAAAAAAAAAACAATTATAATCTTTAAAATTTCATATAAGCTATTAGAAATGACAATTGAACCCGAACTGACAAGTAACCGAATCAAACCAAACCGAACGGTTCGATTTTAAAATCGATTACATAGTTTTGGTTTTGAAATTGAAAACTAAAACAGTTTTGGTTTTGGAATAGTAACTGCGGTAGCGTTTGGTAAACGTTTCTGTTTCCATTCTAGCAGTGGGATGGGAATTTTATTTTCTTCTTGGGAGTAGAATCGCGTTTGGTAACGATAATTTTTATTTATTTTTTTGGGAAGAGAATTGTGTTTGATAACAATTTTATCCTAAAATCATTTTATTTATTTATTTATTTATTTGTTTTGGCCGGACGGCAGTGGCGCCATCGCCGGCTGGACAGCGGTGGCTCCGGCGCCCGCGACGGCCGGACAGCGGTGGCGGGTGGGTGACAGTGGCAGGCAGCTGGAAAGTTTTCCGGCCTGACGGTGACCGGCGACGGTCGCGGGAGATGACTGCCGGCGGACGGTTGTCGGCCGGCGAATGAATAGTGACCATGTGTTTTGGGAATGGAATGGGAATAATGAAAAACAATTTTTTTTTATTTCTCATTTCTTAAGAAAAAAGTGGGCACAATTCTCAAATAGGAATAAAATGGAAACGGAAACAAAAATTACCAAACGCTATTCCCAAACAGAATTCCCAAAAAAGTGGGAATGGGATGGGAATTTCTAGAATGAAAACGGTTACCAAACGGGGCCTGCATAACCAAACAGTGTAACTGATATTTTAGATCTATTATATATAATACCTTAAATTTTTTGTTTATTTATATTTTTACCCCCAGTGTGTGTGTATTATAGGCTTATTTATCGTTTTTTTAGTACACATGAATTTTATGCATTGTATTTGAATTATGATTGGGATAACCATTAATAATTTTGTGGTTTGATTTTGTTATTTGGAATTTATATTTTATATTTTAGTTATGTTTTTATTTATCTATAAAAAACAACGATTTGTGGTTTGGTGGTTTCGGTTTTGATTTTATATAAAACTAATAAACCTTCGAAGTTTCGCGATTTTGGTTTTGAATAAAATTAAACGGTTCAGTTTTAAAACCGTTTACCAAAAAATTGATGGTTTACAGTTCGGCTTTGAATTTGTTATTTACCTAACGGTTTTGAATTTGGTTTCTAGTGAATCCTGTTCAAAATCAAACCATTACCGTTCCCTCTAATTTATATAAATTTCATGTTTTGATCCATAAATTTCTCTATGTTTTGTGTGGAGTTGGAAAAAAATAAATAATTCTACATTAATTCTCTGAGCAATGTATAGTGGAGGGAAAAAAAATCCATTATGAGTAGGAAATGTGGGAGAAGGATAGGTTTTTTTTTCACCAAAAAAGTAAGAAATTTTGTGGGGTCATGGCAAAATTTAAGGCAGACCCATAAACATAAAATCATGAAACAAAAAGGGCTTCTTTTTTTTCTGAGCGACATGGGACGATCATATGTATAGCTCTCAAACTCCGACCAATCTCCGACATTGAAAGTTACTAAATTAAATTGTCCTTTTTCTTTCATGATTCAAACAATATCGAAAGTTATTAAATTAAATTGACACTGTCAAACATGGTAAAATTATAACCAAAAGCTTATTGCCGCGCAGCTATTGAATGTGCTTCTTTAGTATATTTATCTGTTTTTACACTTGTCTCCCCCCCTCCTTTCTCCTCCCCCATCTTCTCCGGCGGACTTACCGGCGACATCGTCACCTCTCTCCAAGCTTTGCAGCCCCCCACCCTCTTTTCCGCCGTTCCCACTCATCCTCCTCTTCCTCCTTCTTCTTCTTCTACTTTTCACCTGGGGGGGGGGGGGCTGTGAATCCTAGGGACGGAGAGAAAGAGAGGGATAGAGTACACCGTTGTTGGAAACCTTGCTGAAGACGATAGGGGAGGAAGGAGGAGGAGGAGATGGGGTAGTTAGTGTATATTTAAAAAAATTATGAATGGTAGAAGAATTCAAAGTGAATAGTTTGAATGAGAAAATATTGAGATCAGAAGTCATATAATAACAGCATGCAGAATCAAAGAATTAAGAATAAATACATGTAGTAAGTGAAATAGCAGAGGAAAAGTTTGTACTATAATTAGAGAGAAAGCATTTCAAGATAGAAACGACGATGGAGATGAGATCGGAACCCTTATTGGCAGCAAGAATGGTGAATGACAAGCCTCAGACATCGTCGGTGAATCAAATCAACAATATACAAGAAAATATATTTTATAATGTGAATCTAAAAAAATAGGGGGGGGCACAGATGGATTCATAATGTTAAAATTATCCAGAAATCGGTCTAAGATGATGAAGAACCAATTGCTGGACTCTTGAACCGGTCAAAACACAATGATGAACCGAATCAACAATATCAAAGAAACTATAGATATTGTGTGATTCAAATTTGAACAAACTAATGCCACAGATGAATTTAGAACACTGAAATTAGCTAAGAACAGGTTAATAAACAATGAACCGGGCAAAAAAAAATCTTGAACCATCATTAAACCAGTCAACAACCGAGTTGACGACGGAAAAGTGGCACTAATCAAGGATGAAGTAGCAGTTGAATGGAACTTACGAGGCGAGTTGAAGTGTCGGTAACGAGAAGAGCTGACATGACATATGAACTGACATGTGAGAAGCTGACGTGGTGATTTGTTGACATGTCATTAACCAAACAAGGGTCGTGCTTACATGGCGTTGATGTGGAGTTGACATGTCGGTGATGTAGAGATTAGGTATCAATAGCGTGGCAGCATCTAGAGATGGACGGTGTTGATGTGGCTATGATTTGGCGATGACGTGGCGCAGACATAGACTTGGTCAACGAGGGTAAACTGTGTGGTGGAGTACTGGTGGATTGGGTAGCATGTAGAGGCGTGTCTTTGCTCCGATGATAGTGATTCCAACATAGTTATCTTTATCTTGTTGGGATGATTAATTCTGTGATAGTAGTGCTGGAACTCTTGGCAGCGCATAAAAGTATGGTTGGGCCTCATTTTAGTGTCGTTGAAATTTCGATGGTAGAGTGGATACGATGTTGGTTTGTTGAATGGTGAAAGTTAGGGTTGTGGGCAACGATACGATGTAATGCTTGAAAAAAATTAGAGTTGTAGAAATTTAATTGGACTATGGCCAAGAAGAATTGGTTCTGATATCAAATTAGGAGGTTCCAACTTAAAACCACATAGTGTCGAGTATAGTAACTCTTTTAACTTATATAGTAATTTGGGGACTCTCAAGTGATCGATATAGGATAGGAATGTAACACTTGCCCTTAAGTGTAACTCCTAATTTGCATATATGATTTGACTACGAGGGAATTATGAGAAATGTGCAATCTCTGACTTGCACAGATGATTTGACTACGAGGGAATGAGAGACGAATTCTCATAACTTTGGCTCTTATAGCATGTTAGGAGATTCCAACTGAAAACTATATGGAATCAAGCGGAGTAACTCATTTAACTTATATAGTGGTTTGGAAACTCTCAAGTGATCAATGTGAGATAGGAATTTAATAATATCCCTTAAGTGCAATTCCCTATTTGCACATATTATTTGACTACAAGAGAATGATAAGAAATATGCAATCTCTGGTTTGCACGGATGATTTAACTGTAAGAAATGAGAATCGAATTATCATAGCCTTGTCGGAGGTTCCAACTTAAAACCATATGGTAACAAGTAGAATTCCTCATTTGACTTATATAGTGGCTTGCGAACTCTCAAGTGATCGATGTGGGATATAAATCTAACATGACGATTTAGTACATTACAAGGGTAAAATTGTCATTCCAACTGTAGATTCACAAAGAAACTTGACATGATATAAGGATCGCAATTCAACCCGAACTCACAAGTAACCAAACCAAACAGAACTAAATGGTTCAGTTTTAAAACTGATTAAATGATTTTTGTTACTGTTTTGGTTTTAGAATTAAAAATCGAAACGGTTTTAATTTTGATTTTGGGATAGTAAGCGTGAAATTGAACTGCATAACCAAACCACGTAACTGTTATTTTAGATATATTTTTATTATATACATTACCTACACTTTTTATTTATTTATATTTTGACCCCTAGTGTATATATATATATATATTATAGGGTTAATTAGAGTTTTCATAATTTCTTCCGCTATTTTAGTTACGTTTCTGTTTATATATATAAACAAAAAAACAATATGTGGTTTCGATTTTGATTTTGGTTCTATATAAAATTAAAAATCCTTAACGGGTTTGCGGTTTCATAGTTTTAGTTTTGGTTTTACATAAAATTAAACGGTTCAATTTTAAATTCATTCTTTAAATTTAATTTCTAATGAAACCAGTCCAAAACCGAACTATTACAATCCCAAAATCCAAATATCCTTGAGACCAAATTAGTGGTTTGAGGTTCCCACAAAAAGAGTAAAATTTAAGAAGCAATGGTGAAATTTGCCCCATTGTGTGTGTCCCAAAGGTAGGGATTGACTATTGAGAGCCAATGAGGTTTAGGGGTGTCCTTTTGGAGGGTAACCCCACCATTGTAGGGGAGACATGCTGGCAAAGGGTTGGAACCATGTGGATGAGTAGTGGGCTGTGTGCTGTGCGTTGTAACAGCAAAGGGTCCGCTCCGGTTGGGTGGTGGGTTCGACCCGACACCGATAGAGACAATTCCTTTGGCACAACGTTGGTATTGGCATGGGGTCGGTTATTATGTGAATGCAGAGATTTGTTAAATTATATATTTGATTCTTCAAGATTTATATTTGTTTTAATCTTGTAAAATTAAAAACGTTTATGATTTTGAAAACAAAAAATAAATTGTGGAATTTTTTTTTTTATTAAACGGTAAAGTATGTCCGAGACAGTTTACGCGCACTTCAACTAATCTCCTCCCTGGACGTTGTTAAGGGCGCACTTCGCTATATCAGCCTGGTGCATTCAAAATTAAATTCAAGATTTAATATTTGGAGTGTTCTTTAGGAGAGTCGAACCCTGGTGAACTTCTAATGAGAATATTTTTGTCATTTCATTACTCTAATAAATCTGAAGTATTTTTTCTAGCACTTATGTAACAATGATTTAGGTTTCGTTCGTATTTTTCAAATGAATCGTTGTTAGAGAAAAATAATTAAAAAATATCTTAGATTTAGTGAAGTGATGAAATGATGAAAATATTTTTATTAGAAGGTTACAAGTTGCGCGTAATCCATTTGTTGTCTAAAATAATTACCAATGTTTTTTATTTTGAGGGATTGAAACAAAGGGGTGTTTGCACTTTGTACCTCTGAAGTTTTGGAGAAATCCCTTTTTAACCCCTGTACTTTCAATTTAAACGCATCAAACAATGAAATATCTAAATCGTGTTAAGTTAGTTTAATTTGGTAACTCTATTATTTTTTATAACTGAAATCAGCTACATGGGTGAATTCTGTCATAAAAAATGATAGAATGACTAACTTGACACTATTTGAATACTTTAGAATTTAATATGTTCAAATTGAAAGGAACATGGGCTAAAATAAAATTCATATGAAACTTCAGAGTGCAAAGTGCTAAAAGTTCAAAATTAGATGGAAATTTTAATTCTATTCATTTTTAAGCATATTCCGTTAATTTAAGTAGAAAAAAAATAATTTCTCACTTTATTCAAAAGTAGTAGTTAAACTGTAATTTTTTGAAATGAAAGAGAAATAAAGTGATAATATGGTAAAATATAATGAGGTAAAAATCAATTTAGCAAAAAAAAAAAAAAAAACTCCACACTCTCTCTCTATATATATGTGTGTATCTGTATGTATGTGTCTCTCACCCTTTTTTTTTTTTTTTTTTTTTTTGTATACCCACGAGTGTCCCTACACTCACGCAGAATATGAATAGGGATGCCACGAAAAATCGAACCAATAGGTAATCGAGAGAAACCGAACCGAATGGTCTGGTGTTAAAATCAACTAAATGTTTGGTTGCGGTTTTAGTTTTGAATTTAGCAACCAAAGCGGTTTTAATTTTGGTTTTGGTTTTGGTTTTGAGATAGAAACTGCGAAACTGAACTGCGAAATCCCCTCTTATATATATGTGGGTAAATGGTGTTAGGGTTTCGTCCTTTTTTCCATAGACATCGAACTCGTGATTTTGCAGAAATCTCTCAACTGCTTTAACTTAACCCGGCCTAGGGCTGGCAAAACAAGTATTTACACGATGACACGACACGAGACCGACACGAAATTAGCAGGTCTAGGTTTTGCTTATCAGGTATCGGGTCGTTATCGTGTCAGACCCGATAACCTGATAAGAAATAGTGCAGGTTATCAGGTTAACCTGATAACCCAATAGGTTACACGATAAGACACGATAAGAATTTCGTGTATTCAGGTTACACGATAACCTGTGACCCAATAGGTTACCCGTTAATTTAATAAATTATTTTTACACCCCCAAATTATCAAATATTACAAATTAGTACTTAATATATATAATAATTTGTTAAGATGGTTTTAAATTAACAGGTTAACAGGTCGTTAACAGGTTAACAGGTCGTTAACGTGTAATGGGTAGATTAATGTATAATAGAAACCTATCGGGTCTTATCGTGTCGTGTTTACCTGATAGGTTTCGTGTCATCGTGTGACACGAAAAATTATCGTGTCGTGTCGTGTCGACACGATAATTTTCGTGTCGTGTTCGTGTTTGGGTAGTCTGACACGATAAGCTTATCGTGTCGTGTTCGTGTTTGAGTCTTATCGTGTTTCGTGTTATCGTGTAATGACCTGTTACACGACCTGTTACCTGTTTTGCCAGCCCTAACCCGGGCTTACCACTAGCGTGGGTAAGAAACGGACAGCTTATCCAGACCATAACTCTGTGGAGTCCGTTAGGGCAACAAAATAAGCGAAAAAAGGGGGAGGGAGGTTGTGATTGTCGGTACGTCACGCTCCGGGGTTTATGGATCTTGAATTTTGTGACCCAATAAGGTTTGGACAAGGCCCATAAAGTACGCTGTATTGGGAGGGACCCATTACAACCCAGTACTCAATTCATGTCTGCCTGGGCTCTCTGTGTCTCTATATTTCTGCTCATGTTCTTACCATATATGGGATGGTGTGGCCCATCTTATTAATCATCAACAAATAAAAAATTGGAGGCAATCTTAATTTTAAAAACTAAATTTAAATGGGTCATAGGTGGTGGTGTTTTTTTTTTTTTTTTTTTTTTTGATAAAATAATATATTTATGAATAAAAAATCCATAAAGAAAAATTGAATTTCAAAAATTATCCTTTGAAGAAAAAATTAATTAAGTTATTGACATCAAAATACATACCTAAATTTAAAATACAAACCAGTTAACCATTGCATGTTTGTTGTGTTGGTTATTAGTAGGGATGGTCATGGGCCGGGCCGGGCCGGGCCGGATTTTGACTAGGGTATTACACAAAAATGTTAGGCCCTAGCCCGGCCCGGTCCTATGATCGGGCCCTAATTTTATGCCAAAGCCCGGCCCTACAAAAAAAAATTAAGCCCAGGCTCGGCCCTAACCCGGCCCTATAATTTATTTTTTTTAAAATTTAAAAACTAAATAATAAAATTACAAAATGGCCCCTCAATTTTCTCTCTATAAAAAGAATGAAATTAGTGTTTGCTAAATTATTTAGCTAAAATTGAAAATTACAAAATGGCCCCTCAACTCTTTCTCTATGGATATATATATAAAATATATATTTTTTATATTTTAAAAAAGTTCGGGCCGGACCGGGCCGGCCCTAAACAAAAATGATTTAGGCCCTAACCCGACCCTAAAAATGAATGGGCCTTAATCTTTAGGCCCTAGCCCAGCCCATGGACTCAAACACCAAACCCAAGCCCTAAAAAAATAGGGTCGGGCTGGGCTGGCCGATCGGGCCTCCAGGCCCATGACCATCCCTAGTTATTAGTTAGTATTTATCATTAAAATAAATAATTGAGGGGTCATTTTTATTATAAAATAATACATTTTTTGAATTGGGATTTTTATTTTTTTAAAATAAGGGTGAAGATAAAAAAAAAAAATTAGGGTAAAGTGTGTCCAGATTAATTTACACGCATCTCGACTAATCACTTCTCTAAGCGATCTTAAGGGTACACTCCTTCACATCGATTTAGTGTATTCAGAATTAAATTTAATATTTAATTCCAGACATGTTCCGCAAGAGAAACAAATTCTAGTTAATAAGGAAAATGACACCTCCTCTTGACAACCGGACTAACATCTCTTAGATTCGAATAATTTTATTTAGTGTAGACTCTGGAGTTTATATTGAATTACCTTATTTATTTTTTGATAAAAAAATATACATATTTATATTATAGATAATTTAGGATAATTAATTAAGTATATATTTTTAAATAAAATTTTTATTAAAATAATACTAAAACATGACAAAAAAAATTATTTTTTCCCCTTAAATTTACTATTCGATGAAACCAAGATACCCAAAATGTCTTCAACCTTAAAGTGGCAAATAACATTGTTAATGAAGAATCTTGGTATCTTAACCCAATTATTCTCATCATTGACGAGGATACGAAAAAATCGATATTGGATATGCCTCCTCTTGTTTTTGATAGAGAAGATAAGCCTCTTTGAATCCTTAAAAAATTATCGTATGTTCTCCATTAAATCTGTTTATACTCTGTTGAATAATGATAATCAGAATAATTGTTCCTTAAGTAAATGGAGTTGAATTTGGAAATTAAAAATACATCGGAATTTAAAGTTCTTTCTTTGGACTGTTTTTCAAAAAAGATTGGTCACTAATTCATTTAGAGCAACTAGATGTAATGATGTGTAGCATTTGCTAAAGGTACTTTGGAGCTTGAGAGAACATTGAACATTCTATCAAATGTTGTCCTAAAGCTATAACTGTCTTAACGTACTCCGGATTTTGAAAAATGAAATAAAATAAATAAATATGAAGCATTTTTGGTTTTTTTTTTTTTTTTTGTTTTTTTTGAAAAAATATTAAAGAGAGAAACTTTTTAAGCAAAATTAACTCCAAAAACACGGTCCGACTAAAGATTCGTTTTAAAAGTTCAAGGGTCAATTATGCTCGGAAGAAGTGTTAGGCACTCTAAGACGCCCATCCGAAAAAGGTACCTTATTTAATTAAGTCCAATCAAAAGTTAAATTCTCTATTTGATTTTGAAAATCTTTTAATTAATTTATTATTATTATTTTTTTTAATTTTGCTCCTTTTTTTATTTTTTTTTATTTTCGATTTATTATCTTTTTTAAAATATATATATTTTTTAATTTTTCGTTTTTAATTTATTTTTTAAAGAAAATATTTTTTTTTATTTTTGTTTTTTTTTTATTTTCTTCTTTTCCCAATTTTTTTGAAGAAAGAAAATAAATATTTTGCTTCTTTTTCTGTTTTTTTAATTTTTCATTTTTTTTTATTTTATTTTATTTTTTCCAATTTTTTCTAAAGGGAATTTTTTTTTTTTTTAATTTCTCGAAATAAAATGAAAAGATATTTTTTTAGTCATTTTTTTAAATATTCTCCGGTATGATCGTTTATCAAATATCGACGATTTAATGAAGATAATCCCTGGAGGGTTTAATGTAATGAATTTTAAGTTTGGGTTATTTTAATAAATGAAAGGAATCAATCCAAAATATCTTTTTGAAAAAACCTTCTTCTTTTTTTTCTTTTTAGTTTTGATAAGTTTTTCTCTCCCCCTTTCTCTTCTCTTCTTTTTTTTTTTTTTTTTTTAACAAAATATAGGGGAGTTGATTTGATTTAAAAAACACAATAAATCACATTTTTGAAAAAAAAAATCATTCTTAAAAAATACACCCTTCCTAGTGAAAATAATTTAGAATGACTTCCCTTTTTGTGATTTTTCAAAAAAATACTCCCCTCTTGAAAAGTCTATATTTTTATTATTCACAAAATTTTCTTTTTCTTTTTTCCTTTTTTGTATTTTTTTTAAAAACCAAAATGATTGATCGTTTTTTTGTTTTAGAAAATTCATTTTTACGAAAAATTAATTTCTTACCTATTTTATAATATATATATATATATATATATATATAAAATGTAAATAAAATTTATTTTCTTCTATTTTATCAACTTATCCCAAACTCAAAATCCGGCTTATAGAAGTATCCTCCTAAACCCACCGTTTGAAATTTTCACACTGGTTGGGAAATTCGAAATGGTAGTACGAAAAACTCTTCCTTTCTTATATTTCAAGTTAAGATTTTTTACTTTTTTTTTTTTTTTTTTAATTTTTCATTTTTTTCATTTTTATTTTTTTTACAACAATAAACATCAATTTATTTTTCTCATTTTTCTTATGCGAAAAAAGTAAATATTTATAGAAACACAATAACAATACATAAAGTGCATAAAATAAAATTACAGAAATAAAAAACGCAAAAAGGCGCAGAACAAAAAAATAAAAGCGCAGAAAGGCGCATAACAAAAATTAAATACAACAAAATAAAAGCGCGAAAAGGCGCAGAACAAAAAAATAAATGCAGAAAAATAAATCAATTTTTAAGTGTTCCAGTAAAACGTCTTTTTAAGTTTTATTCAATTTTAACTCCCTCTTTTCAAACGGTTTAGGCAAAAATAAAGGTATAGTTGAGGAATTGGAAAACTTAACTTGGGAGTTCCTTCTTCCTTTTTCCACCTTCTCCTTCTTTCTTATTCTTTACTTTTATTTTTATTTTTTTTTATTTTTATTTTTTTTAATCTCTCAAGCTCTCTCTCACTTTGTGTTTGGCCGAAACTAAAAAGGCAAAGAAGCTCTTCCCATTTTTTTTCAAACTAAAGGAGTGGACTGCCTTTTATAGACAGTCCACCACCTTCATCTAAATTTTTTTACTACTAGAGAATCCTTAAACATTTGCTCTATTTGTCTTTTTCTTTCCTTTGTTTCATTTCTATTTTTCTTTCTTTTTCCCTTTTTTTTTTTTTTTAATTTCTTTTATTTTTTATATTATTTTTCCTAATTGATTATACAAAACACAATTGGATTTTATCCAAAATTCAATCGATGTCAAAATAATTTTCAATTGTTCGTCAATTTCATGAATTTCGAAAAAGTACGAATATTGGGATCAAAATGGAAAATTTCAAAAATTTTGATTTCACTTAATTCAAATTTTGAAAACTAAAATTGACCAAATAAAACATGATAAATTTTCAAGATTCATTTCGATTTGATCAAATTAGCCCGAGGAATAACTTTTATAAATTTTCATTTTGGTCTCAAAATTTTCCTTTGACTTTTCAAATCTCAATTAGGGTCTCGATTCGAGTTTTTCAAGAATTAATCGTTTTAAAATATTTTGATAAGAAAATTTTGAATCAAGATTGGTCATTGTTAAACAACGATTTAAATTTTCTCAAAATTTGAATTAGACCCCTAAATTTCTATTTTGACAAAATGTCTCAATTGGTCAACTTGGGGGCCCAATTGGGATTATGAGACTTTTATATAACTTGTTTTAAGATAACTTGAACCTTCCAAAAATTAATTTTGAACTCCGGGTTCGAATGTCAATATTTCGAATTTTCAATTTAGTCCCAAAAAGAACAATTTTAATTCAAAACCCTTAATTGGATAACCTTTCGACTTAATCGGATTTTTGAGATATTAATTTAAACCTCAAAGACTTAATTTATTATTTCAAACCTTCAATTAAGCCAAAAAGATTCTCAATTGCAAAGTTCAAATTCATGCTAATTTTTGAAACCTTTGAATCGATCCTTAATTTTCATTTGGATATTTTCAAAATTCATTATTAATTGATGTGGCAAAACTTTTTCATTTTTTTTTTCTTTTTTTTTTTTTTTTTTGAAATGTCATGCATAGGTGGAATGTAAGACCCCGACCTTGGGTATATGTCTAATTTAAAATTTTATTTAAAATTACTTCGAAAATAACGGAGTTGATGGTGGTAATTATGAATTTGATGAGATAAATTGCAAATTTTCATAAACATTAAAAAAATTTGGAATGGGTTTAATTTCCATCATAACTAAAACTGTGAGGGCGGATTTCGAAATTTAATTTGTGATATAAAAGTTTATGGGGTCAAAGTATAAATTTTCAAATGCATTAACATAAAAACATTAAACTTAATAAAAATGAGCGGGGGTTTAATGTAAATTATATATATATATATATATATATATTTGCGTGTGTATATTGATCAAAAGGCAGGCCACGCGTCCCAATTTTCTCTTTCTGTTTCCACCGACTCCCTATATATATATATGTCAGATCGGAGAAGGATCGGGAAGAAGAGAAAGAGAAGGAACGGGAAAGAGAGAGGAGAGCTGAAGAGAAGGAAGAGAGAGGTTGGGTCAGCAGTTTGGTTCGCCGATAGGGGGTGCCGCTGTTGTGTGTGTGTGTCCCTGTTTTTCTGTTTCTGTCAGGGGGATGAGGTGTGGGCTGTGTATGTTGTTGCTGCTTATGGTGGTGGTGGTGATTGTATGGGTGTGGGTGTTATGTGTGTTCTGTTTTTTCAGTTCAATTGTGTATGTGTGTGTGTTGTCGGTCCAATGGTGTGTGGGTATTGTCGACGGTGGTGACGGTGGCGTGAGTGTTCCGACGGTGTGCGTGCGTGTTGATTTGGCCGTCGTTTGGTAAGTGTGCGTGTGTCTGTGTTTGTGTATGTCTGACAGCGTGTGTGTGTGTGTGTGTGTCGTTAGTAGGTGAGGTTGTCGGCTGGTAAGTTAGAGAGAGATAACAGTGTGTGTGACTGTGTGTATTGTGTTTGTTGCGATGTGGGTGATTTGATCGTCGAAGAGGGTCGGCCGGTGAAGGTGAGGAGAAGTGAGATTAGTGGTCGGCGGCTGGTCCCTAAACCGAAGCAGACGCAGAAACGAGGAAGAAGAAAAGAAAACAGAGAAAGGAGAAAAAGAAAAGAAAAGGGAAGAAGAAAGGAAAAATGAGAAATTTCACAAAACCACCCCACGACAAAATATAAATCCAATCTCGCGGCCGATGAAAAATTCAAGGAATGTAGAATTCCGCATTTCTTTAATAAATACATTTAATTGTCTCAATATCAAATATATATTATCATTATCGTTGAAATTAGCGTTATGTGTTCGCATGAATAAAGTTTATTTAGTAAACCGTAACAAAACAATACTAGTTGAATAGTTATATTTCGTAATAAAATATAGGAAATAGGAAATTAAGGAGATTAGGATTTCATGGCGTGATTAGTTTGTTTTTATACAAAAAAATATTAATTTAGGTCATGTCACCGTTAGGTTCGCAGGCACCGGAGTTCTGATAAGAGATAGTCGATTAAAGTTTACGAAAGCGGATATCGAGGTGAGTGTACTGTCTTCTTACCAAACTATTTTTATATATATAAATGTGTGTGTGAAATAGTTTTACTTGAATTGTATGATTTTATAAATGATATGGATCAAGCCAGTTGTGGGTGAGTTGGTAAAATGGATTTCCATTGAATTATTTGGGTTTTAAAAAGAAAGACTTTATAAATAAATCTGTTGGATTTGGTGGTTTTAATAAAATGTGGGAAAAACATGATTTTTGAATTAAATTGGTTTTGGAAATAAGGTGGATGTTGGTGATTTGACGGTGTTATTGATTTGACGGTGGTGATTATCTGTTTTGGCAGAATGGTGATTTTGTTTGTAGTTTTACAATGACGTTATTGTTTTGATGATATTGATGAGGTGGTGATTTATATTATGGTCTGTCCGGAGGGTGGTCCGGCAGATGGATATTGATTGTGATTTGAGTTGACTATGCCATAGTTTATATCATGTCCAGATGGTGGTCCGGCAGGTGGTGATTTATATTATGTCATGTTTGGAGGGTGGTCTGGCAGGTGGTGATTTATATTTGGTGATCGATATTATGTGGTGATTTATATTATGGCCTCCGAAGACGTCTGGTAAACGGTGATCTACGCAGTTAGGTCCACTAGGAAGGCATATCCTACAGATGGTTACGGTACTGTTGCAACTCTTGATCGTGAGGTTAAACGATCACTATGACTGGTTAGTGAGTGGTGTGATGGGGTGGTGTTTTGAGATGTGGTGTTTTACTTATATTTGGTGATTTACTTATATATGGTGATTGGTATTATTTTATACTGAATGGGTTTGAATGGAACTTATATAATATATATTGAATTATTTCCACTACTTATATAATGGAGATTTTTACTAGCTATGTGATGTTTATATACTTTCGCTTGATTCATAAAATATGGTATTACTTAGAATAAATTATTATTATAAAATATTTTTACTAAGAAGGCAGTACACTCGCAGGTACAACAGCATAGGAGTCGATCCCCTACTAGCAATAGGTAGAGTCCGATATTGATATAGCGTGGAAGTAACTTTGGGAGGAGCTGTCTAAGGCGAACCTGTTAGAGGTTCTTGGAAAGTTTTATATTTTTGTGTTAATATTATTTCCAGGGACAGGTGTGTCCCTAACTAAAGAAGTTGTATCTGGTAACATTTGTGGTTGTGTATATCTAATTGGTATATGTCCTTTGTCGTTTCCTAGTTTATTTGGCGTTCAGTGTGTTGTTGTGTTGTCGTCACGTCGGCCCCGCATGACGAGTGTCCGGGGTGGGGTGTAACACAGGATAAAATGCAGTGTTTACATGTCTGGGATCAAATTGGTTGCTCTAATTTCAAGTACCATGCCTCATCCCCGGATATATGGGATTGGATAAAAAAAGAATCTCAAAGGGAGTTTTTCTAGCACAAATTTTTACTTTTTCATGGCCACGATTTGAGAAGTTTGGAAAGATAGAAATAAAGAAATCGTTGAAGGTAATCGCAATTCTCCTTCTTCCACTTTGATTAGAATTGCGAATTACACCCGTGAGTCATGACCTCTCTAAATCTTTCTTGGAACAAAATTTTCTAAATGGTTTGAATAGTCCGAAATTCTTTGGTTTTCACCTTTGGCTGGTTTTCTAAAACTAGTTATTGATGGGAGTGCTAAGAGGAACCCTGGTAAAGGCGGTATAAGAGGTTTGTTGAGGGACAATCTGGGAGTATAGAAAATGGGATACTATGGTTTGCACAATTGCACGGCGCTTGAAACTGAGCTCAAAAGCCTTATTATGGGGATCAAGATTTCAGCCAGTAGAGATTACCCCAAAGTCATGATAGAAATGAATTCGACAGATGCTGTCGCACTTATCCAAAATCCATGCCCTGAAGAACACAGATTTAAAGAATGGATTAAAGAGTGAAAGAAACTCCTCCTTTTGAACTACAATTGGCAATTTGTGCCATGGGAGACAAATCGGTGTGCTAATATCTTAACTAAGAAAGGAGTGGAAGATGATTGTACCTTAAAAAATTTAGAAACTCCAACTACTGATCTTGAGGATATCCAATATTGGAGGAAATGGACAAAAGAACCTTCGATGATGAAAATCAACATGCACCATTAAAGGAGGAGGTGTGAGGATGAGACCTTACACTTTGAATAATACATCTTTTGAGAGAGTTTTTTCTCGAGTTCTTTAACAAATTTATTCTAAACTTATCAAAAAAAAATTGTGTCGTTCACACTCTCTAACTTCGGTTCGTAATTCATTTATAATTATTGAGTCGAAATTTGTTACTTTATAACTTCGGTTCGCGTTTCATTCATAAACGTTAAGCCAAAATCAATGTTCTCGAGTTCTTTAACAAACTTATTCTAAACTTATCAAAAAAAAAATTGTGTTGTTCACACTCTCTAACTTCGGTTCGTAATTCATTTATAATTATGGAGTCGAAATTTGTTACTTTATAACTTCGGTTCGCGTTTTATTCATAAACGTTGAGCCAAAATCAATGTTCTTTCGATTATAAATCTGAATTGTAGAACGGTCCAAATGAAAAAATTCTAAATTAATTTTAAGTCTCACTAATTCTTAGTAAAGTTTGCATCTTTCGAAATGTGTCCGAAATGACGTTTTGATTCGTTTGTCAGAGAGAGAATAAAAACAGGAGACCACCTAGAAGGAAAATTAATATTGAATCAGAACACATACTCGAATACAAGATAAGCAAAAAATAAGATCCAAACACGGCCTTACGCCCAAATTTAAAAACAAAAAAATCCAAAGCCTCAACAGTATTTGTAAACAAAATATTTAGACTTACGGTCCTCATTACAAGAACTTGTACAATCATAATAAGCCAATTGCTTTGAAAATATTTCTCCAAAAAAAAAAAAGAAAAAAGGAAAAAAAATGCTTAATAGATTAAAGCTCTCTATTCAAATGCATCGTCGTCGTCATCGGGTAGGGGCTGGCTAGCCGCTGCAGCGAGTTCGGCTTCATGCCTGGAATCAAAAAAGAAAAGGCACGGATATTAGAATCTTGGAAAAAAGGAGTTTTTTAGTGTTTCTATTTTCCAGATTTCCATTTTTGTTCCCAGAAAAATTGAAACAGATATTGAAATCCGGGAACAATTCTACTCTGTTCTAAAAATTAGATATAGTGACAAACAAATTCCTCTTTTGATCCCGTAATTCTGTTTTTGTTTGCAGCAAGAACACGAAACAAATGCCACAGTGATTCTGTTTATTTGAAACAGAAACAGAAAGATTTAGTTCATACTGTTGCTGTGCAGCCAAATCGATTTGTACTTCAGGTGGAGCAAGTGCCGGCGATTCCACGAAATGAAGATTCGGGTCCCTGAAATCACCAAACCAACAATCAACCACTTGTCAAATTCAACTATTGAAAAACTACAGTGGCGCTTGGTGGATTTTGTTTCCGTTCTGGAGTATTCCGGAAACAAAAACATGTTTGATAACGACAATTGTCCTAAAAATGTTTCTTTTAATTAATAAAAACAGAAACAAGAAATACGTTTGGTTACAATATTTGTTCTTTTTTTTCTCTTCAAATGTATGGTGGCCCGCATTGTGGTGGTGGCCAGCGAGATGATGGTGGGAATAGTTTTATTGAAATTAATAAGAATCACCCTTTTTTTGTTTCTCAGATTTTTAAAGAATTCAAGAATTACTTCCACATTACTTCTAAATTTTTGGGAATCGAAACATTTTTACCAAACACATTTATATCCATTAATCTCAAAATTTTGGGAGCGGGAACAAGAATCAAGGAACGGATATAGTAACCAAACAGGACTTGCGGGAACGTTTGTTTTAGTGTTTCTGGGAACCGAAAACAAGAAAATAAGAAATCATTACCCTGCAAGCTTCCTGGCGAGGTACAAGAAAGGTTTCTCAAAATTGTAGTTGCTTTTCGCCGATATCTCATAGTATTGCAAGTTTTTCTTCCTGTGGAATGTAACTTGTTTTGCCTTCACCTGCCTGTTCTTCACATCAACCTTGTTCCCACACAGAACAATCGGAATATTTTCACATACCCTATAATAAAATTTTCATTAATACCATTACGCCAAACACAACTCGAACAAAATTTAAAACCAAAAAAAAAAAAAAAAAAAAAAAAAACAAACAAACAAACAAACTAACCGACAAAGATCACGGTGCCATGTGGGAATGTTTTTGTAGGTCAACCGGGCAGTAACATCAAACATTATAATTGCACATTGCCCATGAATGCTGCTCATGAAAAATAGGGGTTGTAAGGAACAAGAAGAATAATACAAGAGAGAACAAAGATATTTATTTCCACAGGGCACCGTTTGATAACAGATTTTTGAAGTGCTTTTTATAATTAAAAAAAAAAATATCAATTCAAAACACAATTTGGTGTTTGGATGCGATGTTTGTGAAAAATTGTCTAAATGTGAGCGTTTGGGTGTTGCGTCTAAAAGTAACTCTAAATTATATATTGTCAATTATACCCTTACATATATATATTACATGGATTGTAATTTATATAATTAATTAAAAGAACGGAAAAAGAGGAAGCCTAAACATCAACTCCGATAGTGATTGTCGGTGATTATCGATGAGGGGATGGAGAGGGGGATTCATGAGGGGATGGGGGCATAAAGAGACGTGCATGTATAAGGAGCGAGGCTGGGGTGAGCAGGTGTGGTGATGGCAATGATGTGAAGTCTGTGTGTGTAAGAGAGGGGTAGAGAGAGAGAGAGAAACAGATGCAAATAAGAGATTGAAGATGGATGAGGGAGCTGCTAACATTGATGATAAAATGTTGTTTGATCTCAAACTTCGGATTTAAAATTTGATCCAATGGTCAAAAACGTCTCAAACATAGAATACGTCCTGCTTTATAGATGTTTTATAATATATATGCGCAGACACACTTTAAAAAAAAAAAAAAAAATCCTAACACATTGTTACCTTGTGTTAAATTGAGATCCCCATAGAGGTGTGGAAAAATCCAGAGGTTTGAGAGTTAGTAAAAACAAGACAGAATACATGCATTGCAATTTTAGTAAGGTCTAGAAATGATGATACGGTTAAAATTGAAGATCACGAGATACCAAAGGTTGATCATTTTAGATAGTTTAGATATTTAGCATCAATGATCCAGGATAACAGCGAAATCGAAGAGGATATTACTGATAAAATCAAGAAAGGATGATCGAAATAGAGAAGTGCAGTGTAATAATATGTGGGCGTAAGATACTGTTGAACCTCAAAAGAAAATTCTAAAAAACTGCAATAACACAGGCAATTTTGTATGGTTAAAAATATTGGACGGTAAACACGAAGCATGTCCAGAAAATTAGTGTGGCAGAAATGAGAATGTAACGGTGGAAGAGTAAGAAGACCAAAATGGATAAAATTAAGAATGAAACTAATAAAAAGAATTTAGAAATAACACCCATGAAAGAGAAGATGAGAGAAAATCGTTTATGATAGTTTGAACATATGCATAGAAGACCCATAGAAGCACCAGTAAAAAAATACAATTTAGTTCATGTCCAAGCCTCCAAGGACTACTAGAGTAGAGGGAGAGTTAGGTTTAAGAACACTTGGGACAATACTATTAAAATTGATTTGATGACATTAAACCGGACTAAGGGGATAGTCTCGATTGATCTCTATGACGTAAATAGATTCATGTATCCAACCCTATTTAAGTTGGACAAATACTTAGTTATTGTTTTTGTTGTTATATCTAGTTTCAATACTTATGATAGTGATGAGTTAACTATATCATTTTAAAAAAACATGGAGTTAATCTATATTAGACATATTGAATGGTGCTGTGTCAAAATTTTTTAGTTCAATAATTTCATTATTTCCAAAAAATTGTCGAACAAAAGTATCTATGACAGCCCCACGGCCATGAAGAGTTGCTAACCTAATATCCACTGTTGTATATAAACAAATATCAATATAGTTGCCTCGATTAAAAAAAATCAAAATATATGAAACAATGATACAGAAATGAAGGTGTACTCACTAGTATCCATCTCTAAGGCCACCAAATTTCTCTTGCCCGGCGGTATCCCAGCAGTAGAAACGAATCTTCCCACAATTTGTGAAGAAATCCAATGGGTGGACTTCCACACCAATTGTTGCTGTTTCACATGCAAAACCATGAAATCGATAGACAGATATATACATATATAACAATAAACTTGACAAATCTAAACTTGGAAAGATGGAATTTATCAAGACACCGTTCGATAACTCTTTTTTTAATTACTTGTTTGGCTTTAAAATAAACTTAAGCATCGTTTGGTAATGTTTTTTCAAAGTACTTTTTTGCTTAAAAAGGGAAAAAAAAAGTGATTAGTTTTAAACGTAACAGTCGTTTTGCAGTTAAAAATAAAAAATTTTAAATAAAAAAGTAAAAACACGCTTCTAAGTAGTTTTTTTCAAAAATAAACAATAGTTGCTTTCTTTTTCTTTGTTTCTATAATATAATAGATCAATATCAACAGTAATTGATGGACTACGGCTTTAAGTTGGCCTCCCTGTGGCTTTTCAAAAGTAGCTGTTGAAAAGAAGTTGTGAACCGTTTGGTAAATTTGTTGTTGAAAAGAAGAAGCACGAGAGTTTGGTAAACATGCGTGCAAAAATAACAAAAGAGCACTAATTACAAAAATAGACATATATCAAATTTTTAGTTTCTGCTTTTACCTAAAACTATTTTATTTTTTTTGTCAAATTACTTCTTCTTTTATCAGAACATAAAAAAGTCACCAAACGATTGCCTTAGCCTTTGTTTTGCACTTCAAAAGAGTACTTTTAAAAAATCAAGAAAACAAAAGTACTTTAACTGAAAAGCAAAATACAATTGTTTTTCATTTCTTAGATTCTGATATATCTTATACCAAATTGATTTCAATTAAATGATCATTTTCAAGGATAATACACTTGATATTTTCTCTTTTGCTTTTAAGTAAACAAAAAAAAAATACATTTTTTTTGTTCAATTAACTCTTCTAATAATAAAATGTTGAAATATATGAATTTTTAATTTTTTTTTTTAATAAAAGAAAAGTGTCAAAAATGATTTCCCTCTATTCCCTCTATCTCACATTGGTTGGGAGAAGAGATGCTGAGGAATATAATTAAGGGCATGTGGAATACTTGGGATGTGCCCCAAGGGGTACCCACATTTTGTGGAGGGGAGAAGAGCTACATCCCTACTTGTTTACCACACGCGCGCGCGCCGCCGTCCGGCCGTGCCGTGTCTAGTGGTGAGATGGCACTTATATATTTTTTGGACAAAAATTATTTAATAAAATATATATTAATTTTATAAATCAGATCAGATCAGATTATTTAATAAAATCTGAACAATTTCAAAAATCCAAACGCAACAGTTATGAACTGTTTCCAAGTCTGAACAGTTACAAACGTTACAATTTTTTTTTAATTGTTTTCTAACGTTAAGAATCGTTTTCCAAAACGTTATCATTCTTTTCTTGCCTATAAATACTAGAGTTTGCATCTGTTTGTAAACACAGAGAAAAAAACCAATACAGTTTGTTTTGGGAAAAAAGTTTGTTGTTTCTTTGGTCTCAAATCAGCTTCGTTTTTCTATTTTTCATTTTCGTTTTTCAAGTTTCTGTTTCCGAGCAGTCTGTTCGTTATTAGAACAGTGTGGGGGTATTCGTTTCCAAGCCTTATGCGGTACAAAAAAAGTCCTAGACAGAGATGATTCTGGGCTGTTTTATTCTGGGGACGATGGGGCTTTTACACTGCTTGCACATTCTTGGGCAGAGCCGCAAAACATCTTAAAGAGAGCGACCTAGTCCGCGACTCAACCCAAGCAAATTCGGTAATTCTGTTCTTTATTTATTTACTGCAGCAACATAAAAAGTACTTGAAAACATAACCAAACAATGCCTAAGTTGTTTTAGATCATATGCTATAAGTTGTTTTAGATCAAATGCTATCTTCACTAGACACTCTCATACAAAATAGTTAGCTACAAATACATACAAATATATATATATATATATAGGATTCTGAAAATGAGCTTACGTTCATATTTCTTCTCAAATTCACCAGTTAGATGCCTCTTCACGAAAGTAGTTTTGCCTGCATTGTTCAAAATAGAAATCCAATCATATGAATCCATTTCTCTAACATTAAACTTATTTGAATCTATACAGATCGAGATGTTTTATCACACATGAAGTTCAAAAAATAAACAGATATGGGAAGAAAAATACCAGTTCCTCCATCGCCAACAATTACGAGCTTGAAGCTCGGGTAATCAACAGTCTGCTGATTCGGCAAAGCCTACCAAGATCATCCCCAAAAGAAAATCATCAAAAATGTACATAAAGCCTAACTCTCCAACCTGATCGATTAAAACTTATGGTTTTACATAAGCATTAAAGATTCATTTCTTAATCGAAAAGGAGAGCCGAATTCACACTCACCATTTGCCTCTGATTAATCCTTGCTGAGATTTGGGGTTTCTTAGCTAGAGAGAGAGAGAGGAGCGTATGGTGATTGGTGGCGGCTGTGTATGGGAGCGGGGAGGTGTTACTACGAGTATATAAGAGGGGAGAGAGGAGAGAGAGAGGGAGAGAGGACGGTGCTCGGAGGAGGAGGAGGCCGATCTGATCTGGCTTTAGCTTTAGGTCGACGCGATTCAATTAAAATTCTGCTAAAAAAAACGGTTAATAAATAAGAATATTCCAGAAGGTTTTTGAATTTCAAATCTTCACACAACCTCCGATCGGGCCACACGTGTGGAAAATAAATACTATTATTTTTTTTCCCCAAGAAATTTTAGTCCGGTTGGCGGAAGTGTCACTTTGTTTGTCAACTAAACTTCGATTTTTTTGCAGAGCACTTCATGAATTAAATTTTGAATTTAATTGTAAATGTAACAGCAGGTTCAAAAGATTTTACCTGTTGCAGAATGGGTGAAAACGGGAGTGCTAATTCTTGAACCCCCTCGTTTATCCATCAAGACTTACGGGCCGAGGGACAGTCTCGGGTAAACAACAAATAGATGTGGGGGGAGTACGCCTTTAAAATCGTCCTGTGAAATGATTAATCAAGATGCACGTACATTAATCCGGACATATTTTACAGTAAAACAAAAATAAATTGTTAAGTTCTTATTTTTTTTTAAAACTTATAACATCAATTATTTTTTTACTTTCAATAAACTTGAATACGAATTCTATTTTCGCTGTGAGATATTTTAGGAATAGAAACATGTCTAGTAACTACCATTGTCTTAAAATTGTTTCTTTTAATTTATGAGGACAGAAACAAAGAAACACGTGTAATCGCGATATATTTTTTTTCTTTAAATGTATAACAATAATATACATATTTTTTAATCGGTATGATGGTGCTGGGCAGCGAGGTCGAGGTGGTGATGGTCTCGTAGTGGTGGTTCTCAACATTTATCCTTATAAAATAGATTGATAATAGTTTTGTAAAGTGAATAGAAATCAATATTTTTTCGTTTCTTAGATTCTTAAGATATACAAAAAATATTCCCCAAAACTTGAAAATATTTGGAAATGGAAATATGTTTACCAAACGTGTTTTTGTATATTAATCCCAAATTTTTAGAACGAGAACATAAATCAGAAAACGAAAACAGTTACTAAACAGGATCCTAGTGTTTAAGTGCCCCTCTCCCTTAACATAGTTGTAGTATAGATTTAAATAATATAATTCTATGTTCTTTATCAAAAAAATAATAGTCGAAGAGGTATATACAATCAACAAAAGTTGATGCACATGCTAGAGGAATTAAATTTCATTGCAATGAGTCGGTTCTATAGTAGCTTGAGGCTGGCAAGAGTACTCCGGAACAATACTTTCTTATGCCTTTTCCACCTATGTTAGAGAGTGGTGCAAAGATGTATCAAAAGGGCTTTACCATTGTCAATTGAAAAGCTTGATGTTGGTGCACAAAAATTGTCCACAGATGAATAAGGATACGAGATCCGAGCTAAGTGGGAGAGAATATGACTCCTACCAATGCATGACCTCTCTATCGGAACCTACAAAAAAACCTACTAGGATGCTTCCTAACAAAGTCTCTCGGGGGTGCGTTATCTATTCTGGGCAAGTAAATCGATCAAGAATACAATAAATGTGTTATCTGGACTTTTGGGAACAATACCATATTTATAGGGGAGGAAGATGAATTTGAGACAACCTCAAAACAGATGAAGTAAGAGGATTAGACTTAAACCAAAATAGGTTGAGGCCTAATCCAACCTAATTACGTTGTGTTTCAAGGGGAAAGACGGTAGGCCTATGGGTCGGGCCCGCAAGGCCCAATGGATAGGGCCCACGTGTACAACAGGTGTTGGATCTATAATGCCTCATTTGGTAACCGTTTTCATCCCATTCCCAGATTTTTGGGATTTCTGTTTGGGCATAGTGTTTGGTAAATTTGTTTGCGTTCCCATTCTTATCTCAAAACCAAGAATCATTCTTATTTTTTCTTAAGAAGTGAAAAATAAATTTTTTTTATTTATCATAATTCCCATTCCATTCCCAACCCAAAAAAATGACTTGTTCTTCGTGTTCATTTGCTTCCATCGCCTTCATTTGCTTCTTCTCCATCTTCCATCGCCTTTGTCGTCGTCTTTGCCTTCCTCCTTCTCCATTGTCTTTGTCGTCATTGTTCGCTCATCATTGTTGTTCTTCGTGTTCATCTACTTCTTGGTTCTTCATCGTTGTTCTTCATCGTCATGCTCGTCATCGTTGTTCTTCATGCTTGTCTACTTCTTGGTTCGAATTAGGGTTTCGATTTCGAAATCAAAATCAGGTTTCGATTGTTGAAATGGTTTCGATTTCAATTTCAAAATCAAAATCGAAATAGGGTTTCGATTTCGATTTCAAGCCACAATTGATTTTAATTTTGATTTCGATTTCAATTTTGATTGGGTTTTAAGATTTTGATTTCGATTGGAGTTTAGAGTTTGATTGTTTGATGATTTCTTGATTGTGATTTAAGGTTCGTTCTTGATTTCTTGGATAAAATTGTTACCAAATGTGATTCTGTTCCCAGATAAAAAAAATGTCGTTACCAAAAGTGATTCTGTTCTCAAGAAAGAAACAAAATTCTCATCACATTCCATCTAGGAACATAGAAGTAAACAAACGGAGCGTAAAAGGCCCAATAAAAATACCCAATTGGCCCAATAAAAGAGGTGGTCCTGCTTTTGAGGAGGGGTGGTGAAGTATCGACCAATTTGGAGACATTGGACGTTCCCAGGGAATCAACCATGCAACATGGGCCTTTTCCCAACAATGATGGCTTGTGTCTAGAAGAGGAATCCTTGCTCGGACAAGAGAGAGAGATGTTGTCCAAGCCTAGATCAAGAATACCCTCATTAACTACCCCCTAAGCATTGGTTGGCCATGGAGCCGGTAGGTAGCGATGAAGAAAGTCCCTCGTCTCGATCACTCGATTATGTTTGGTAACAATTCACCTCTCGACTGGTAACTGAGGTGATGCTTGAAGGTGAAACATTTCACCGAGTGGAAGAGGCAACAAAACGTAAATAACCAATTGTCATATATGTTCCCTAGGCGATACTTGGAATTTAAACTCTCAGGGAGGGACACGTGCTCCCTATCCTTTCAAAGTGTCAGAGTAGGGGTTGATCATAGCCTTTGATCCTGCTTTGATCTAAACAGTTGATGGATCCTATATAAAGTGGCCACCGCCAATATTATTTTCACATTTCTAATCCATTTTCTCTATTCTCTGAGCAACTGACCTACCGCACAAATAACACTTGCTAAAAAATGTTTTTCCATTCTTTTGATAACAGTTCTCATCTTGAAAGGTTGAGCTCTAGCTCCGTTATGTGATAGAGATCGACTCTAGGCCTTCTGTCACTCCTGTCAGTGCCTGGAGGCAATTGTTATCGCCCATCCAGGTAACCCCAATAATGGTAGTTAGACCCTCTTATGCTGATAGAGTGACAGATCTGTTGGAGACAGTTTTGTAGAACTTCTCTCCCCTCGACTACACGGGCATAAGAGTGATAAGTGAAGGGGACAATAGCTTGTGTATACTTAGTGAATGTTCACTAAAGTTTGATATCATGAAGTGAACATTTACTACATTATTCATATCATCAATCTGTTTTTATATACTTGGTAAACATTCACGTAATTTATTGAATTTGCATTTTATTGTCTCTACATGCTTTTTAATGTTTACTTTGAATTTGTTTATGTATTATTAATTTAATTTCATCATTAATAACGTATTTGATTAGTAATTCTAGTATTTCCCTCCAATAAAAGCTCAAAATCCCTCCTCCACCAAAAACATTCCAAGTTAAGTAACTATATGGATCTTGTCAAAACCAACGGCTAAGAGAGTGAAAGTGGCATTCAAAAACCATAACCCACTTCCCCTTAGATTCAAACTCATTCAACCAAACATTTTAACTCCTTAGTTCACATTAGTTATGACACCACTTATGTCCATGTCGTCGGTCTTCTGACTCTAGTTGTTCGTGAAGTTCGACAAATGGTCACTAAATCTAGCCGCAATCGTTGGATCTCTATCTCCGGTTTCACCAATTCTCTGACTGCCAATGTTAAGCCAATATCAAAATCTTTGCCATCTAAATTAACATACTTCCACTAAACCTCCGTTGTCAAACCATCGTCGACCACACTGAACCGTCTCCAGCAACAACAAACGCTAGACCAACAGTATCACCGATCACCACATCACATACAAAATTCATATATAGTTAACATTATCACGTAAATTAGTTAATATTGAATGAATGGTTAATAACTATTCAAATAACTAAAGAATAAAAAGGATAAAAATAAAATAAAATTGAAACACAATGTACTAAACCTTCACTAAGAGATAGGGAAAAGTAATTAAAAGCCACTAAATTGTGTTTTTCACCAAGGCGGGGAGAGAGAGAGAGAGAGAGAGAGAGAGGGTTTCTGCTTAACTTAGGTTATATTTCTACGCAATCGAGTGCGATCTGAAATCTGGAAATCTTTAGCACGCTTCTAAACCAGCGATGGCTTCGTCGTCGGATCCAAACAACCAGTAAGTATGTTCTTAAATTTACGGATCAACTCTCTCTCTCTATATATATATCTATATTACAATCTCTCTCTAAAATTATCGAAATTGCTAAAGGGAAGCTGTGTATAGAAGACAGAAGAAAGGGGCTCCATTCAAGTTCATGGTTCCTCTCATATACGCCCCTGTTCTTCCTCTCAGTAAGTTTTTTTTTTGTTTTTTGAATTTTTGATGAATTGTTGTTTAATTACTTCATGGGTGTGCCTTATTTGTTTTGGTTTTTGATTTTAGTTCGAATTTCGCTCAGGCATAAACCGGTTTTGAGAGATCGGTTGTTCGCTGTTGTTTTGGCTGGGGCATTTGCCCATGGGTTCTACCTGGTGTATCCTCTTTATATATTCTCAATATTTTTCAACACTTAATACTTGTTTCAATTTTGCTTTATGAATCATTGCTTAAGTAGTTGATTTGCACTAGTGATGGGAAGAAATTCGACAACCGGTCTGATAACACAATTCATCACTTAAAACTGAACCATCTAACATTTGTATATCATAATCACCATTAAACATGGTAACTATGAAAGTTTAGGAAAAAATGTGATATACAAATAATTAAGAAAAAAATGGAAAAAGAAAAATTGTAGGGAGAAAATTAATATTCTATACTTACAAGAAACTAAGTGAGTTAGAGAGAGGTCTAGAAAAATTAAGAGGACATGGTATAAGTTATGTTATACCAGGAAGGACAAACAAAGAATATGGTGGGTATTATGGTAGATAGGGATATAAAGGATAGTGTGGTCGATATTAGGAGAATTAGAGATAGGATGATGGTTATGAATGTGGTAATTGGAGGGGAGGTGATTAACGTTAGTGTGTGTGCTCCCTAAGTTGGACTGCAAGAAGATGTTACACGAGGATTCTAGGAGAATATTGACGAAGTCGTCCAAAGTATACCTAACCAAGAAAACATATGTATTGGGGGAGATTAGAATGGACATGTTGGGAAGGAAAGGAGGACTTTTGAGAAAGTATATAGTGATTATGGATTTGGGGAGAAGAATGCAATAGGTGAGATGATTTTAGATTTTGCTATAGCGTATAATTTAGTTTTTCTGAATATATGTTTCAGGAAGAGAGATGTGCATCTAATCACATTTAAGAGTGGACAGAGGTATAACCAAATAGATTGTCTTTATTAGAACGAGTGATCGTTTAATATGTAAAAATTGTGAGATCATACCAGGAGAGAGTATTGCTACCCAACATAGACTGTTGGTAGCCGATTTGAAGTTTCAAAGGTGGAAGCGGGAGTTTAAGATAAGTAGGCATGCAAGGATGTGTTGAAGAGATCTAAGAGGTGAAAAGATATAGTTGTTTAAGGATAAAATTAGCAATGATGAGTTATGGAAGAGACATGAGGAAGTGAACAAAATGTGCGGTGATGTGGCGAGATGTATTAGAGAGATAGGAAGTGAAGTTTTAAGAGTTAGTAGAGGAGGGGGACCGCAACATAAAGAAAATCGGTGGTAGAATGAGAAGATCCAAAAATCCGTTAGTGACAAGAAAATAGCTTATAAAGAATGACAAAAATGTCGATATGCTAAGTCCTGCAACTAGCATGTCATCCACATATAAAAGAAAAATCAAATAAGAAGTCTTCGTTTCCTTGAAGTAACAACAATGATCAGAATTGCACTTATGGAAGCCGTTGTTGTTCATGAAACTATCGAACTTCTTATACCACTATCTCGAAGCTTGTTACAAGCCATACAAACTTTTTTTCAGTTTACACACCAATCCTTCTTTTCCCTCAACCACAAGTTCTTGCGGTTGATGCATGTAGATATCTTCTTCAAGATCACCACGAAGAAATGCAATTTTCACATCCAACAGCCCTAGGTGTAGATCATGCACTGTGGCTAGATTTAACACAATACAAATAGTTGTGTGTTTTGCCACCGGAGAAAAGATCTCGGAGTAATCAATGCCAGCTTTCTACTCAAATCCCTTTACCACCAATCTTGCCTTGTACCTCTTGGTATCATTGTGCTCCTCCTTCAACAGGTAAACACCCATTTATTATGAAGTGTTTTCTTTGCCATTGGAAGTTTGACTAAATCTCAAGTTTGATTTGATAAGAGGGAGACCATTTCGTCTCTCATAGCAAACTCCCACTTATCGTGTGTTTCCACTTACAGAGTCTTTTCATAGCAAGATGGTTCACCATTATTCGTTAACAGTAGATAATGAAGAGAAGGGGAATACTGTTGTGGTGGTCTGACTTCTTGGGTAGATCTTCTCAAGAGAGGAGTTGATGGCTCTGGTGGATCTGTTGGATCGGCGTAGGACCTTTCTTGATTCTCACACCTCAAGTCATCCAACTCAACTATCTCTTGTTCAGCATCAATCTTCTTCTCTTCCAAGTCTGTCCTTGTACATGACATACTCATTAAACACAACATCTATGCTCCTAACAACTTTGCGCTTTTCAGAATCCCAAAGTCTATAGCTATAGCTGTCTCCTCCATAGCCAATGAACGTGTATCTCCGAGACTTAGGATCAAGTTTGCTCCTATTCTTAGCCTCGATGTGAACATATGCATCACTTTCAAACACCTTGAGATAAGAGTGACTCACCTCTTTCCCTGTCCATACTTCTTCAAGTAGCCCACCATCCAATGATACAGATAGTCCTCAGTTGATCAAGTATACAACTGTGTTCACCGCATCTACCCAAAACTCCTTAGGCAAGCCTGCGTGAATTCTCATGCTCCTGGCACGCTCTAGAATAGTCATGTTCATTCGCTCAGGAACTCCATTCTGTCTGGGCTTCTTTGAAACAGTCTTCAACTTTCTAATGCTATTTTCAACACAAAATCTGTCAAACTCTTTTTCACAGTATTCTCCGCCGTTGTCAGACTTGAGACACTTCAACTTGAGACCTGTCTCGTTCTTAATTAGGGCTTTCTACTTCTTAAACACATCAAAGACTTCATTTTTGTGTTTTATGAAGTAAACCCAAAGCTTCCTCGTTGCATCGTCAATAAGTGTCACAAAGTAGACACACTCACCAAGAGACCTAACCTTCACGGGTCCCCAAACATCAGAGTAGACCGACTCAAGTCGTTCAGTTTTAAGAGTTGTGGTGGTTTGTGAAGCTTACTTTTCTCTGCTTGCCAAGCACGCAATCTTCACAAAAATCCACCGCTACATCATTCAACCCTTTCAACTTGCCTCCAAAAGTAATTATCTTCATGCCTTTCTTACTCATGTGACCAAGTTGACGATGCCATATGTCTGTATCTTTTTTCGGGGATGCAACCATAATAGCATCATGTGAATTAGATGTCATATATAGTGTGCCTTCTTTCTTCCCCCGAGCGAGCACCATTGTGCCCTTTGACATCTTCCAAGATTCGTTGTTGAAGGTGGTAACCACCCCTGCCTCTGACAATTGTCCCACGGAGATTAGGTTGCAAGTTAGACTGGGAACATGTCTAATATCCCGTAACCTAAGAATAGAACCATTTGCTTGGGTGATCTAAACTTCTCTCTTGCCAGTGATGTTACAAGGTTCATCATCCCCCAAGTAGACCCTACCGAAGTTTCCCGGGACAATACTGTTCAATATGTCCCTCCGTGAAGTAGCATGAAACAACGCACCAGAATCAATTACCCACACATCATTGCAAGTATCCAACAAGAGTATGAGTACATATGAAGACTCACTGTCAGATAGACAAATTGTCTCTTTGCTATCTGACTCTTGCCTTCTTGGTGGATTTGGACAATTTCTCTTCCAATGTCCATTTTTTCCACAACTCCAGCACTTTGCATTTCTCGTCTTTGACTTTCCTCGTCCTTTCGTGGACTTGGAATGACTCCTGTTGTTGCCACCTTTTGTCAATTTTCTTCCTCTCTTTTCAACCTTCAATAATGTCCCAGAACTCTGACTTGAGTCCTTCCTTTGAGTTTCCTTACTGATGATCGAAGTAATGACATCCTTCTCTACCAACTTAGTACGACCGGCTCCACCGGTGATCGATACAAGTAAGTTGTCCCAACTATCGGGAAGAGAAGAGAGAGAGCAAGGCTTTAATTTCTTCTGCAAATGTTATTTGCACTGTCTCCAACTGATTAAAGATGTCACGAACACGACTGATGTATTTTGAAACATCATCATGCTCTTCCATCTTCATCCTGAAAAATTTCTGGAAAGTGAATAACTTGTTCGTCACCGTGGGAGTCTCGTACATGCTCTCAAGTGCATCAATCAAATCCTTTGTCGTCTTCTTCTTTTTGACATTACTTAACACTATGCTTGAAAGTGTAAGCCGAACCGTTTTCAGTGCCTTGCGATCGAGAAAGTTCCACTCGTCTTTTGACATTTTTTTTTTGTTTTCTTTGTCTTTTCATACAACGGCTGTCACTAGTCCTTTTGGTACAGATAATCTTTTATTTACATCTTCCAAAGGGCGAAATTATCCCTATTGAATTTATCGATCACAAACTTGCCACTGCCCATTGTTATGTTAAGAGAGTCACAGCCTAAGCTCTGATACCAGTAGTTGGGGATCGAACCGATTCCTAATAACACAATAATAATTTAAAAAATAAAGAACACCAAAGATTCACGAACAATGAAAGAAACAAAACAAGAATTTAACGTGGTTCAATGTAAGTCTAATCCACGTCACAAGAAGAAATTACTATATTGAGAGAGAGATTTACAAGGAAAAATACACAAGTGAGATTATTGTTTCTCACTTCACTTGACAGACACTTGTTTTTTTATCACCACTTCCACTCAACCCTCTATTTATAAGGAAATAATTCAACAACCAACCACTTCATTAATAGGGTTAGCTAACAACCTCATTAATAAAGGAGACAATTCTTCCCCTACATTAATGATATTTGTCAACTACTTTCGTTAATGAGAATAGCTAACCACTTTCATTAATGATATTAACGAACTACCTATTAATGATGATAGTCCATGGTAATACCAATATTTTAGTCTCCAACGCTTAACAAAGTCATCCCCTCAGTAAGTTTTAATGTCATCATATCAATTCTAATAGTCTTATCCAAAATCTTCTTAAACCTACCTCAACCTCTAGTAGCCCCCCGCACTTGAAGTAAATCGCATTTTCTCACTGGTCCTTCTATAGAGTCTTATATGCACATTTCCGAACCACCGTAAATGATTTTTTCTCATCTTCTCTTCGATAGGTGCTATTCCTAAATTTTCTCTAATAATTTCATTCTTAATGTTATCCATTATTGTCTTCCCACTCATCTACCATAGCATCCACATTTCTGTCACACCAATTTTCTGGACATGTATTGTTTTTACTGTCCAACATTCTACACCATACAAAAGTTATGTTCTTATTGCAGTTTTGTAGAATTTTTCTTTGAGTTTCAACTGTATCCTACGATCGCATATCACCCCAACGATCGCATATTTTCCTCGATTTCGCCACTACCCACAATCATTGAACCTAAATATTTAAAATAATCAACCTTTGAAACCTCCTCATCTCCAATTTTGATCGCACCATCATCTCTCCGAGTATTACTAAAATTGCGATGCATGTAGTCCGTCTTACATTTGCTAACCTTCAAATCTTTAAACTCTAAGGTTTCTCTCCATCTTTCTTACTTAGTATTAATACTTATTCTATTTTTCGCCATCTTTCTTACTTAGTATTAATACTTATTCTACTTTTATCAACTAATACTACGTTATCAACAAACAACATACTCCAAGGTACCCCATCTTAAATATATTTTGTGAACCCATCTATCACTAGAACGAAGAGGTAGGGAGTTAAAGATATCCTTGATGTGAGCCTATATTAATAGGAAATACACAAGTATTATCTCCTCCTGTTGAAACACTAGTGACTATATCTTCATACATATCTTTAATTACCTCAATATACACATTGGATACTTGCTTTTTTTCTAACACCCACCACAAAACTTCTATGGGTATCTAATCATAAGTCTTTTTCAAGTCCACAAATACCATATGTAAATGTTTTTTCTTTTCTCTATATTTTTCTATTAATTTCCTAAGTAAATTGATGGCTTCAGTGGTTGATCGGTTGGACATAAATCCAAATTAGTTCTCTTCTACGGTCATTTCATGTCTTATTCTATATTTTATCACTTTTTCCCAATGTTTCATTGTATGACTCATAAGTTTATGCCTCGATAGTTTATACAACTTTGAACATTCCTTTTATTTTTATAGATGGGTACTAAGATACTCCTTCTCTAGTCATCAGACATTCTCTTAATCCTCAAAATGTCATTGAAAAGTCGAATTAGCTACTCTATCCCAAGATCTCCCAAACTTTTCTATACCACTATAGGGATCTGATCTTGTCCTACTACTCTTTCAGTCCTTATCTTGCTTAAGGTTATTCTAACTTTTGAAACCCAAATTCTTCTATGAAACCTATAAATCCTATCTGAAGATAGACTAGGCAACTTTAATCTAGATTCCCCTGCATTCCCATTAAATAAACTATAAAAATAACTTATCTATCGTTTCATAATCTCCTCATCCTTTACCAATACCTTTTCATTAGCGTCTTTTGTGCATCTGACACTTCCTATATCTCTAGTCTCCCGCTCACGTCGCCTAACGAGTTTAAATATATCCTTCTCTCCAATTTTTTATTTAACATTTGATACAAATTATTGTACGACCGAAATTTTGATTCTTTATTTTTCTTGCCTCCATTTTTGCATGTTTATACTTCTCCAAACTCTACCTACAAGAGATCTCTAGTCTAAAATAGAGATTATCCAAGGAATTTGCGATGAAGGATCTTGGTGCGGCAAACCAAATCCTTGTGATGTGAATTCACAGGGACAGGAGGAAGAAGATATTGAAATCGTCACAGGTTGAGTATGTGGACAAGGTACTCGGGAGATTCAACATGGAATATGCCAAATTGGTCGGTACACCTCTAGTTGGGCACTTCAGACTCTCCATGGAACAATCACCAATAACAGAGGAGGAACGTGAAGAGATGGTTAAAGTACCATATGCTTCGGCCATCGGAAGCCTTATGTACGCCATGATTTACACGCGTCTAGACATTGCTCATGCAGTGGGAGTTGTGAGTAGACTTATGAGCAATCCCGGAAAAGAGCATTGTAAGGCAGTCACGTGGATCTTTCGGTATCTTGCCGGTACCAAAGATTGGGCACTGTGTTATTGGGGTGACACTGTTAGCTTACGAGTATATGTTGATTCGGATCTTGCGAATGACATTGATAACAAGAGGAGTACCACAAGGTACGTCTTTACCCTTGGTAGTGCTGCGATAAGTTGGATATCTCGGTTGCAAAAGGTGGTGGCAATTTCAACAACTAAAGCGGAATATGTTGCAGCTACAGAAGTGTGCAAGGAGATGGTGTGGCTCAATCACTTGATGGAAGAGTTGGGACAATCTCAAAAGAATCCTAAGTTGTATAGCGACAGTCAAAGTGCTATACACTTGGCGAAGAACTCTGTTTTCCATTCAAGGACAAAGCACATCGACATCAAGTTTCACTTCATCTGCTGACATGTTGACGAAGATAGTAACAATTGACAAACTGTGGTTGTGCATAACCTCAGTTGGCCTCGAACGGTAGCTTCGGGGCGGACCACGAGAGGAATTACTGTGCAGAGAGAAGTTTCTTTGACAAGTAGGAGTTGAAGATAATAGATTTACGGACAATCATGTTTTAGCCTCCAAAGTGGGAGATTGTTAAGAGTTGGAGACTAAAACATTGGTATTACTATGAACTGTCATCATTAATGAAAGTGGTTAGCTATTATCATTAATGAAAGTGGTTAGATAGTATCATTAATGAAAGTGGTTGATAAGTATCATTAATGTAGTGGAAGAATTGTCTCCCTTATTAATGAAATTGTTAGCTAACCCAATTAATGAAGTGCTTGATTGTTGAACTCTTCCCCTACAAATAGAGGGTTGAGTGGAAGTGGTGATAAAAAAACAAGTGTGTCAAGTGAAGTGAGAAATAATAATCTCACTTGTGTATTCTTCCTTGTAAATTTCTCTTTCTCTCAATATAGTAATTTTTTCTAGTGACGTGAATTAGACTTACGTCGAACCACATTAAATTCTTGTGTTGTTTCTTTCATTGTTCGTGAATCTTTGGTGTTCTTTGTTTTTCAAATTATTGTTGTGTTGTTAGGAGTTGGTTCAATCCCCAATATACCCTTGATCGATCATTAAATTATGGTGTAAACGGATTCATGTAGTCGACCCTACTTAAGTTGGACAAAGGCTTAGTTATTGTTGTCAACGTAATCTTTTAGAAAGAGAAAGTTGTACAAGATTATTTCAGACATAGACTAAGAAGCACTGACATTCCGCCAGAGGCTGAGTATCGGTGTCCGACACTTGTCAGAGGGTGTCCATTTTTTTTATCTTTTATTTTAGATTTCGACACAGTGCCAACAAAGATGAATGTGTCGGACACTTTAGAAGCTTGTGTCATTAGTGTATTTTTTTTTGGAGGGCCAATTTTGTAATTTTTTTATCAACTTACTATAATTACATTATTATTTAAGGGGTGTATCTTATAATTTGATATTAACTAACCTTATTAAATGGGTTTTTAACTATTAGAGAAACGAGAAAGGAGAAGGCAAAAAGCCAACAGTCTTATTCACGGATGAAGGGTGTGAAGATGATAATCAATTAATCGACCTTAGTGATTTATTTTTTTTGTCTTTCTTGCTTTTGTTTATGGGATTTTTTAAAATGTAAATTTTGGTTTGAACTTTGAGGATTTATAATTATTGACTTAATGATTCTTTTCGATGAATTTGTGGCACATATATTTCGTTAATTAGGCTAACATATATGAAATATCTATCTATTTATTGACGCGTCCCTTCCGTATCCGTGTCGGGGTTTTTGAAAAATTGTGGTGTCGCCGTGTCCGTGTCGCGTGCAGTTGATGGAATCCGTATATTACATCATTATTTCAAGACAACAATGCTGGTGCAATTTTGCTGTTTTCACACAGCATTTTGAATGCTTATCCAAGAAATCATGAGTTCGAGTCGAATTAAGACGCTGGTTTTTTTCACTTTTCATTTGAAAGAACCGGTCATCTTACGGAACCATCTCCTTCAACACATGTTTTAGGGAGCGTTTGGTAGTACAGAATTCAAGCCATGAAATCAGAAATTTAAAAAATTAAAATTGTTGCTTTTCTGTATCTTTTGCTATCCCTCAAAAATAAAATAAAAATTATAGGAAAAAATATTAAATTGTTGGCCTTCTATAAATGATTTCTGGCTTCGGCACTGCGTGTGTGTATATAGCTTATAATACTGGCGACATTTCTTCCTTCTTGTGTTTGTGTTTACTGGCGTTTCTCCTTGATAAAGATATATACAGAACGGATATATACGACGCCGAGAGCAAGTGAAAGGGAAAATCAAGGGATTTTTGAAAGTCGATCGCTTAGGCGTCTTTGCGAGATCATAAAGATAAGTTATGTTTTTTTTTTTTTTGATTCATAATTGCTCCATTTTATTGAAATTTGAATAAAATAGTAGCCATAGCCCAATGAATATGTTGAGTTTTCTCAATTTTGTGAAGCTCATAATATTTATAATGTATTCTTAGTTGTTCTTTTGTTTCTATTATCTAGTAATAAATCAGGACAGATTTTTCGAATTGTCTTTTCTTCATCGGTTTGGATTAATTCGAGGAGAATCGATGGTTGTGATGAGTTGATAAATATTTAGGAGGGAAAAAAAGTCTCGTCTGAACAATTTCACTCTCTCATTTACAAAGCGGTTGAGTTTAATTATATTTGGTATTTTCTAAGTTTCATATTTGTCCCCTCCGAGGTTGGCGTGCAAAGGCTTGGGGCATATACCGTAGTTTGACATAATGGTGGATGTTTATTGTAGATTTTTGTAAGAACAAATCGAGAACACATTTGGAGTGTGTGGGCATTATTCTACTAAAATTACTACATTTTAGAACATAAAGGGCGAAAATTGTTTGTACGATATTTTAAATATTGAAGCTGTTGATTGTATGAATTTTTCTTATTTTTCAACCGATTGTTTTTGTGTGATATATATTTCATGATTAAATAAGGATAAAAATAAGGCACTTTTGGTAACAATTTTTTTTAACTTCTGTGGAGAAAAATATTTTTAAAAATATCGCTTGTTTTTCACTTTAAAATAAAAATAAAAATATTATTTGGAGCTTTTTTATTGTTCGGATCTTTTTTAACTTTCTCTTTCCTCACTAATTCTTTTTTTGAAAAAAGTTATTTTTTAATCCTTTTGAAAAACATTCTTATAAAAAAATCATTTTCAAAATTTTAAAAAAAGAAATGGACAATTATACCCTATATATATATATATATATATATATAACCTTAAATTTCTAAATATAATGAGATTGCACAACGCCGCCTCCCCCTGCCCCTCTCTGTCAATTGCCAATTGAAGCTCTCTCTTAATCGCCGAACGATCGCAACCACTGTCACGAACCATTGGCAGACATATTTCGACTGCCATCGCCTATGCCGCCACGACCGCCGCCGCTGAACTAGAGCCTCCAACCACCGTCACCCCTGCAGACGAAGATGATAAACAATCCCTGCAGATCTGGTGGACGATCGCGGCGTCCACCAGATCTGAACAAAACGGCCGGCGATGGTTTGAGGCAATCGATCGTTGTCTTCGTCTGCAGGCGCGGTGGAGGTTGGCGGCAATCGTTCGGCGGCGACGGTCGTTCGACCGTGTGGTATCAGATCTCTGTTTTGTGACCTATTTATCAAAATTTAGGTTGGATTTTGTGTAGATCTATCTTCTATGGCTACATTGTCACTGGCCATGTTTTGTGACCTACTGTTTCGATGTTCTTCAATAGTCAGTTAATTCATTGATTCATCGCTTGACTATTTGCCTCACGTTTGATTCACCAATTTTGGTGAAGCGATTTTTCTTGCCAAAGTTGCACTATATAGGTTTGATTTTGATTTTTTTTTTTTTATTTTTTTTATTTGTGTTTTGTTTATGAATATTTCATATGAATGCATAATTCTATGTGAATGTTCAGACAGTGTGTTTATGTAATTTTTGTTCAGATAGTGACATTTTTTATTGATTTTGTTTTTAGTTAATGAATATTCATATGAATATATTTTCTATGTGAATGTTTAGGCAATGTGTTGATGAAATTTTATTTTTGCTCCATTTCTAGATCTGAAAAATTTCAGATCTGGAATTGGTTTGAATGTTCACGTTTGCTTTGCTCTCGTTCTCAGATCTTTGGTTGAATATTCTCAGATTTGGTTTCACTTAGATCTTTGGTTGAATGTTTTCAGATTTGGTGAATGTTCATATTGTTTTAGATCTGTCATATCTGAAAAATTTCAGATTTATGTGAATGTTTTGGTAAGTTTGAATGTTTATATCAATTTTTTTTATAAATGTTCATATTCACATTTGTTGTTTTGTGCTAATTTTGTTTCATTGTTTTTGTAAATGTTCATATTAATCTCTTTCGTAATTTTTTGGTGTTTTTGGTGAAATTGCATATTTCGATGTGTTTCGTGGAAGTATAAACATTCACAGCAATATAATTAGTATAAATATGTATCAAATATTAAAAAATAAAAATAAAAAAAAATGTGAACGTTCATGTCGTTGGAAAAAAAAAATTCGTAGATTAATTTTTCAAAAAACATGAACATTCACAAATCAGCAAAAGGTTACTTAAAAAAATTGAAATTTATATCTTCGGAAAGAGAATTTTTTTTTTTAAATTAATTTGGTGTATTTTTTTTTTAATTTTCTATCAACCGTGAATCGCGTGGGATGATTTTAATAATTTGATGGGTTTGGAAAAAGTGAACACTCACATTTTTTAACAAAATGACATAAATTGTAAATATAACACAATTAAGGGACAATGATCAGGGATTAAATTCTAAGAAGGTCACGGGGACCAAAAATTTAATGTAGGCATTTTGAGGATCATTTTCTCAATACATTCTGACCAAATAATAATTTTTTTTTTTTTTTAAGTATTTAAAAAAAGCATTAGCAAAATATACCAAAGTTTTTTTTGTTTTTTTTTTTTAACTTCTTTTTATGTGCTTCTCAATTTAGTGGGAACGGAAATAAAAGAAGGAAAAAAAATGTCGGGGTCCCATTTGTTTAGTATTTATGATCCCAAATTCTTATTTTCATTTTCAAATTTTTGAAATTTAATAATTGAAATATGTTTAGTTAGAATATTTCTGTTCTTAAATATTTTCTGAACTTTGAGATTAATCCGAAAATTGGCAGTGCAAGACTAGGCCACGAAGGTGGCGTTTGGTTAGTGTTTCTACTTTCTATTTTCTATTTCTAATAAACTGGGATGTGAATTTTATTCCCGTTATAGAGTATTCCGAGAATAGAAACATGTTTAGTAACGATCATTGGCCTGAAAAGAACAGAAACAAGAAACATGTTTGGTTGCAACATTTTCTTTTTCTTTAAATGTATAGTTTCCGGATGGTAGTGGGATTAGTTTTGTGAGAATGAATAAGAATTAATATATTTTTTTTATTTCTCAGATCCTTAAACTCAAGAATTACTCTCAAATTACTCCCAAAATTTTGGGAACAAAAACGTGTTTTCCAAGTGCATTTATATACATTAGTCCCAAAATTTTGGAAGTGAGAACATAAATTAGGGAACAGAAACAGTTAGCAAACAGGGCCTAAGATAGTCACCCATGGCCCCTCAATTTTGGTGGTTCTCTCAAAGTCACACACACATACACACGTGCGTGTATTGGCATCTAAATTTGGTTAACATCTCCAGTTGGTTTAATTAGAGACCACGTTGAGTTTTTACACTTAGCTGGAGGTCTTGAGGTCGAAGTTCACAGTTCACAGAGCGGTCTGCAGTCAATTTTCAGTAGTCAAATCTTGAGGCCCGAGCCGATACCTGCACAAAGACTCGCTGAGGTGTGTCTAGTGATGTCTCTCTAATCTGAGAGTACGAGCTTGAGGTAAAAGACAAATATTTGCTTCAATTGAATAGTTGAGTGTTACCTGGGACATTGAATGTCTGAGTATTAGTAGGCGAGGAGCACAATTAGCGTTGTGAAATTAGGGTTATGAGCACGGTTAATTATGATAACTCGATGTGTGGCCAATGGAGTTAGGTCATTGGGACTTGTCCTTCAGCTTACCAGGAGGAGCCCATGGACTAGTCCAAATGATCTGGAGATAGAAAACCCAGCCCATAGGGACAACAGAGCTTCTACCGGCGGCATAAGAGGTTGTTGGTCTGAGATCGCATGGAGCACCCCACTAGAAGTCACTCAGGTCATAGGTCGGTGAATGGTGCATTGCCACAGTTTGTCGTCATGGGGCCACCCAGCTAGTGAGGTGGAACTCAAGGAGTTGCTCTGCCACATGTTAATCTCTGAGTGGAGATCGAAGGTCCCACATTGATATATATATATATATATATATATATATATATATATATTAATATTATGTAAAAAAAAACTCAAAACTAATTTGGTAACTATAACAACGAGTTCTTTACCGAATAAATATTTTTTTTTTTAAAATTACTAACAACGATCATATTTCAACTTATTTACATAAGACGAGTATCTTGGTTTTGTGAACACCTGGATCATTTAATTTTTATTTTTTTTAAATTTGATGGTTCCGGAATTGTGAACGCCAAGACAATCTGAATAGCAAATGGTGTATCACCGTTTGTTCAATACGGTGACACACTGTTTGGGTTTGGTCCCAGTGTTAACACTGTATTTTCATGACCAGTGAGAGAGGGGAGAAGAGAGAGAGGAAGGACGTGGGTTTTGGGTTTGGGCCCAAAGGGGGGCTCATTCTCCATGACCAGAGAGAGAGAGAGAGAGAAGGATTGAGTTCAAACCTTAGTATTTTTGACATTTTATACCTCTAAAGTTTGACCATTATTTCTTTTATTTTTTTAATAAAAATAAGATTTTTTTTTCCAGATATTACTCTTTTTTGGTTTTTTTTTTTTTTTTTTTATAAAGAAAACTTTTTCCTTGAATTCAATTGAAAATAAAAAAATAGTTGAATTTTAATTGGAATTTTTTAAATAGTTGAATTTTTTAATTCAACTATTTAAAAAAAATCGATAATATTCGAAACCAAACCAACAAATTTTTAAAAAGAATTCAAGTGAAATTTAACTATTTTTACTTCAAAAATTCGAGTGAAATTCAACTATTAAAAAATATTTTTTAGTTCAATTTTTAAAGATATTCCAATTGAATTTAATTTCAATTGAATTGACTTCAATTCAATTGAAATTAAATTCAATTATTAAAAAATATTTTTTATTTATTTTTGTTATATCATAAAAATTCTTTTTTATTTATTCTTTTTTTTTTTATTATTAATAAAGTAAAAATATTTTATTTTTATTTTTATTTTTAATTGAATTCAAATAAAAATTCAATAGAAATTAAAAATTAATATTGTTTGAATTCAATTGAAAATAAAAAAATATTTTTACTTGAATTCAATTGAAAAGACTTCAATTTTTACCAAATTGAAAAATACCAAATTGAATTGAATTCAATTGAAAATATTTTTAATTTTAATTTTTAAAAATATTTCAATTGAATTCAATTGAAAATATTTACTTGAATTCAATTGAAATTAAATTAAATGAAATATTTTTTAAAAATTGAAATAAAAAATATTTTTTAATAGTTAAATTTCATTTGAATTTTCGAAATAAAAATAGTTGAATTTTACTTGAATCTTTTTTGAAAATTTGTTGGTTTGGTTTCAAATATTGTCGATTTTTTTTTTTTTTTAAATAGTTGAATTAAAAAATTCGACTATTTAAAAAATTCCAATTAAAATTCAACTATTTTTTTATTTCCAATTGAATTCAAGTAAAAAAAATTCTTTATAAAAAAATGAAATAAAAAAAAGTGTAAAAACTACAAAAGAAAAATAAATGTCTTATTTATATTAAAAAATAAAAGAAATAATGGTCAAACTTTTAGGGTATAAAATGTCAAAAATACTAAGGTTTGAACCCAATTCCTCTCTCTCTCGCTGGTCATGAAGAATGAGCCCCCCTTTTTCGGTCCCAATGTTAACAACACCGAGACCAAACCCAAAACCCACTCTCATGAAAATGCAATGTTTGGTCCAAGTGATGTTAACACCGGGACCAAACCCAAACAATGTTTCATCGTATTGAATAAACTGTGATATACCGTTTGCTATTCAGATGGTCTTGGCGTTCACAACGTCGAGACCATCAAATTAAAAAAAATAAAAATTGAATGATCTCGGTGTTCAGAACACCGGGACTAAAATCTCGGTATTCAGAACACCGGGATACTAGTCTTATGTAAATAAGTTGAAATAGGATCACTGTCAGTAATTTTCTAAAAAAAAAATATTTATTCGATAAAGAAGTCCTATAACAACTATGTTTTCCAAAAGGAAATTTGATTTTATAAATAATAATTATATAGAAAAAAATTATTCAAAAGAAGGTAGCCTCCCTACTCACGTGCAAACGTAAATAATACACACATTTGACCAACCATCTCTATCGAAACACAAATTATCATTTTTAAAACATGGGCCAAAGAAATTCAAAGTCCAACCTACACTGTTTTACTATTTTGGCCTTTTTTGCTATGTGTCCCATCTCTTTTTTCTATTTTTCATTTCAAATTAGGTTTAATCGGTTATTTTTACACTATATTTGTATTTTATATATATATATATATATATATATATATATATATATATATATATTTAAATTTGCAATTGAGCTTAGTGTAATTCTGTTTGTAATAAGCGTTCAATAATTAAAATTTTGATTGTATAAACAAATGGGATTATTTCATTTTTTTAAAAAAAAAATGAATTGTTACCTTTATATTTTTGGTTATTATTGTTTTGGTTTGAAAATGGCACCAGACCGATATGGAGGAGTGTGCCCTTAAGATCGTCCGGTGAGGTAATTAGTGGAGGTGCACGTAAGTTGACTAAAACATAACTTATTGTAAAACCAAAAAAATAAAATAAAAAATTAGTTATTGTTGTATTCATTTGAAAATGTAAGTTGAGAACTTGGGAAATAAATGGTGCTTTCTCATTTTTTCGAATTGTTGGTTAAATTTTGTTGATTGTTATTGATTGTATTTGTTATTGTTCTATTCCTTTGAAAACAGAAGTGAGATCTTGAGAATATTGGTTTATATTTAACCTTATATATGTTATACCTAATTGAGGAAATAATATAAAAGAAAAATATAATATACGAAAATTATGGACATTAATTTTAGGAACAATAACGAAATATTAAATTTATAGAAATAATATATGAATATTAAATTTACTAATAATATTAAAATATTAAATTGACGTAAATTAAATTAAAAAAATAATAAAAAATATTATATAAATATTAAATTTAGTAATAATATTAAAACATAAAAATCATAAAAATCAAATTGAAGAAATAATATTAAATTAACTTCAATTTTTTTAAACTGGTATATTCAGGATTTAAATATTGCTGAATAATATTCAACAACTCCATATTATTTATCAATTTCCTTTCTGAAATTGAATCATTCTAATTTATTTTTTTGGGTTAATTTTTCCTTTTTTTTTGTGAGTTGCGGAGTATTGAAAAATGGTGACACTTTTTCTTTGTAAATTTATGAATAAATAAGGATATTTTTGTCCAAAATAAATTTAGTGGGTTTGGTACAAAAGATCCAATAGTTTTGGAATTTATGGACTAAAATTTTAAGAATGTGGACGGTTGAACGAAAACCCTAATATTTTTTTAAAATTCTAAAATTATATTTAGAATTTATGACAATATTTTATTAATATTTTATTGTAGAAATCATAGCAAATATTAAAATAAAATAATGTGTTTTCTATTTTTAGGGATTTTTATTATATACTCTTTTCTTTTTCAAAAAAAAATAAATAAAAATATTTCAATTCATATAAAACTTATTTTTTAATGTACATTAATTATAATATCAAATACAAATTTAATAATAGTTAAATGACTAAAAAAATACACAAAAAAAATATAAATGAATTATTTGAAAGGACAATCTAATGATTTTTTTTTTTTTATTCTATTCTCTTATTTATTTATCAATGTCTACTTCGTGTTTAAAGACAATAATTTTAATGTAACGTATTGATCTTGAAATATCTTAGGTTGCGTTTGGGTAAAGGATTTGACAAATTGAAGAGATTTGTAAAATTATAGAATTATGAAATTCAAGATTTTGAAATCCCGTCATTTACAAATCTCTTATTTGGATAACTATTTTAACCGAAGAATTTGATTGTGTGATTTTATAATTTTCTTATTTGGATAAATTAGACACTATTGTAGATTTTTTCTAAAACTAAGAACAAAAACCAAACATTACCCATCGCAAAAAAAAAAAAAAAAAAAAAAAAAAAAAAAAAGATGAAAGCAAAAACAGGAAAAAGCCCCACGACAACGAAAAAGACGGATGAAGAAGAAGCCCTACGATGAACCCTAATCGGAATCAAACAAACCCTAATCGCAATTGAATCAAACAATAATCGGAATCAAACAAACCCTAATCACAATTGAATCGGAATCAAACAAACCCTGACGAACTCTAAAACGGAATAAAAAACATGGCAGAATTGAAATCCATCTTCGTTCCATGGATTTCGAAGATTGTTGGGAGGTGAAGTGCAGCAACGATGGACAGCGACGGGAAGGGTGAATACAGAAGCGATGGATGGCAACAGCGACAACGAGGTGAGGTACAATAGCGATGGACAACGAACGTCGACGAAGCTGTGAGGACAAGAGAACTATGAGGGAACAACGAAGAAGTTGCGAGGACGAAGGAGAACGACGACGTGAGGACAAGGAACGATGAAGGAAAGAAGGAAGAGGCTCAGATGCGATCTGCAATGATGAAGGACGATTTTGAGGAAGAAATCACAAATCCTCTCTTGGATGGATTTGAGAAATGACACATATTTCAAAGTCATTTTTAAATTCTTCCTTCCACTTTTTTTTTTAAGATAGAAAGATTTGAGAATTTTTTTTTCATAAATACCCAAACATTTTTTAGTCCCTGACAAATGGTTCGGGTGTCCAATTAGCCCTCAATATTTGTAACTCGACACATTTGTCCTTAACATTTCAAAATCGTTCCAAATTAGCCCCTGAGACAGACGTCGTTAGTAAGATTTGGGAAAAATGGACGGAAAAAGTCATGTGACAAGCACATGACTATTTGGCCAAGGGTACATGTGTCAATTCGCAATCAGGGTAGAAATCCAGAAGATCCGAACCCATGGGGGAGTAAAGTGCAATTAAAACTCTCTCCCCCCCAACCTCTCGTCTCTCTCTTTCTCATCTCCCTCGCTGCCCCGGTTCCCCTATTCCACTCCCCACCCCACCTAGCTCTCCTGTTCCAGCAACGGCAAATCCGCCGTGGAGAAACTTGCAGCTGGTACCGTTCTTGCAGAAGCCCCTGGCGAAGTACATACAGGGTCGCCAACCAAATCCAGCGCCACCGTCGTCTGACCCGCCGCCGAGAAACACATCGTTTACAGAACAACTTCGCCAGTGGAGGAGGTGGTGGTGGTTGTCGCCACAATTAGCAGAATCAACCCAATTTCCGCTGCTACTTCTATACGGAACTGGTCGTCGAATCGCCCCGGCCACTTGGGGCTGACTACGGGAACTGGTCTTTCACCTGAAAATTGTTGTGCTCCTCGTTACTCTCGCTACTGGTGATTCCGTTAACGACGGCGGCGTAGGAGAGAGAAGACGGTGGTTTTGGGCTTCTATAGTGGTGGTCGGAAAAGGGTGAAGTAGACCACGGCGACGACGGCGAAGAAGGGTTCATGTGAAACCCATTTTCGGGGATAATGATTCTGGGCGAAGATTGGGGAAATGGGTTGGGTCTGTTGGGGTTGAAAGGGGAGGGAGAAGAGGGCGTAGAAGGTGCAGATGAGGTGTTAGACGAAAGTCCCAAGGGCCTCATATGTGTCCATGGAGTTCTAGAGCGGGAGTAAACAACACTACCTCCATTAAATTATGCTCTGTTTTTTTGGATTTTTAGCTCAAAATAATGAGTTTTGTTCAATTTTTTGTGGGTATTGTTCTAATAACTGAATTTTTGGGGAATTTCGGCGTTTTTTAATTTTTAGCTCAAAATAATGTGTTTTTGTTTAATTTTTTTGGGTATCCTTTTAATTAATGATTTTTTAGAGGAATTTAGGCTCTATTTTTTTTATTTTTTTTTTTTTGGATTTTTAGCTCAAAATAATGGGTTTTGTTGGAGATAGTAATTCTTTGGGACAGGCGGAGTTGTTGGTTCATTTGGTGGTGGAGGAGAAACTCATGTTTAATTTGAGAGAATTAGATTTTCTCTCTCTCTCTCTCAATTTGAGAAAGAAAGGCATAGTTAAGATAAATAGGAAAAAAAATATTTTGACCCCTAGAAATTAAGATGATTTTTCCAATTAATCCGATTGAATAAAAAGATCAAAATACCCTTAATAAAACGTTGACCGTTAGTTTGACTTAACAGAATCTGCTTCAGAGGTCAATTTGGAACGATTTTGAAATGTCAAGAACAAATGTGTCGAGTTGCAAATAATGAGGGCCAATTGGATACCTGAGCTATTTGTGAGGGACTAAAAATGTCTTTTTTTCCTAAAAAATAATTCCGAAATCTCTCTCCCAAATCTCTTACTCAAACACAACCTTATAGTTACATCAAATATGTTAATCATGAAAAGATATTTTGTTGAAAATTTATCATTTAATTTCTCAACAAAATTTAAATCAATAGTTGAAAATGATTCCAATCATTTAATATTAAAAAATATTTAAAATGTAAAATGTTATTTGATGATTTGTTGAGAATTCTTTATCTAAATTAGCGGTTATTTATTTGTTGAGCTAATTTGTTGGGCGTTAGATCTAAAAGCTAAAAATATCTCCTAAATCCTTTAGTTTGACTCTCGGATTTCCAATCCAATGGTGGAAAATATCCAAAATATCCAAAATATAAATTATGCCCTTATTTAAATAACTAAATAAACTTAATATATAATATTTTAGGTCAATTGTCTTTTACTCCTTTTTACTTTATTTAATTATCACTTTATCCCGTTTCACTTTAAAAAAAAACTACACTTTACCTAATTCTATTTTTAAACAAAGTGAAAAATTAATTTTTTTTCTTCCGTTTAAATTAACAAAACATGTTTAAGATGGAATTAAAAATTTTATTTAATTTTTTGATGACATAGATGAAATAGCCCCTTTATGTTAATTATAATTTAATTTTTAAAATATTTATAATAAAAATAAATAAATTAATATTATAATAAGGGGATAATGTCTATTTCATCTAAAGATTTGATATAAAATTTAACTCTATACATTTTTAAATATATTTGTTAATTTAAACGGAAAAAAATAAATTAGTTTATTATTTTATTCAAAAATAGTAAGTGTGAGAATACGCGTGGATCTAAAAAAAAATAGTGGATAAAGTGTAGGTTTTTAAAGTTGAGTAAAATATAGTGATAATTATAAAGAGTAAAAGCAATTTACCCTAATATTTATGCTGACTTAGCATTGCACCATTGAGCCCAAATTACTCATTTGGTAAAGGGTTTTGGTGATTTTGCTTTTTGAATAAAGGGAAGCCTTGAGTTGAAAGCCACCAATAAATTTGTGTGATTTTTCTTGTGTTAATGTCGCTTTGCTCCCACTAAGTTGTACTTTATTTATACTTAACCCTTCTATGATTTAAATTAAAGTGAAATGGTTAAATATTTCATAGAATTTGATGGAAATTATCAAATTTAAGGATAATTTGTCTCAATTAATTCAATAAGAACCATTTAAACACTCATCCAAAATTCAAAGGTCAAAAGTGCATTTTTTTTCTTCCTCCGGTTGAACAACGAACCCACCAATGTCTCCTCCATCTCCGTCTCCGCCATCTCCTCTTCGTCTCTCTTTCTCTATCTCTCTTCTCATCTCTCTATATACAGAACATATACACACATATAACTATGTATTTACTCGCATCTATTGATCTAAATTTTGGATATGCAAATTCGAACACACGCATACACATATATTATAGATATATAGAGAGGAGATGAGAGAGAGAGATGTAGAGAGATTTGAGAGAGATGAAACTAAGATCACGAATTGGTAGTGGTGATGGTGGTGGCAGCAACGACAGTGACAACCAACGATGGTTGTAGTTGTGGCACAAGGATCGACCGGAGGAAGATGAAAGGAATTGGAAAAAAAAAATGCACTTTTGACACTTGAATTTTGGATGAGTGTTTAAATGGTCCCTCTTGAATTAGTTGAAAAAAAATGACAAAAATACTCTTAAATTTGATAATTTTCGTCAAATTATGTGAAATATTTAACCGTTGCACTTTAGATTGAACAATATAAGATTACTTACGAAAATACTACAAGAGATAAAGCGCAATTCAGACAAACTACAGGGAGCAAAGTGTCATTAGCATTTTTTCTCTTAATGCATTTGGAACATAGTCAACAAACATGACAAACTCTCCATTCAATTTCATAAAGTTTAATTCAACTAATTATTGTTGTTAACTTAACAATAATAATTAGTTACTTGCAAAAATACTACAGGAAACAAAGTGCAATTTACCTTTCTTTCCTTAATGCGTTTGAAACATTGTCAACAAACATCACGAACTCTCCATTCAATTTCATAAAGGTCACTAATTGTTATTGTTAATTTAACAGTAATAATTTGTTACTTACAAAAATACTACAGGAAACAAAATGCCATTAACCTGTTTTTCCCCTTAGGATGTGTTTGGTATGGATAAAAAATGGAACGGGAATGAAAGATAAAAGGGAAAATGAAAAAAAAATTATGTTTGGTATGGAAGGAAAATAGAAGTAGAATAAAAATGGAAAGGATAAAACACAAATTTCGAGAAAAGTTCCCCCCCCCCCAAATTTGGGAAGAAAAAGAGAGAAAAATAGTTTTGGATATCAAAATTACAATTATACCCTTAATAATTGATTTTTTAATTTATTTTTGGAATATATGATGGCAAAATAGTAAATTATATTAAAGTAAATTATTTTTTATCCTTTCATTTTCCTTCCCAACCAAATAACACTAGGAAAAATAATAAAATATTTTCTTTTTTATTTTCTTTTTTCTTTTCCTTTTCCCTCTTTCTAACCAAACATACCCTTAATGCATTTGGAACATAGTCCACAAACATCATGAACTCTCCATTCAATTTCATAAAGATAACTAATTGTTATTGTTAATTTAACAACAATAATTAGTTACTTACGAAAATACTACAGGAAGCAAAATGTCATTAACCTTTTTTTTCCCTTAGGGTGTGTTTGGTATGGATGAAAAATAGAAGGGGAATGAAAAATAGAAGAAAAAATGAAGAAAAAAAAATGTGTTTGGTATGGAAGGAAAATAGAAGGAGAATGAAAATAGGAAGGATAACACATAAATTTCGAGAAAAAATTCCCCCCCCCCCCCAAAAAAAAAAAAAATTGGGAGAAAAAAGAGAAGAAAATGGTTTTGGATATCAAAATTACAATTATACCTTTAATAATTGATTTTTTAATTTATTTTTGGAATATATGAGGACAAAATAGTAAATTACATTAAAGTAAATCATTTTTTATCCTTTCATTTTCCTTCCCAACCAAACAACACTAGGAAAATTAATTTTTCTTTCATAATTGATAAAAATATTTTCTTTTTCATTTTCGTTTTTCTTTTCCTTTTCCCTCTTTCTAACCAAACATACCCTTAATGCATTTGAAACATAGTCCACAAACATCAGGAACTCTCCATTCAATTTCATAAAGGTAACTAATTGTTATTATTAATTTAACAATAATAATTAGTTACTTACGAAAATATTACAGGAAACAAAATGTCATTAACCTTTTTTTTTCTCTTAGAGTGTGTTTGGTATAGATGGAAAATTGAAGGGAAATGAAAAATAGAAGGAAAAAAAAAATTATTTTTGGTATGGAAGGAAAATAGAAGGGGAATGAAAATGGGAATGATAAAACACAAATTTCGAGAAAAGTTCCCCTCCCCCCCCCAAAAAAAAAAAAATGGGAGGAAAAAGAGAGAAAAATGGTTTTGGATATCAAAATTACAATTATACCCTTAATAATTAATTTTTTAATTTATTTTTAGAATATATGAGGTCAAAATAGTAAATTATGTTATAGTAAATTATATTAAAGTAAATTATTTTTTATCCTTTAATTTTCCTTTCCAACTAAACAACATTAGATAAAATAATTTTCCTTTCATAATGGATAAAAATATTTTCTTTTTTCTTTTCCTTTTCCTTGCTTCTAACCAAACATACCCTTAATGCATTTGGAACGTAGTCCACAAACATCACGAACTCTCCATTCAATTTCATAAAGGTAACTAATTGTTATTGTTGATTTAACAATAATAATTAGTTACTTACGAAAATACTACAGGAAGCAAAATGCCATTAACCTTTTTTTCCCTTAGGGTGTGCTTGGTATGGATGGAAAATAAAAGGGAAATAGAAAATAGAAGGGGAAATAAAAAAAAAAAAAAATTGTGTTTGGTATGGAAAGAAAATAGAAGAGGAATGAAAAATGAGAAAGATAAAACACAAATTGTGAGAAAAGTTTTTTTCCTCAAATTTGGGAGGAAAAAGAGAGGAAAATGGTTTTGGATATCAAAATTACAATTATACCCTTAATAATTTATTTTTGGAATATATATGAGGGCAAAATAGTAAATTACATTAAAGTAAATTATTATTTATCCTTTCATTTTCCTTCCCAACCAAACAATATTAGGGAAAATAATTTCTTTTTTCTTTTCTTTTCCCCTCCTCTTAACCAAACATACCCTTAATGTATTTGGAACATGGTACACAAACACCACGAACTCTCCATTCAATTTCACAAAGGTAACTAATTGTTATTGTTAATTCGAAAATACTACAAGAAACAAAGTGCGGTTAACATTTTTTTCCTTCATGCATTTGGAACATAGTCAATAAACATCACGAACTCTCCATTCAATTTCGACCTTTAAATAATAAAAGTTTATTTCAACTAATTGTTATTATTAGTTTAACTTAAACCAATGGTAAATTTAGATTTAATTAAATTAATATATTCAATATGGAAAAAAAAGTATTAAATTTAAGTGAATTTCACCGATTAACTTTTAATTATAGATAGATCACAATATATGATCATAACATAATTAATAACTTAAATACTACACTGGTATTCTAAATATTTTTTTCTAAATTTTGCAGGTTTGATCAGGATATTGGAGTATTAAGCGTATTGTACACCTTTTAATATTACAATTTGGTTTTGAAAATTAAAAAAAATAAAAATAAAAAATCCTTATAATTGAAAAATTGAAATTTCTTGATACACAAAACAATTGCTTTAAATCTTAATTCAATGGAAGAGCCAATTTTTTTTTGCCATGAATTTACTTGTTCTTCTTTTAAATAAAACATAATTACTACTAAAAGAACTTGTCCGAAAATCCTTAATTATTTTTTTTTAAATTTAAAAATCACATAATAATTAGATAGCTTTTTGTTTTTTTTTTTTTTTTTTTTTAAAAGCATTAGATTTATCTACGATATAAAGAACATCAATTTAATATTTTAGTTTACGCACCAAAATCTATTAATGAATAAGGACGGAAAAACATTTTAACGGTCATGATTTAAATTTAAAAGATGAATGATTGATAGTGAATTTATGCAATCTTTTATTTCACTAACTTTAAACTGCTTTACACCATTCACCTCACTCAACTCACTCAATGATTTAATTATATTTTGTATCATTTAAGTTTTATATATGTATTTTATTAATTAATATTTTATTATTTATTATTTTTATATATATAAATTTTAAAAATAATATAGTATCTAAGTTTAGAATATTCTTAATAAAGAAAATGTCAAAGCATTTTTTTTTTACAAATGTTAAGTGAAAGGGATTCAACTCTAGATTTTCTACTACTGACTATATGAGATAAAGTATCTAGTAGACTAAAATGGTTGGAAAGCGTGTTCGTTGGAAAGCGTGTTTCATGCAGTATTAGGTGAGACAAATAGAAAAGACAACTTTATGGTCCAAAGTAAGAATTGTGGATCAACGGTTCTTATTCAATCATTCATGTTTGTTACTCATAGATTGCTAGACATAGCCTTTGATTAAAATTACCACATTCGATGGCTCAGGACAAACTAGATTAGCGGCAGGACAAACTAGATTAGTGTGAAAACTACAATTTCAACTCAATTTTTTTTTTTTAATCGATCACTCTTTTTGCCAAATTGTAGATTAAAATACCCTAATTTAATGATACGGTAACTTCCTAATATATTCAGAATTACATTTCAATTTACAATAACCCCTAAAAACGTGAAACAAAACTGAAAACTTTTTATCAGATAGCTGAAAACGAAACATACGAATTTTATTACAAATCTATTGTTGAAAAACTATTTTTTTACGCAATAATCATCGGAGAATTATCCTTTTTAGAATGAGGTATATTGATCACTATTTTTGGAGTTATAAATTGTATTTCGTATGAATGTCATATGCAACATTTTTGTAGTCCACGTGGGAACGAATATTGAATGTAACATTCAGTGATTAATTATGATATTAATGTTATAAATAATATCACTATAATCTGTGTATTCTCGTGAGTGTTGAATATAATATCTAATTTGATAGAAAGAATATAAATTAATGTTGATAATAACACAAATTATATGCGTGTTGAATGTAATATGACTTATTGATAAAAGTAATTTGGATGTTGAATGTAACAGTAAATTGTGTTTTGATAATGTATAAGATCGTGTTAATTGTAATATGAATGTAAAAACTGAAAATTTTGAAAGTACCATGTTAAATGTAATTTAAATGTGAAAACTGAAAATTCTAGAAATATCATGTTGAATATAACACGAATCTGAAATTAATGAAAAAAATAGTGAATATGATATTATTTTGAATATTTTATTCAGACGAATTTGAATATATAATTAGATCGTAAAAAAATAATTTTATGTGAAACCGTTAAATATGGAAGATTTCAATTATCATTTATGTGAAAACCGTTGAATATGGAATATTTAAATCCCGCAAATCATTCAAGGGTAAATTAGTCATGCCAATTTCTACGTTTTTTGAAATTAGAACTAAACGGTTCATACAATTGTAAATGTGAGTGGTTTATTTTAAATTAGTTGACATCAATTGGTAGTTTGATGCTTAATTAGGTTTAGTAAGTAATTTTTCTTATTTTTTTTGGGCTTTATTTATTAAAAAAGAAAAGAAAAAAGTGACTTTTTGGTCCTTCAAGTTCGAGGTGGATATTTAAGTGGCCCCTGATATTTAGCACTCGACACTTTTAATCACTAAATTATTAAATTGATTTCAATGTGATAAAAATTTTCTATTTTATCCTTAAAATTAACTATACATATTTCCTTATGAACTTTTATTTTATATTTTCCTCCCTCTTCTTCCCCAGCGGTTGTAGTTGGGTCGGAGAATATAGGCCGGTGGCTGGATGTTGCAAGGTGGGAAGTTATTAGTGTAATTTAATTTTATATTTCTGAATTTATTATGTTTTTTTTTTTTTGTCAAAGAGAGAGAGTCGTCGGAGCCTTCACCGACAATGAGCTTTGCCGAGGAAAAAGGGAAGGAAAATGTAAATTAAAAAGTGTATAGAGAAATATGCAATTATTTTTAATGGTAAAATAAAGAATTTGGACTACATTGAAACCAATTTAATAGTTTATGAACTAAATATGTCGAGTGGTAAACATCACAGGCTACTTAAATACTCACCCCAAACTTGAAGGACCAAAAAGGTCATTCACCCTCCCCCCTCCCCCCAACCAAAAAAAAACACTACTTTGACCATGTTCATATCTAAATCGTCAGACATGATCTACTTCTATTCCGAAATATAATCCTCCTGAATTGAACTTTGGCTCCTACAAAACAATGCACCGTGTGTGGGTTTGCCAATATTTCATCTCCGGTGTGAGATTAAGTAGTGTTTTTGGTACCTTTTGACAGAGTTTTGCTTAGAATTTTGTGCGTACCTCGGCCTGACAACCCCCCATAGTATTTATAGACATGAGAAGATTTATTTGACAAGTTTTTCTTAAAATCTGTCAATCCCCATCAATACTCACAAGATTCATGAAATTGAGGAGATTATGCTCGTTGAATTAGATTACGATCTCATTTTCTTATATAGTCGAATTCAGTAACTGTTCTTGAGCAAGAGTCAAAGCTCGATTTGAGGATCTGGATTAAGATGTCTTCGGTTATCCTAATAGCAAACCTGTAGACCTGTTGGAGCAAATGAATTTTGGAAAATGTCAAATGGTTTTTCCTCAATTCCTTCTATCCCACATCGGTTGGGAGAAGATGAATTGAATAGTATATCTAGTGGTATGTGAGACACTTGGGGTATGCCCCAAGGGGTACCCACATTTTGTGGAGGGGAGAGGAGCTACATCCCTACTAGTTTAACACACACGCGTGCGCCGCCGCCGTCCATCTGGCCAGGCCGAGTCGAGCATGTGGTGAGGTGACACTTAATTTTTTGGACAAAATTTATTTAAATAATTATATTTTATTTAAAAGAAATTTTTTCAGAATCGTTTTTGACTTGGTAAAAATAGTTTTCTGATCCCACATTTTACTTTCCACATTCCCGAAATCTCTTCACGATTTTCTAACCATTTGAGATCTGAATCGTTTCTATAAATGTAGACGTTCTTCAGAACAGTGAGAAGGAAGTTCATTCTCCAAAAAAAAAAAAAAAACAGTCTCTTCTCTTCTTCTTCAGAACTGTTCCGAAAGAGATTTATTTTTTTTTTCTTCATTTCAGAACTGTTCTATTTTGTTCCGAACTGTTCTGAAACAGTTTCGTTCTTCTCTGTTTTGTTCCGAACTGTTCTGAAACAATTTCTCTCTTCACTATTTTGTTTTTACTATTCCGGAACTGTTCTGATCTGTTCCGGTACTATTTCTTCAGTTCGATTTTGTTTTCCGAGCAGTTTGTTCGTTTTACGAATAGTGTGTGGGGGTGTTTGATTTTCGGGACTTCTACAGTGCAAAGAACATCCTAGACAGAGAAAATTTCTGGGCTGTTTTATCCTGGGGACGGCGGGGCTAATATACTGCTTACACGCTTCTTAGGCAGAGCCGCGAAACGTCTTAAAGAGAGCGACCTAGTCCGCGACTCAACCCAAGCTAATTTGGTAAACTCGTTCTTTATTAATTTCTGCAGCAACAATTTTAAGACGTTTATTTTTGCCAATTATCTACTACGATGTCTGTTGTTGATCTCAACAAACCTTTTCGTTTCGAAGGGTTTCATTTTAAAAGATGGAGGCAGAAGATGTTATTTTTTCTGACTATCGAAAAAGTAGCATATGTCTGTACCACTGAAAAACCTGTTTTACCGAAAGATCCTACCGATACCTAGATTCAGGAAGATAAGACATGGGCTGAAAATGATTTTCGTTGTAAGAATTTTATTCTTAATGGTATGTTTGATGATCTGTATGATTATTACTTTTCTAACAAAACTGCCAAGAAAATTGGGATGCTCTTTCAAAAAAATACAATACTGAGGAGGCTGGAACGAAGAAATATGCTGTTAGTCAGTATCTGAAATACCAAATGACCGACGACAAATCTGTGGAAGCTCAGTCTCATGAACTTCAAAAAATTGCACATGAAATTATTGCTGAAGGTATGTCCCTAGATGAACAATTTCAAATTGTTGTTTTAATTGACAAATTACCCACTTCTTGGAAAGATTTTAAGAATACTCTCAGGCACAAAACAAAAGAGTTTTCTTTAGAAAGTTTGATCACTCGTCTTTGGATTGAGGAGGAAGCCCGAAAATAAGATCAGAAAGATGAAGTGCTCATTGTGTCCAACAACGCTTACAGAAAATCATCCATCTACAATTCTAAAACCCAAAAGAAAAAATATGAAGAATCAGAATCAAAATCGCCACCACAACAACCAGATCTGAAATGCGCATCAAAATCAGAATAAGTTGAAACCCCCTTCAAGAAACACATCTGAACAATTTACTTGCTTCAACTGTGGAAATGAGGGCCATATGGTTTGGAACTGCTGGCAAAGACGTCGTCCTGCTCTGTAGGCGAATCTTACCGAGGACCAACTTGTTGCTATGATTTCTGAAATTAACATAGTTGGTGGATCCGAAGGGTGGTGGGTAGACACAGGTGCTTCACGCCATGTCTGCTTTGATCGTGTTATGTTCAAAACTTATTCTGAAAGTGAAGATAAGAAAGTGCTGTTGGGTGATTCTCACTCCACTATTGTCGCTGGTTCTGGTGACGTGGAATTGAAGTTTACCTCTAGAAAGACGGTCATTCTTAAGGATGTTCTGCATACCCCAGAGATGAGAAAGAATTTGGTTTCGGACTATTTTCTTAACAAGGTGGGGTTCACTCAAATTATCGGGGCTGATTTGTACACCTTAACCAAAAATAATATTTTTGTTGGGAAGAGTTATGTAACTGATGGAATGTTCAAACTGAATGTTGATGCTAATAAAATTTCTTCTTCTACTTATATGTTGTGTTCTTTTAATATTTGGCATGCTAGATTTTGTCACGTTAACAAATGCATCATTAAAAACTAAAGTAACTTAGAACTAATTCCTAAATTGTCTTTGAATGATTTTGAAAAGTGTGAATTTTGTAGTCAAGCTAAAATTACCAAAACTTCTCATAAATCAGTAATTAGAGAATCTGAATCTCTTGACTTGATACATTCTTATATTTGTGAATTTGATGGTATCTTGACTAGGAATGGTAAACGCTATTTTATTACATTCATAGATAATTGTTCTGATTTTACTTATGTTAATCCCATGAAAAATAAAAGTGAAGCACTTGATATGTTTAAATTGTTTGTGATTGAGATTGAAAATCAGTGCAATAAGAAAATTAAGAGACTGCATAGTAATAGAGAAACCGAATGTGATTCTGATATGTTTATTGAATTTTATAATTCTTATGGGATAATTCATGAAAGAATTGCACCATATTCTCCTGAAATGAATGGTAAGATAGAAAGGAAAAATAGAACTTTTGCTGAATCTGTAGTTATTATTTTACTTAACTCTGGTGCTGCTTTCAATTGGTAGGGTGAGATTTTATTGACTGTTTGTTATGTGCTTAATAAAATTTTCAAATCGCATAGTAAAATTTCACCGTATGAAATTTTCAAAAATAAGAAACCAAATTTGTCTTATTTTAAAATTTGGGGTTGTTTGGCATATGTTCGAATTCCTGATCCAAAAAGGAGAAAACTTGCAAGTAGAGCATATGAATGTGTTTTTGTTGGTTATGCTGTGAATAGTAAAACTTATAGATTTTACGACTTGCATGATCATGTTATTATTGAATCTAATGATACTGATTTTTATGAACATAGATTTCCGTTTAAATTGAAGAATAGTGGGGGCTCAACATCTAGTAATATGCCTATCATTAGAATTAATGAGCCTGATAATGAATTAGAATTTGAATTTAGGAAAAGTAAACGGACTCGTACTGCTAAGGATTATGGTTCAGATTTCTTTGCATATACTTTAGAGAAGGATCCGCACACCCTCCAAGAGGCATTATCCTCTATAGATGCCAATTTGTAGCAAGAGGCCATAAATGATGAAATGGACTCTCTCGAGTCAAATAGAACTTGGCATTTAGTAAATTTATCTCCTAGTTATAAAACAATAGGATGTAAATGGATTCTAAATAAGATATTAAAACCCGATGGAACCATTGATAAATATAAGGCTCGTCTTGTAGCCAAATGGTTTAGACAAAGAGAGAATGTAGATTTCTTTGATACATTTTCACCTGTCTCTAGAATTACTTCTATTCGTGTGCTTTTATCACTTGTTGCTATTCATGATCTTGTTGCGCACCAAATGAATGTTAAAACTGTTTTTTTAAATCGTGAATTAGAAGAAGAGATTTATATGGACCAACCTGAAGGATTTGTTATTCCTGGTTAAGAAAACAAAGTATGCAAATTAGATAAATCTCTTTATGATTTGAAACAAGCACCTAAGTAATGACATGAGAAATTTGATAATTTAGTTATTTCAAATGGTTTTAAAGTAAATGAAAGTGACAAATGCATTTATTATAAATCTGAAAATGATATTTACACTATTATATATCTTTATGTAGATGACTTGTTGATTTTTGGTTCTAATATTCATATTGTGAATAATGTGAAAACCATGTTATGTGTTAATTTTGACATGAAAGATCTTGGTGAAACAAATGTAATTCTTGGTATTAAAATAATTAGGTCTAAATATAGAATTTCTTTGGATCAATCTCATTATATAGAGAAGATTCTAAAGAAATATAATTATTTTGATTGTAAATCAGCATGTACTCCTTATGACCCTAGTGTGAAGTTGTTCAAGAACACCGGTGACGGTGTTAGACAATCTGAGTATGCGAGCATCATAGGCAGTCTTCGATATGCCACTGATTGCACTAGGCCCGACATAGTGTATGCTGTGGGATTACTATGCAGGTTTACAAGTAGACCTAGTATTGAGCATTGACATGCTATTGATAGGATCACGAGATACCTAAAAATAATTATGAACCTTGGATTACATTATCAGAAGTTTCCCGCTGTTCTGGAAGGATATAGCGATGCTGATTGGAACACCTTTTCAGATGACTCCAAGGTAACTAGCGGCTATATTTTTAGTATAGCTGGTAGAGCTGTTTCTTGGAAATCTAAGAAACAAACTATTTTAGCTTAATCTATTATAGAGTCTGAGATGATTGCACTAGTTTTGGCTAGTGAGGAAGCATGGTGGTTAAGGAGCCTGCTTTCTGATACCCTTTTATGGGAGAGACCGATTCCAGCTGTCTTGATCCATTGCGATAGTACCGCGATCATTGCAAAGATTCAGAACCGTTACTATAACGAAAAAAGACGATAAATACGTCGCAAACACAACACTATTAGAGAGTATATCTCTACAGGGGCTGTGAGAGTGGATCATGTACGGTCTGATGATAACTTAACCAGTCCTTTGATGAAAAGATTAGCTCGAGAAAAGATTTACAAAACCTCGAAAGGAATGGGATTCAAGCCCATGGATTGACGAGTCACTTGTGAGGGAAACCCAATCTATAGATTGGAGATCCTAAGAAATAGGTTCAAAGGGTAATAACAACTTATGAAGTGATATGAAGAAAAACATACTATAATAATAATAATAATAATAATTTTGAGTTCTATTCCAAATATGTGTTGTTTGGAGTATGACATCTTGAAGCGATAGAAGGTTGAGTTTTCTTTTATTAACTCTTAATGAGATCTATACTCTATATAGAGTGGAGTACCTAACTACAGGAGTACTCTTGATAGACTCACCTATGTGAATGTGGAAGTGTGGCCGCTTCTTATGGAATTTTGGGCAAATTTTTTAGAGCATTCACTATACTGGGATATACGTGTATGGCCGTAAAGCACGGACTTTTGGATTACACTCGGATAAGGTTGTGTGTATGATGTTGTTAGAGATAGAGTTCAAAATTACGAGTTACTTTAGTATAATCTAAATCATCTTCACTATGTAAAGGTTTAAGTTGATAGACACCTTTACTTATGCAAAATCTTATATTGTTTAATACTGCTCGAGAAAAAATTGTTTTAAAAATTCAAGTGGGGGATTGTTGGAGTAAATGAATTTTGGAAAATGTTTTTGTGTCAAATAGTTTTCCCTCAATTCCTTCTATCCCACATCGGTTAGGAGAAAATGAATTGAGGAGTATATCTAGTGGTATGTGAAACACTTGGGGTGTGCCCCAAGGGGCACCCACATTTTGTGGAGAGGAGAGGAGATGAGCTACATCCCTACTAGTTTAACACACACGAGCGCGCTACCGTCCGTCCGTCCGTCCGTGCCGTGCCGAGCCGAGCCGCGCGTGTGGTGATGTGGCACTTAATTTTTTGGACAAAATTTATTTAAATAATTATATTTTATTTAAAAGAAATTTTTTCAGAATCGTTTTTGACTTGGTAAAAACAGTTTTCTGATCCCACGTTTTGCTCTCCACATTCCCGAAATCTCTCCACGATTTTCTAACCATTTGAGAACTGAATCGTTTCTATAAATGTAGACGTTCTTCAGAACAGTGGGAAGGAAGTTCGTTCTCCAAAAAAATAAAATAAAATTCTCTTCTCTTCTTTTTCAGAACTGTTCCGAAAGAGATTTAATTTTTTTTTCTTCATTTCATAACTGTTTTGTTTTGTTCCGAACTGTTCTGAAACAGTTTCGTTCTTCTCTATTTTGTTTCGAACTGTTCTGAAACAGTTTCGCTCTTCACTGTTTTGTTCTTCACTGTTCCGGAACTGTTCTGATCTGTTCTGATACTGTTTCTTCAGTTTGATTTTGTTTTTCGAACAATTTGTTCGTTTTACGAACAGTATGTGAGAGTGTTTGGTTTTCGAGACTTCTACATAGAAGATTCTGGACTGTTTTATCTTGGGGACGACGGGGTTAATATACTGCTTGCACGTTTCTTGGGTAGAGCCGCAAAACGTCTTAAAGAGAGCGACCTAGTCCGCGACTCAACCTAAATTAATTCGGTAAACTCGTTCTTTATTAATTTCTGCAGCAAGAAGACCCGATCATAATTATTGAGTAATAAAATATTGTCGACACTAAAGGTCACCTCGGTATTCCATCAGAATCAATCTTGAGTCCCGTGCATAATTCTCAGATTTCCGTGATCGGAAAAAACTGCTGACGTGAAAAGTGCATGTTCATATTAAAATTTATGACTTCTTTTAAAAGACCATTTGATTGTCATTTAAATATAATTCATTGTCGGCCAACATAATGCTTTTCACTCTCTTTCTTTCAAGAGGGAAATATTTGAAAAAAAAAATATATTTTTATACTAGTTTTTTTTACCATCATCTAAATTTTTGTAATTCACTATTCATTCAGTTCACTAATATATTTTTTATTGAAAAATCCAATAATTCTTTCAAAACGTCATAAAAATTATTGAATTTTTTATATGCAAAATTCACGGCGACTTCCATATATTACAATAATTTTAGACTTATAAAAAAATTACTATAATACATGAACTACATGGAAAAAAAATTAAATTTATATTATGTTCACCAAAAACCCCTATTTCTATTTGTTATCGGCATTCTAAAAATATTTATTTATTGCAATTATAGGAGACTTTGGATATATATATATATATAATTTTTATTTTATTTATTTATTTTTTTATGTATTGTCTCTCTTTATTTTTTTAAATTAATAAATATATCTTAGCAAAAAATGGATTGTCAGAAATGGTTCTTTGGAATTTAGAATTTGATCCTCCTTGAGCTTTGTGTTCTTGCAACATAATGAACTGCAGGTGGGTCTGCTGGTGGTACACTTCCGATGTGAAAATAAGTAGTATTCTAGTGAAAAATTAATAGAGTAACAACTATAAGAAGTGAACAATACCTTCAGACCTCCTTTCTAGTATTTATAGGAGATGCAAGGCCCCGTTGATGACCCAAATTTAGTGGGATATGGGAATAACGGACTACTATTCAAGAGATATAAATTGTTCATTACATATATGACGAGTTATAGTACCGGGTCCCAAGCACCGGGTAATCATTCCTGAGCATAGGAGACATCAAGGATCGTCCTAGGTTTGATCTGGGGATGATCCTTCTTGGTCTTGACAAATCCTTATGCTCGGGTCAGATGATCATGGTGGGTCATATGCGTTGTTCTCGGTTTTGTCCGGAGAATTTGAGCAAAATTTTTCTGGTTCAAGAGTTGAGCTCTGTATCACATGCTTCACAGGTGAATCTTATGTAATACAGTTTGGGGGAGTACAATAATAATTATGGTAAAAAATAATCATGTCATTTTGGTTTAATAATTATATTAACCTAAATAGTATGTTTTTCATATCAAAGTAGTTGGCCAATACTTGTCAATGCCCTCATTTAGACGTTGTGGTGTTCCTAAATTTCAATTTTCTTATTTTTTATTTTATTTTTTAAAAATTATATCTTATTGATTTTTCTTGTTTAAAAAAAGTAATCCAAATCCATTTTTTTCTTCTTCGACTCTTTCCATTTAAAAATGAGAAATGCTATTTTAATTATAAAATTGGTTTGTACACATTCTATTATTATTTTTAGGGTTAATTACACTTTGCCTCTAATGGTTTGATCGGGTGTTTCACTTTTCACCTCTTTAATATTTTCGTCAGTACTTTCTGTTTTTGTAATTCAAACTTAAGTACAATGATTAAATAATAAATAAAATTTTACAAAATAAAAAATTTACCCTTATACCCAACTCGACCCAAAGAATAAAAAAAAAAGAAAAGCAAATGGCAAACATAAAATACTTGAACAGATATGAGAGTATAAATAACAATTAATAATATATAATTTATTAATTGTTCAACAATAGAAATTAGAAGAGCCGCTTCGTAAAAATTGTCTCTTATTTATTCTATCTTGCTTTGAGGGAATGAATTGTGCTATTTTATATGGATAAAAGACTATCCCCCAATGGTTAGTATTAGATAGTCAGATTTTGTATTTTTGAATTTCAAAAATCCAAAACGTTCTAGTTACAACAAGAATAAAAAAATGGACTCTCAAAAGTAAATCCTAGTTTATTAGTTAGATTAAGAGAAGTATATGAATCTGTTGAAACTTAAAAAGAAAATGATTCTATAATCATCAATTAGATAATTCCTGAATAATTTATTTATTATTAATTTTTATTTTTTTAGATTTGACCCATAACTCTAATAGAAAATAGAACCGTTACATTTTAGTTTGAACTACAGTGGCGTAATTACTTATTAAAATACCAAAGGAATATAAAATACAATTCAATCAAATCACAGTGGACATTTTAGTGGATAGTATTGTAAGATTAGAGTCAATTACAAGGATACTATCGCTTGTAGCCTAATGGATATTTAATTTATTTCTCTTACGAAAAATCTAGAGTTCAATCCCATCCCCTAACTTACGTATAAAAAAAATCAATTTTAACTTTAGTTGAGAATTTATTGTGTTATTATTATTATTATTTTTAATTATTAACTAAACTTATTTTTAGTATATATTTAATTTATTTTTCGCAATTTCGATGAAAGAAAAAATAAAGAATATTCATTGATGTTATAATTTCACATAATAATATTTAAAATATTAATACATTAAAATAATGTATTAATAGATCAACATAATTTTTTTAAAATGCCTTTTTATTAAGGGTTAATTATTAATATTATAAAATAATTATATTTAAGCAAAGGGAAAATCGTGAAAAATCTATTTTTTTAAGTCTAATTGGTAAAAAGTCATTTTATATTATTAGGTTTTGATTTAGCCCTTTAAATTAGATTTCATTTGTGTTTTAGTCCCGCATTATAGGAATTGTAGGAATATTGTAGGGAGTCTTTTAATGAGTACATTTGATTTTTATAGTGAATTCTGTTACATGTAACTAATGTTAGTTATAATTTTATAATTGTTACTTTTCACACATATTTGGGTATTTTTAATTACATGTACTTATATAATATTAGTTATATGTTACAATTACATATATATATATATATATAAAATATTTTGTGACGTAATTGAAAAATATCAAATTTTTTAGTTACATATCAAAGACATGTAACTAAAAAAGTTACATATTATTAAAACATGTAATTGAAAAATGTCAAATTTTTTAATTACATCTCAAAGATATGTAACTAAAAAAGTTACATATTATTGGAACATGTAACTGAAAAAAATAAATAAATTAGTTACCTGTAACTAATATAGTAATATTACACACAAAATAGTTACATGTAACTGACGCGCGGCTATCACGTGAGCAAAATTTTAGCCTTTTTAAAACATATGAGACTAAATCAAAAGTTTTTACCGCATGTAGAACTTTTGACCAATTAGAACTTAAATGGAGGACCTCCCACCGATTGTCCCTTAATCAAATGAGGCTTTAATTTTTTTGGCGGGAAGTAAAAACTATTGAATATAGTAATATACTGTATAAAATGTATTTTATCAATTATTATTTATTAATTAATTTTTTTTAATAAGAATATTTTAATATAGACATTAAAAATTAAATACTTAAAATAGAAATAGGTCCAATAAGAGTAAATAAACCATAAGTCAACTGTGGATTGAGTTGACTTTTTGTAAATGGTGACAGGTCCACGTGGCTTCTCATTCAGACAGTTATGGTCGGTATTCAATTATACTCAAGTCCTATTATATGAAATAAAAAAATAAAATAAAAAAATCCAACCAATATATATATCTATATATATATGAGGAATTAAATATTAATAAATGAAGAAATTGAAGATCAGGATAAGGTTTAGTTATTGATGCAGAATGTTGTCATATATAAAAATCCAATTCATTAAATGTATATTTATTTTACAAATTTTCATTAGATTAAGGTTAATGAGGCAATTTTAGTTTTAATGATATCTTAATTAATCTTGTTTTATTATCCTTCTTCATGTTAATTCTTGTCTAATGTGAAATAGTTATAAGATAAATATTAAAGATGATAATGGGTTGGCTTTGGGTCTGTTTCAATATAAATCAAAATCGTTAGGTTTATACCAAACTTAAAATCGAATTGTGAATCGTAGATTTTTGTAAAAATTGATTTTTAATTCGAATTGTTTAATTTTATACCAAATCAAAACAAAATCAGTAAAACCGTAAACCCATCAATTTTTTTTTCTTAATTTTTCTATTGTAATTATTATTTAGCAAGATCGTTAAGTTGTAAACAAAAACATAACTAAAATAAAAAATATACATTCCAAAAAAAATCAAAGTTAAATTACGAAATCACTAATTATTATAATAAATATGTTGAAACATATCATTGGTTATAAATATTCCAGAATAACATATTATAATAAAAAAAATTACAGAATCAAAATTAAAAATGCATTGAAATGATGAAATACAAAATGTATAACGAAAATAAAGAGGAAGAGGATATTAGAGACACTTCCTGTATTACAGAACATAAACGAAATCAAAATACCAGATAAGAAGATATAGACAATCGTTAGACGATTTCTCTTTAAAACAAATTTTGTTCCCATAACGATGCTTACCTTTTGGTTGCACGTTTACCTCTCAGGATGCAACGATGGACAAATACCGGTACTAGCATTCGAAACCAGAAACTAAGCGAATAGAAAAGGCGCAAAACTCTGTCTCTCTCAAGAATAAAGAACTCAAAAGAAAACGTGAATGTAGTTACGCATCTGATTAGTCAGATTCTGTTTCGGGATTAATCTGATTTTCGAATTAACTTTTGCCTAAAATAATAACAAGGCCAAGCCAAACATTCTCTAAGGCCACAAGCCTAAGCCCGAGTCGAGCCAGGACGGATAGCAGGTTGGCGCTCACTCATGCGTGTAGTTTTTATTTATGTTAGAACCATGAGCCTATTTTTTGTCCATATTAATTGAGCACCCTAAGAGCTTACCTTCAAGAGTTAACCCAAATATTAACAAATTTCTCTTCGTATTCTTTATTAACCAATGTGGGGATAACTTACCCGATACATCAATCAACAACTTCAAGTGGGTATATTAAGGGATAATTTTAATTCATCTCTATATGATTTTTTCACAAATAAATAAATCATATTCGTTTTCTCACCAATGAGAATATATTAGTATATTTATATATCCTAATTCTAAGATTGTGTGCCATTAATAATTGAGTAAAAAAATATCAAAAAGTCATTTTTATATAACAAATCATTCAAAACATATTTAAAGTATAAAACCTAAATTTGCAGTAGGCATCAAGATCTCCAAATGAAAAACTAAGGGTAATATATATAATTGTTTTGTGGTTCGATTTCACACTTATTATCCCAAAACGAAACTTAAATCCAAAACCTCTTCATTTTTAATTCCAAAATTAAAATTGAAACTGAAACTATTTGACCATGGTCAAATCTAAATCATATAGCTCGGTTTGGTTAGATTACCTTGGTTTGGATTGAATTATCATCCCTAATAAATACGAAAATATGAAAAGATGTTATTATAAATTATTTTTTTTAAAAAAAAATTGGTTCTTTATTTTCTATATTCTGACATATTTTTATGAAATAAATGTATTATGTGTTAGTTCGGTTAGTAAGGGAAGGTATTCATTTTTCTTGTTAATCGGGGTTCGACTTTCCTAATGAGCAAGGAGAGGCGCTCTCTTTTCTTGTCAACTAAGGATTAAATTTTTGAATTTAATCCCGAATATAGCAAGCTGATGTAAGAGAGCGCGTCTTTAAGATCACTCAGAAAAATGATTAGTCGAGGTGTGCATAAGTTAATCCAAACACAGTTTAAGGCATAAAAAAAGAAAAGAAATAAATATATTGAGACATCATGTATCATGCAGTTGCACATTTTATTTATTTATTTTTATATATAATTTAACCGTGTATATATTGCAATGTGTTTTCATTTTTTTTGGAAAAAATACATTTTCAGTCCCCTAAAGTATGGCGTGGATGTCAATACGGATCTTGAGATTTATCAAATTATACATTTGATCCCTCAACTTTTACATTTATTTCAATCCTACAAAATTAAAAATGTTATTAATAATTTTGAATATAAAATTATTTGTGCCCAGGAAGTGACCGTCTACTGTGATATTTTTGTCATTTCTTCACTCCTCTAAATCTAAGACGTTTTTTTTTCTTCAAAACGATTCAATATTTCCTCTCTCATTTTTCAGATAAATTGTTGTTAGAGAAAAATTAAGAAAAAATATTTTAGATTTAGGAGGGTGATAACATGATAAAAATATTTCCATTAAAAAGTCACGCGCTAAACACATCCCATTTTTCATCCAAAATAACTAACATGTTGTTAATTTTATAAGGGATCAAATGTGCAATTTGTCAAAACTCAAGATCTACGCAAACACCCACCACATATTTAAGAACCAAAAGTATAATTTTTTTTCTTTTTTGAAGCGAAACATTTTTTTCCATACAACTTCATAGTATTTTTTTTTTTCCAAATATGCAAATCTAAGCAACTCAAAATATATTTTAGGTGTTAATGGCACTTTATCCCTATAATTTAATTAAATTATACTTTATACTCCATAACATTTTTGTAAACATCTACCCCATGTGATTCAGGTTAAAGTGTAACAGTTACATTTTCTGTTACACTTAACAGTTAAATCTCAAAAGTTAAAATTAATAAATTATTTATACTATTACCTGATATTTACAGCACTGGTTCGTTCTGGTCAGATCAAATAATATCCATGTGACCCTATTTTGTTTTTTTTTTTTTTATTTTTTCCAGTCAAGTCGGGTATAAGAGTGAATTTGGTATTTCATAAAATCATGTTATTTATTTAACCGTTGTACTTAAATTTAAATCACAAGTGACATTATTGAACAAAATGATATTGCCAAAAAATCCCTAGCACGTGTAACAGCTCCGCACGTGCCAGAAATCTCCGCAACCTGCATATTTAATTTGATAACTTGCAAAACCGATTAGTTTTAAGGGAACATTGATATATTGTAGGCCAAAGAACCTCCGACGTGAAAATAAATCAGTCTACTTTAGGATATCAGACAAAAGACTAAATTGTAAATGTGATACCGTTTCCTTATTTATAGACTTAGTCCTCTTCCTGGAGTTACGTCTTTTCAGCTCCTCATTATGTTGTTATTCAATGAGAAGTTATGAATCACGTTCTTTGATTTTCCACTTGATGGATTCATGCATGGATCATCGGTTTGGATTAACGTCCATGGCCCGACTCCTTTTGAGCATTGAGCTTCTTTATTGTGCATGTTCAGGATTATCTGTGGACTTATCATAATGATGGTTTTTTTTCGAGAAACGAAATTTCTTCCACATCAGAAAATATTATAGATCAAACTAGATGATAACAAAGTGTAAATTACCCAATTTTTTTACTATTTTTTAAACCTAACACAACAAAATTGACACACCTCTTAATTATGACAAATAACTAAATTGGTCGGTGAAAGTAGGGCACAAAGATGGCAATAAAAGAGGATATGGCCATGTTCCTTTGAAAAGTGATTTTTTTTTTTTTTTTAACTTTAATCTTCATTCACTTTTAATTTTTAAATAAAAAATTTAAGCAAAAATATTATCATGTTTTAGCCATAATTATAACTTTCATATTTTAAAGATAAAATAAAATTGATATGAAAATTCATGGGTGTGTATCTCAATTTAAATATGGAAAGAATTAAAGTGTTTAATTTTGATATAATCATTAAATTCTAAATCTTAGATACTAATTTCTAATTCAAATTTAAATAGGTCACTTTATTTAACTTTTTTTTTTTTTCCATTTTTTAAATTGGTAAATTTATTAATATAGAGTGGATTAATTGTTAATATAATTTTCCAAAAATATAAAAAGAAAAATCCTTTTTTTTTGGGGGAAAATTATTAGATTGTCGTTCTTGTAAGTGGTTTGTAATATTTTGTTCTCGGTTTTTTTAAGCTATATTTCTGTATAAATTAATAAGGATTGAATGTAACTCAATGTGTTAAATTCAACATGTATCAAAACAGTTAGTTTTTAAATAAAAAAGAATAATACTTTTCATTTTGAATTAATTTAAAATTGAAATATGTGAAAAATCTAGTCAAATAACTATTAAATAAACAAGAAAAATTATAACTTGAAAATATTTTAACATATAACAAATCCCGAATTGTGAGAGAAAAAAATAAAAAAAAATAATCTGAATTCAACTTGACATGAAAAAATCTCTTTAAATTTGTAATTCCGATATTTTGTCAGAAAAATTAGGCCGAATTAAAAAATGGGATTAAATGATTAATTTTTATTTTTATTTTTTACGTGATTAATTAATGTAACAAAAAAAAAGAAAAAGATAATAGGCTAAATTAGTGTTCCTTGTATAACCATGTTAGGTCCAAAAAGGGTAACTCTTCAATTGGAAATTTCATACCACAAAGGGAAAATTGTTTTTTATTCTTTACTATTTTGTCTAATTATCAATTTATTCTTTCTACTTCAAAAAAATTACACTTTTTCAATTTCTATTTTTAAATAAAATGATAAACTAATTTTTTTTTGCTTTAAATTAACGAGATATATACTTAAAAATAAATAAAATTAAAATTTTCATCTAATTTTTGAATAAAATAGATAAAATTATTATTTTTTTAATTTTAATTTAATTAAAAAAATTAAAATAAAATGAGTAATTTCATCTAAAAATTAGATATAAATTTATTTTTTTCTGTTTTTAAGTATATTCTATTAATTTAAACAGAAAAGTTCACTTTGTTCATTAATAAAAATATATAAAATGTAATTTTTTGAAGTGGAGTACCATAAAATGCAATTTAACCACAAACGAATTTTCAAAGGGGCAAGAAGGTCCATTTCGGATTATCTTGAAAGGTTCCTAAACTAAAGTATGAAAATAAGTAGTTCCAAATTCTCTCTCTCCTCTCTCTTTCTCTTGTCTCTCTCTCTCTCTACCTTGCCTCCTATATATAAACCCAAAAATGGAAAAATAGAGGGAAGGAAGCGAACCCAACTCACGGCGGAGGGGAAAGGGAAAAGCTTCGAAAACAATGGAGAATATGTGCATCAGCGGCGGTGGAAGAGGGTTTAGGGTTTCGGTGTGCGGCGGCGCTGAGGAGATTGAACAGATGTCGAGAGACGGCAGCCAGTACAGCCTCTCCACCGGAATTCTCCCTTCTCTGGGCGCTAGAAGCAACCGGAGAATCAAGCTCCGGCGATTCATTGTTTCTCCTTACGATCGTCGCTACAGGTTCTTGCTTGAATCTTAATTAAAGTGGCTTTTTATGATAGATTTGTGCATTGAATCTTGTAAAAGGTACCGGCATTTGTTTTCGTCCTATTGGATTCTTTAATTTTCCTGTTTATATTTGGGTACAAAAACAAATCTTTTTGAATCTCTTGTGGGTCTCTCTCTCTCCTCTCTCTATGTTTCTCTCTCTAGCTTTGACGACTTTTTTTTTTTTTTAAATTAAACGGTAAGTGCATGCGTTCATCTTCATTAATCATTTTTCCGGACGATTTTAAAAGTGCACTCAAAATTTAATTGTTTCAGGAGAGTCGATTTCTATTTGACAAGACATAGGGAAGTGACACCTCCGTGCGGACTAACACGTCTTGAGTTCTAGCTTTGACTTTGCTGGCAGCATAATTTTTTGACTTCGATGTTAGCATAAATTTTTTTAAAATTTTTTTGAGAGATTCTAATATTTTAAAAATAATTTTTTAAGAACTATTTACTATTTTATGTGTAAAAAAATTATTATTATAGTACTTTATAAAGTGGTGTTTTTATGGGATAGAATTTTTTAGAGAATTTTTCTAATTTTTTTCTTAATTATTCGACAATATTATTTGTTTTCTGTAGCTTTTGGCTTTTGGGTTTGTCGGAAAGGTTGGGTTTTTTTTTTTTTTTTTTTTTTTTTTTTTTTTTTTTCTTGAGTGAAATAATGATTTCTTGTTACACTTTTATCAGACAATTGGGTCGTTACTACAAACTTGTCGATATTGTCTGGTGATTTCTTTCCTTTTTTTTTTTTTTTTAAATTATTTTCGATGATATTGGTTCTCTCTCAACTCTGAGAGCTATTTCACGAGGGTGAGGTTTTTCTTCACAGTTATAACCTAATCACCAATTTCTTTCACATCCGATGTAGAATAAATCCAACAATTTCTCACTCTTGCATCGGGCCTTTGGTCGGCTAACATTAGGGATGCCCAAAAAAATCGAATCGACGGGTAACCGAGAGAAACCGAAATCGAATAGTCCGGGTTAAAACCGACTAAATGGTTTTGGTTTTGGGATAATAACCGCGTAACCGAACCACGTGACCGAACCGTGAGGCGAATCATATAACCGATATATATATAGAGACACACACACACAAATAAAAAATTTACAGTTTAATCCCTATAATATTTATTTATTTATAAGTTAACCCTTAACCTTAGTATAAATATATGGTTATACGTAGAGTTCTCAAATCTTACTTTTCATATTTTCTCTTCAAAATTAATCAGGTAATTTTGCAGGATTAAAAATTAATCTTGTATGAGAATGATTTGGAGATTGTTATTATATTTTAGTTATATTTTTTTTTCGTATATAAGAAACAATGATCAGCGGGTTTGGTTTCGATTTTGTTTTTTTATAAAATTTAAAAATCTTAAACGGTTTCGCAGTTTTGGTTTTGGATAAAATTAAATGGTTCAGTTTTAAAACCGTTTAAAAGAAACCGACGGTTTTGGTTTTTTTATATGTTTTACGGTTTTGGTTTTGTATAGAACCGAGCCAAACCTGGACCGCGAGCATCCCTAGCTAACATTCGACCAATCTCTTTTTTTGTAATTATTGGGTCAGAATTGTTGTAGCATGAGTTTTGATACCAGTATAGGGTGGTCTCGAGTATCTCTCAATTCCAAAAGCTAGCTTATGAAGTGGAACTTTTTCACCAGCCTCTTCTACCTACCTCCGACGACCAATGTGACCCAATATTTTCTCAATTTTTTTTTTGAGAATCTTCGTCAAGATTCGCGAATATATAAGATTTTTCTGCCTTATTTCCATATTTTATGTATTATTTTTTTTTTAAAAAAGTTTTTGTCAAAAAAGGGATTGATTTTACTACCACTGTCTAGAAATCTCCCTCTCTCTCTCTCTCTCTCTAAATATATGTCTGGGATTCTTCTGGTTTCTATTTTGACTTCAAGCCTCTCTCTCTCTCTAAATATATGTCTGGGATTCTTCTGGTTTCTATTTTGACTTCAAGATTTATATTTCCATTTTATGCTGCAAATTTTTTATTTCCTAAGGCCATGTTTGGAAGACAATAATGGAATTCAAATTTGAATAGATGTCCATTTAAATTTTGAATTAAATTCTATCGGAATCTGATTCCATTATCGCCAAACCAACAGCGCCCTAAAAAACCAAATATATATATACACACACTAGTGAATGACCCGTGTCTGAAGGCACGGGTAAAAAAAATAAAATTAAACATAATTTAATATTATTTTTTCAATTTAATTTCGATAAATTTAATGTTTAATTATTATTACTAAATTTAATATCTCTTTATTTTTTTTTTAATTTCTATAAATTTAATGTCCATAATTTTTGTATATTATATTTTAGCTTTTATATTATTTTGCAGGGTATGGGGAACATTTTTGGTGATTCTAGTTCTTTACACGGCTTGGGTTTCTCCATTTGAATTCGGTTTTCTGGACAAACCGGAGGGACCGATCTCCATTACGGACAACGTTGTCAACAGTTTTTTTGCGATCGACATTATTCTAACGTTCTTTGTAGCCTTCCTCGACAGAAACACTTACCTTCTTGTCGATAACCCGAAGCTCATTGCTTGGAAATACGTGAGTTCTTGGTTTGCTTTCGACGTGATCTCGACTATCCCGTCTGAACTCGCTCAAAGAATTTTTCCGTCCCCGTTTCGATCGTATGGATTGTTTAACATGCTTAGGCTTTGGCGTCTACGCAGAGTTAGCGCCTTGTTTGCGAGGTAAAACGTTTTTTTTTGGTGAAATTTTCTAAATATGGATACGGGCCAACATGGAACAAAAATAGAAATATGAGAACAAAAACGGAACAAATAGTGCCTTAAGTGCCACTTGTTTCGTGTTTCGTTGTTAGAAATTTGGTATGGAGTTGGAAATATATGAACATTTGATGTGTTTGGATTTTTGGAACAAAATTCTTGGAATAAAACACTAAAAATCAGTCATGTTCCCAAAATTTTTAAAAACAGAACAAAATTATTCTCAGATTCCTGAAACTCGCGAACAATGTTAAGAACAAACTAATTTGTGTTTCTTCATTCAAACAGGTTGGAAAAGGATAAGAACTTCAACTACTTTTGGGTTCGATGCGCCAAACTCATTTGTGTAAGTATTTGCGTATCTATTTTTTCACAATTTTGGCGCACTCTTTTGGGTTAGAAAAGGAAAAAATTACTGTAGCACGTGGATTGCTGGGCGAAAATTTTATTTTTTAATTCTTTTTTGCGACTTTAAAGTCGGTGTTCTTGGTTTTGTTTATTCATAGGTGACGCTTTTTGCCGTGCATTGTGCGGGTTGCTTCTACTATCTTCTTGCGGCCCGATATCACGACCCTAGAAGAACGTGGATTGGAGCAAACATGGACGATTTCATCCATCAGAGCTTGTGGATTCGATATGTGACCTCGATGTATTGGTCCATCACTACCCTCACAACGGTTGGCTATGGAGATTTGCACGCTCAGAACACGAGGGAGATGATATTCGATATTTTCTACATGCTTTTCAACCTCGGATTGACCGCTTACTTGATCGGTAATATGACCAATTTGGTCGTTCACGGTACAAGTCGTACCAGAGAATTTGTGAGTATTAAGTGCCAGTTTGATGACACTGAAAATTAAGTGTCGAAATTATAAATGTTGAATTTAACTGTTAAGTATTTTTTTTTTGGATTATACAGAGGGATACAATTCAAGCGGCCTCGAGTTTTGCTCAGAGGAACCAATTGCCTGCTCGACTTCAAGATCAAATGCTCGCCCATTTGTGCTTGAAGTTCAGAACCGATTCGGAGGGTTTGCAGCAACAAGAGACGCTCGATTCGCTTCCCAAAGCAATTCGCTCAAGCATTTCACATTTCCTTTTCTACTCCCTCGTCGATAAAGTTTACTTGTTCCGTGGAGTATCAAACGATTTGCTTTTTCAACTGGTAACCAAACAACTTCTTTTAGTTGAATTTAACTATACCAATTGAAAATTTAACGTCTAGTTGGTATCAACTAGATGGATTCAATCCAATTGATATTAACTGAAGCATGAAAAAAATAAAGAAATGAAAACGTGGAATCTCACTTTGCCCATTGATGTATTAATTGTTACAATTTGCCCCTCAAAGTTTACTTTTTGTATCAATTTGATCCGATTCTTCGATTCTGATCAATTTTATTGTTGGAATTAGTCATGTGACTTGCCTGCAAGATAAAATTTATGCTAAAAAAATGTTATGTTGCACTCTGCACTCTTATAGTTTGAGTGTCATTACACTTTGCCATTTACTGTGGCAAAAAATTTACTGAAATTTGTTAATTGGACCAAATTATTATGAAATTAAGACATTAACGGGTAAAATGAGACTTCACCAAAAAGTTAAGGGCGCGAAGTGCAATTTAGCCTAAATATATATAAAAAAAAAAAAAAAAATCTTCTTTTTCCCCCCTATTTTCATCGTTCATTGAATTGTTCAATTTTGAAAATTTTTGAAGGTTTCGGAGATGAAAGCGGAGTATTTTCCTCCCAAAGAAGACGTTATTCTTCAGAATGAAGCGCCCACCGACTTCTATATTCTTGTTACCGGAGCTGTGGTAATTAACTAAACACCATATATATATATATATATATATGCGTGTGTAAAGGGCAGCTCATCAGCGCACAAAGGTTCCCACCATTCTGGGGTCTGGGGAGGAGATGTACGTAACCTTACCCCGGTATACAGAGAGGGTGGGCATTCGTTTTAGCGTTTTTGATCCTAGAATTTTGTTCTAAAATTGTGGGGGTGGAACAAGAAAATTATTTTTCTTGTTCCCATATTCTCGTTTTTCTAAGAACACATATAGAAACACTAAACAAACGGGGCCATGCTTTGTTTTTACATTTTCATATCATAGTCTCTGATATATGAAGTGCTTTTTGCAGGATCTAGTTGTTCTCAAAAATGGAGTTGAACAGGTAAGAACTGTTCCCAAATTTCCGAGGATCGTTTTTCTTTTTGTTTTTGAGATTAAAACATTGTTAATTTTTGCTTATAAATGAAATGATTTCAGGTAGTCGGGGAGGCTAAAAATGGCGATGTTTGTGGTGAGATTGGCGTTCTTTGTTATAGGCCGCAGCTCTTTACAGTGAGAACAAAAAGATTAAGCCAACTGCTACGATTGAATCGGACTACGTTCTTGAATATTGTTCAGGCAAATGTTGGCGACGGAACGATTATCATGAACAATCTCCTTCAGGTATATCTATATCTATATCTATATCTATATCTAGATAGATATAAGGTGAGGATAGTTTAACAAAAAACTCAGAATAGAAACAGAAATTTGGGAATAGTTTTGTGCTTCTTCTTCCCGATTACTGTTGGAAAACGTAGAACAGAAATGTAAATATGGGAACAAAAAAAATGTTTCAGTTTTATTTATAGATGTTTAAAAACAATTTTTTAGGAACAAAACAAATCTTGGAAAAAATAAAACTGGAAACAAAAATCGATGTTTTAAAATTTTCTTTTTGGTGATATAGCATTTGAAGGAGCAAAAGGATCCGGTGATGGAAGGCGTATTGTTGGAGACGGAGAACATGCTTGCTCGTGGAAGAATGGATTTACCGTTAACCCTATGTTTCGCCACGCTTAGAGGAGACGACTTGCTTTTAAGAGAATTATTGAAGAAGGGTCTCGATCCCAACGAGTCTGACAACAACGGCAGAACCGCTCTCGTTCGTATTTTATTTTATTTTATTTTATTTTCAAAAAATAACGCGTATATTTATACTATAATTTCAAAAATTTCTCTTCTTGATTTTTCTATTTTTTTTCCTATTTTCAGCACATTGCTGCATCAAACGGAAATATCAACTGCGCGCTTGTTCTACTGGATCACGGCGCAAATCCAAACAGTAGAGGTATCTCTTCGACTTCGTACCGAATTTTCATATAATTTTTTATTTTTCAATATTTTTTTCTTCCATTTTTGTTTTTATTTTCCACTTCTTGCTATTTTTGACTGTCTTTTTTTTCCCTATTTTAGTAATTTTTTCCTGTTTTTATTTTATACTATAGACATCATACGTTCGGCTTTCTATTATTGCTATGACTTTTTTAGGGATGCATCATCCTTAATATATTATAATCAATAATTTACTAAATCTCACTTATATATATATATATATAGGGATAATGCCATTGATCATCCCTATTATTTTGCACTATATCAGAGACCTCCTCTATCTTTTTCTCAAACACCACTTATCTCCCTTATTGATTAAAATATAATAAAATTTTTATTATAATACCAATTTTATCCTTCACTATTTAAAAAATAATTAAATAATAAAAAATTAAAATACATAAATAACCTTTTAATTTATATATATTCATTACCACTTCCTACCACCATACCCATAGCCACCACCACCTCCTACCGTTGCCACCACCCACCACCCACCGCCACCTCCAACTGCCCTCGCCCACCACCTCCCACTGCCACCACCACCCACTGACACCCTCCGCCGTCTCCTACCGCCATCCGCCGTCACCAATATTTTGATGTAAAAAGACATAAATGCACTTACAAAAATATATTTTTATTCTTTTATTTAAAAAAAAAAAAATTCATTAACATCCTCTCTATTTTTTAATTACTCTTTGCATTCATTAAAGTGCAATTTAAGATTAATCCAAAATTTATGGATAAAAGTATCGACCTTCTTCTCTTTTTTATTTTTTGATTTTTTATTTTTGTTAAAAAAAAAAAGAGTTAAAAAAAATATTATTTTTTAATAGAAATGTTAGTGTAAAAAATAAAGGATGGTGACATTGGATGGCGGTGGGTGGTGGGATATGGGCGGTGGAGTTGGGAGTTGGGTGGTAGTGAGCGGTAAATATAATTATTTAAAAAGTTAAGGGTAAAAAATATAATTTTAAAAATATAGAGGTGTTAATGATTTTTTTTAAAAAATAATCTAATGGCAATTTTGTCTAAAAGAAGGTAAGTGGTATTTGAAAAAAAGACAGATAATATCTATGGTATTTACAAAATGACAAAAAAAGTATCTGGTATAGTGCAAAATAACGGAGGAGGTCAATGGTATATATCCTCTCTCTCTCTCTATATATATATATATATAACCGTGCATTTGCCGCCACGATCATGAAAATAATTTATTTTTTCTTGGAAATGGATTAATTTTTTTAATCTTTGTTGACTTTTCCTGGATAATATTCTCCTAATATATACACACACACACACTCCACCGGCCTCTAAATAATTTATTTGGTACCAATTTGACTTAAGCCGCAAATTGATTCAATTATTGCTGATTTTAGAAATATTAAGACATAAAAGTTGACTAATTTGTTTGATTCATTAAATTTAAAATTTAAATGGTAAATTATATTATCAAATGCTGTAATATATTATTATATTAATTTAATTTTTTTTCCCAAAATTATATTTGTGTACAGTAGTGTATACTATCTTCGTTAAATTCAACAAAATAAATTTTAACAGATTCCGAAGGGAGCGTGCCCTTATGGGAGGCAATGTTGGGCGATCACCACGATGTGGTCAAGCTATTGGCGGACAATGGCGCCACAATAACAGCTGGCGATGTCGGTCATTTCGCGTGCATTGCCGCCGAGAACAACAACCTCAAACTCCTCGCTGACATCATCCGTCAAGGTGGTGATATCACGCGGGCCCGCCTCAACGGCCCGACTGCCCTCCACGTGGCGGTCTGTGAGGGCAACGTTGAGATGGTCAAGTTCTTACTGAATCGAGGCAGCGAGATCGACCGGCCCGATGAGCATGGGTGGACCCCACGGGACCTGGCCGATCAACAAGGCCACGACGAGATCAAAGAGATCTTCGAATTGACGGGCGACAATAAAAGTCAATTGTCAGTCAAGATCGACGAGGATCAACACGGGCCCCCGCGCGGGGTCCGTTTTCTCGGGAGATTCACGAGCGAGCCCTCGATCCTACCGGCCGAAAATGGGGACCCGTCTGGAGACGGGTCGTGGGGCGGATCGAGACCGAGGAGGAGGACCAACAACTTCCATAACTCCCTGTTTGGGATAATGTCGTCTGCAAATGGGGTTGACAATGATCTCCTTCTGTCTGTAAATCAAGCCAAACATGGAGTAGTAGGAGATGGTACTTTTAGAGAGAGAGAGTATCCTGCTAGGATTACATTAAGTGTTCTAGAGAGAGAAAGTGACTTGGAGAAGAAGGTAATGGTTTTGCTTCCAAAAAGCTTTGAGGAGTTGATTCAGATTGGGGTATCAAGATTTGGGTTGTTGAATCCTAGGGTTTATAACAAAGATGGGGCTGAGATTGAAGAGATGGGGGTGATTAGAGATGGGGATGATTTAGTTTTCAGAAGTGGGGAGATCCATTAATGGTGGGTTCATAGTTGACATTAGGAAGGGGGGAGGAGTTTTTTTTTTTGTGGGTTTTTTCCCCTTTTATAGCAATTTAAATGTTTTTTTTTTTTTAATCACAATTCCATACCAAGTTTTTTTGTTCTTCATTAATTTCAATTGTAGATTTGTAGAGAGAGAATGAGAGAGAGAGAGTTCTTCGTCCGGTGGGTAAGGAAAGGTGTATCTTTTTTATCAACAAGAATTCGATTACACTGAAGAGCACTTTACAAATTAGATCTTGAATGCACTAAGTCGTTGTAAAAAGGAATACTCTTAAAATCACTCAGTGAAGTGTTTAGTCGGGATGCTCGTAACCTGACCTAGAGCAGCAATTATGGAGAGAGAGAGAATTGGTGTTCCATGGTTTGAGAGAGAGAGAGAGCAGCCAATCTGAAGCTGCAACAGAAACAGGAACATTTGATAGGAACAACTGAGGAGAACATTGTTGGGTTTATCTACATCAACAACAAAACTCAGATCACAATAATCAAAACATATAGCTTTTTCGTAAAATAATTCACACACCAAAACAGAAAAAAAAAAAAGTATGACTCCAATCTACAAAAGCTTAAGCATTTTCAGGCGCTCTTCATGCTCTAAATCCAGCTTAGGAGGAGTGTAACAGCCATGAAGATCCTCCACAATGTACTCCTGCAAAATGCACAGAGACAGAGACAGAGATCGTTTCTTTAGTATTTCTGTTCCCAAAAAACTTGGAACATAAACATAAATTTCAGAATAATTCTGTACTTTTCACCTAAATGTGTTCTGAAAATCAGAAAGCGCATAAGCATATTTTTTTACCTTCCCCAAAAACACACACACACACACACACACACACAGTGTTAGTATTTCTGTTCCCAAAAAACTTTGAACAGAAACACAGATTTGGGAATAATTCTGTTCTTTTCTCCTGTATTCTAAAAATCTGGAAACAAAGCATAAGCATATTTTTTTTCCTTCCCCAAAAACATATATATACAGAGAGAGAGAGAGAGCAGGGGGGTGTTTATTTAGTATTTCTGTTCCCCAAAAAATGGGAACAGAAACATTAATTAGGGAATAATTCTGTTCTTTTCACCTAAATGTGTTCTAAAAATCAGAAAGCAAAGCATAAGCACATTCTTTTCCCTTCCCTAAAAGCATATATATACAGAGAGAGAGAGAGAGAGAGAGAGTTTATTTAGTATTTCTGTTCCCAAAAAACTTGGAACAGAAAAATAAATTTAGGAATAGTTCTATTCTGTTCACATAATTGTGTTCTAAAAATTTGGAAGCCAAGCATAAGCAAAAATTGTGCTGTTCCTATCAAAATTTGGAGGGGGGCTTTTATTTAGTATTTCTGTTCCCAAAAAAATTTGGAACAGAAAATAAAATTGGGAATAATTCTGCTCTGTTCACATAAATGTGTTTTAAAAACCTGGAAGCAAAGTATAAACATAGTTTTTTCTTTCCCCTTAAATATTGAGAGAAAGGGAGAGAGATGAATCGTTTGGTATCTTTGCACCCACATTTCTGTTCACGTTAAAAACATGGAATATAAACAGAAATATGGGAACAATTATCTTCTGTTCCAAGAAATGTGTTCTAAAAATCTAAAAACAGAACCGTCGGATACAGAAAATTTGTTCTAAAAAACCGAAACAGAACAGAACAAAAACAGTTTTTTCTCTATTCCTTCCTATTACCATCTGGGAACAAAAAGTCAGAAACCCAAATCCCGGAACAGAAACACAAAACCAAACACCACCTAAAGATCAAATCATAATCATAACAAGTAGAACAGCCATAAAAATTCTAACCTGAGTGAGTTCCCTCTTGGTGAGGATATGATAATGCCTCTGCCATATCCTCTGGATAGCCATTGTTGCAGCAAGAAAACCGTAGGCAACCCCAAGAATCGCAAATATCACAACAAAAACAATAACCAAAGCGAAACACGCTTCCATTGATGCCGGAAAACAATCCAAAATGCCCCATCCATAACAGCAGTTCTGACAACCGGCCATTCTTGGGTCATTACTATTGAGAGATGAGCAATGTAGTACTATCCCCACAAACCCAAGCAGCACAAAGAATCCGAGCACTCCTGGTAATAGTGGTTATTTTGGATATCAGCAAGAATTAATCTGAGAGAATTCTCGGTGTTTAAGGAAATTTAGTATGGTAAATCTACAATAAAATATGTAGTAGTGTTTTAGGGCCTATTTGGTTTAGAACTCGAAAAGCATTTTCTACGGTTACAAAAAAAGAGTTTTTGATAGTCAGAAAAATCTTCTTTGGTGCGGTTTTTGATTTTACTTTTTTTTTTTTTTTGAAAACAATGATGTGAAATTGTGAATATATATATATATATATATATATATATATATATATATTTTTAAAAAGCAGGTGCCTAAAATATTGATGTGATTGACGAAAAATGTATTTATATGACAGAGACGTGAATATAAAAAGTCATTTCTTTGAGAAAAAAAAAAGATACAAGATTACTAAAAAGATCATGCGATTGATTGTGAATTGCGAAAGTTGTTTTGTAAAATGGTCTTTGAGTTGTCTGTGTGTGTGTGTATATATGAGTTTTTTGGTTTCAAGAAAAAAGAGTACACACACTAGTTCAAAACCAAACATAACCTTAGGGGGTTGGGAATTAGAACGACACTTAGGTGGAATTTGGTTAGTGTTTCTGCTTTTCTGTTTCTACTTCCAATAAACTAATATGGGATGAGAATTCTGTTTCCGTTCTGAAATATTCTGGAAATAGAAACATGTTTGGTAACGACCATTGTTTTGAAATTGTTGCTTTTAATTTACAGAACAGAAACAAGAAACACATTTGGTTGCAACATTTGTTCTTTTTTTTCTTTAATTGTATGGTGGCCGGCTAGCGGAATGGTGGGGGCCGAGGGGTGGTTGCGGCCGGCCCGATGGTAGTGGGAATAGTTTTGTGGGAGTGAATAAATAGGAATCAACATTTTTTTGTTTCTCAGATTCTTAACGAATTTAGGAAATAGTCCCAAATTATTCCTATAGTTTTAGGAACAGAAACGTGTTTACCAAACGCGTTTCAATACATTAATCCAAAAATTTGGGAGTGGGAACAGGAATCAAGGAACAGAAACAGTAACCAAACAGGTTATTTTTCAACTTTTTCTCCCTCCTCACATTTCTCTCTTTTCCTTTTCTCTCATACCACATACATTTTCACTCAATCAAACCATTTCTTATTATCAATCTTAACAAATTGTCGATAAAGATTATTTTTACAAAATATAAAAAAAAATAGCCAAACCGCACAATGTTTAACAATTATCAAAAACTATTTTCGAAATTTTAAGAAAATTGTTGTTTACTATAAATTATTTGTTACGCACTCCGATAGAGAAAAGGATTAGGGTTTTACCAATACAGTAGTAGAATGGTATTGGATGCTTCGACAGAATACGATCCCAACTGTCATTAAATGAGTTCTTGAAAGCTCCATCGGTATCCATGAGGTATGCAGAACCACCCATCACCGCAATCACCTGCTAGCACGGGTTCTTATGTTAAATAAAACGGATGACTTGTACTGCAAGAAAAGATAAAATGAAATTGAATTTTACTCCCAACTAAAGCTAGAACAGAACACTTTGCAGAACATAACACTTCTCTCGACGTTCTCGTGATCGACATAAAACAGATTCACTTAATAATCCAAAAGGACCGAGAGTGCGTTTGGATAAAGTATTTGATTTTGAGAAGGGAATTTGTATTTATTTTTTTAACAAAATTCCTTCAGAAAAAATTACAATACCCTTTTCAAAATCAAATACCTCACCAAACACAATTCTAAAGTGTGTTTTTTTTTTTTTTAAAAAAAAAAGAAACTCTTATGAATTTTTTCTAACAAAATTTCTTCTTCAAATTATATAAAATCATTTTCTAAATCAAATTCCTTCTTCTAATAGCTCATACAAAAAGCACTCTTAGAGTACAACACGACCGTTCTTATCCATAGCTAAGTGCATAAACTATAAGCACAAAATCGATAAAAATAACCAAATACAACTTCAAAAGAAGAAGATCAAGCCCGCCAAAGTGAACAAACATTCATCAGGGAAACAAACCGTAGAACAGAAAATATCAAGCACGAAAAATAACATTGATCCATTACTATATAAATTTGTTGACCTAGATATTGAGAAATGAAAACGAAACTTACTGTCTGTACAGCCAAAAATACAAGGAAAACATCCCTTGCCACAAAGAGCCTGAATTTCATTTTACGCCAGGAGCTGTCTTCCAACTCGGCAACTCGAAGATGAAATTGAGCTTTGCAAGTTGTGCAATGTGAAAAGGCAAATCCCTCCTATATAATAAATATATATATATAGAGAGAGAAATAAAAATGTAAAATGACCTTTGAAATTTTAAGCAATCTTAAATATATTAGTCAGTAAAGGCAGCGGCATCAATACTCACTTTTACTGATCGCCAGTGATCAAGGCATGATCGATGCACAAATTGCTGGGTGCCTTTGCACATGCATGGAGATATCAAATCATCATCTGTGAAAAAAGTTGTTCACATCTTTTCAGCTTCAAATAAATGGAAATCATATTGGATGAATAGGAAACAAAAGCAAATCAGTTCTTCTATAATGATTCAATTGAACATTAAAATGAAAATCCTAAAATTCATTGTGTGTAATGTGTTGTTTAGTTTATCCCGCATCTGATGTGGAAGGCCGGTGATCAAGCTATAAGTGTGAGGGAAAAGCCAACTCAGTGACACTTGACCACCAGCCCCTTCCACATTCAATCGGGATATACCCAACATATGCGCGCGCGCGCTATGATCATTTCAACAATCCTACACCATAAAAAAGTAAAAAAAAATTGTGTTGGGGTGACACAGAAGAAATAAAGAACGATTTGAATAAAATTTGCAAAGCAGATCAGCATTCTTATTTCAACATACATGCCCTTCCCAGATGATCTATCAATGATCATTAAGAATTTGCCAAAATTAATTTTCTTCCCATAAAAAACTAATGGATTAAAGCATAAACTTGAATTCAAATGAGCTTTCAATTTAATCGACTAAGATCAACAAAAAACGACGAACAAGTAATCGAATCACACAACAAAGAATTGTTCTACCTTCTTCGCCGTCACACTCAAGGCAGATTCGACAGCAAGCGACCGAATTCGATTCGACATCCTCGTTCCTTATCTCACTTGAACTCGCCGGAGTCTGTAAATCCTCATGCTGGACGTCGAGGAGAGGATCGGAATCGCCGGGGTGTCGACCACCAATGGACTCGAGCTGTAAATCGCTGGTCATCGAAGTTGTATACTACTGAATTCAAACAAGCACCTCCAGAAGCCGGAATTTGATTTCTCCGATTGAAAATAAACAGTCAAAAAACGATCAGTACACAAACACTAGATATATCAACAAAATCGCAACGCATAATCGTGAAATTCAACGATAGAACGTAGCGTGTAACAACAAATTTCGAATTAAAAACACGAAATTATTGGCAGAAATCAAGAACACGGATCATCTATATACTAATTAAACATTCTGATACCTGAAATAGAAGTAGCAGGTAGATTGATCAGATGAATTACGGATCGAAACGTACGAATTCGTCAACCAACGAAGAAGATGAGAAGAGATTTTGGATAGGGCTTTAAGTCTTTTCAACGACTGCTAAACGGCGCGTGGTGCGTTGTACGCACCATGACGTGATCAATTGAGCTATAAATCAAATGGGCCAAGCCCATTGAACATCAAGGCTATCCATTAATTAATGTTAAAAATAGTAATTTGGAAGGGTAAAATTGTAATAAAAAATAGGAAAACTTATTTCCAATATTTTAGATAATAAAATTTCAATTAATGAAATATTTTTTTTTTTCCCAAAAAAAAATTATATTGTTATAGATAAAGATTAAATGTTAGTTATTATCTCATTGAAACTTGTTAAATTAAATAGTATTTTATAATGAACCTCAAGACTCATTACTAATTCATTCTTATAACCGTGCAGTCATTTAAGTTTTGTAATAATTATTTGTTGTACAGTAATATTTACATCCTTCATTCATTATATTGTTATTGACATTGTTATTGTATAGTAATATTTGTATCCCCCATTTATTATGTTACTATTGATGAAGTGAGAGAATATATATTTGGTGAAAGTTGTTATACAACAAATTTTGTGAAAGCTATTTCATATTGTTTTCTTAAAATTTAAATAAATTAATGGGTTTTAGTTGGTATGGACTTTGTTCCTTGGGACCCATTTTAATATGTTTGGTAAAAATTGGTGTTTCCCTAAAAAATCCTAAATTCCCTACAATTAAAGAAGAGTTTTTTGGTGAATAGTCTGCAAACTTAAAATTTCAGCCCTTGCAATTTATAAACTATAATTTTTTTTCCAGAAGTTCAAAGTTACTGTACTATATAATAGTTACTGAAATTTTTACATGTAAAAAATTGCAATAACTTTTATGAGGTACAATGAATTTAGACTTTTGATATAATTATTAAATTTCTCAAAATATTACTTTATTAAGTGCATTGGATGAAGTGAACGACAAATTTTGGAGTTGTGACAAAAAAAAAATCCCTTAAAGAATCAATTATACTATAGAATGATCTTAGGGATTATAACATAAAAATTCAAGGGTATATTGGTCAATAGGATCAGCTCTAAAGTTACAAAAATAGGTAGGTTTAAAAATGAATAATGACAGAAAACCAATCTCTATTAAAATGTAGGCATTATATCTATTATTAATTACATATTGAGCGAGAGAGAATTTCAGTGTGAATTTTAGTGTCATAGATAGGGTTGGCAATTCAAGTTGAGTTGTGTTTTCATGATATTTTTTAACCTGAATATGAAAACCCGTGACACAAACACGACCCGAAAACGAATTGCGTGTCAATATTTTGAAAAGCACACGAAGATGACACGGTATTCTATTGTTTCACGCAATAAGATGATATAACGACAGGAGATACATTTTGGTGATGTAGATCTTAGAGTGCAAACCTTAAAATCTAAGTTAAGATTGAGAAAATTCAAGAGAGCAAAATTTTAGAGGGCAAAGAGTTGAACCAAGCTAAATTCGTAGATGAGTTTTGGGTTGTAAGCATAGTTGTGGTAAGTTTCTAGGCTCCCAAGTCTAGAGTTAAGTGGTCGCAAGAAGGGGACAGGAATTTGAGCTTCTTTCATACTTGGGTGAAAATTAGGAGATCGAGGAATAACTTGCATTCTCTGAATTGGGAATAACTTGCATTCTCTGAATTGGGGGAGGGAGGGGGGGTTGATCATGACAGGTCTCGAAAGGATAAAAATAATTTTTTTTCCTTTTTGAGTCATCATTTTAAGGGTACGAGCTAGGCCAAGGTTTGGATCTTTAGATTTCTCAATTTTGGATGAACCTTCGTGTCTAGCCCTCAAAATATTTTTCTCCTTGGAGGAGATAGAGTTAGCTTTAGACTCATGTGTAGGGAAATAAATCACCTGGGCCAGATGGGTTCAATATGAACTTTATTAAGAAGTCCTGGAGCTTTCTGAAGAATAAGGTCCTCCTGTTCTTTAAAGAGTTCTTTGAAACAAGGAAGCTTCGTAAGGGAATAAATGTAACTTTTTTTTAGCTTTCATTCCCAAAGTGGTGAACCCAACCATGTTGGGAGAATATAGACAGATCAACATGGTTAATTGCCTATACAAGTTGTTGGCAAAAGCCTTATTAAAGAGGCTAGGTGGAGTTTTGTGCTCCTTGATTGGTGAAGCTCAAAGTGATTTCTTGAAAGGGAGACAAATTAGTGATAGCATTCTCATCGCTAATGAGGTGATTGATGATGCGAAGCAGAGAAAAAAAAAGAAGTTTTAGTTTTTAAGCTCGACTTTGAAAAAGCTTATGATAATGTAGACTGGGGTTTTCTAGATTGTCTTGGCAAAATTTGGATTCAAGATGAGATGGAGAGGGTGGATTAGAGAATGTTTAAGTTCAACCTCGATCTCAATCCTAGTCAATGGGTCATTAACCAAGGAGTTCAGGATGGGTTGTGGTTTGAGACAAGGGGATCCACTGTCCTTGGGGTTATTTCTGCTAGCATCAAAAAATCTTAATTTAATGTTGAAAAAGGCGATAAGGTGTTTTGGGGGGGGAGGGGGAAGGGGAGAGCTCTTTGTCAATCACCCATATGCAATTTGTTGATGACACTCTTGTGTTTTTGTAGGGCTAGCCTGGAAGAAGTATTGAATATCAAAAGCGTCTTTAGGATTATTTTTTTTCCAGGATTAAGGGTGAATATTCACAACAGTATCTTGGTAGGGATTAGAGTATCTGAGGCCAAGATGATTGAGGTGGCCTAGGCTCTTAAATGCAAAATAGGATATTTTTCTATAACTTACCTTGGTTTGCTTTTGGGGGCTAATCCAAATAGGAGGAATTCGTGGAATCAGGTAGTAGAAAAGCTACAATCTAAACTGGCAAGTTGGAAAACTGGCTTCTTGTCTTCGGAAGGCAAAGTTGAGCTTATCAAGTTTGTCATATCTAGTATACCTATCGTTCACCTTTCAGTGTATAGAATCTTGATGGGAGTAGCCCAAAGTCTTGAGAGGATCATGGGGAAATTTTTGTGGAAGTCTCTCGAGCGAAGGGGATTCCATTGGCCCACTTGGGATAAAATCGCAAGGAGAAAGAAGTGGGAGGTGTGGGCATTAATAGACTAATAGAAATGAATGTGGCCTTGTTGGCTAAATGATGGTGGAGATTTGGGATAGAGAGATAAGCTCTTTGGAGAAATGTGATTTGTGCTAAATATGAGATAAGTGAAGAAGCTTGGTTTCCTGATGAAGTAAAAAAAAAAAAAAAAAAAGTTCAGCCTCTACATCTTGGATGAATAACGTCACAACCATGATAAATCCATGATAAGCTAATATCTTTATTGAGAACTTTGGGCTTAAGGTGGACAATGAAAACAAAATATCCCGTTGGAAGGATAATTGGGTTCACTTAAGAAAATTAAGTTTATTGTTAACAATAATATTTAGTCTAGCTAAACTTAAGGAGGCCAAAATTTCGGATTTGGAAACTTGGATAGATGGGAATTGGGAATGATCGATTGAGCTTAGGAGGCCATGTTTTGGTTAGGAACAAGAGGAATGGAGTAGCCTTGTTGAATTATTGGGTGCTTCGTTCCTTTGCTAGGATTTAGAGGATGAGTTGTTGTGGAAAGACAACCCAAATGGGTTGTTCTCAGTTAAGTACTGGTACGGCTCCTTGGGAGCTTAGCCAAGTAGAAACCATACTTTATAATTTCGAAATCTCCTAGAGGCTTCCAAAGTTGTATAGCTTTGTCACAAAGCATCTTGTATCCTATAGGTCTTCCCAGTAACCTTATGATGATTGCATCCTTCCACTTTTGCCTTAGTTTCTCTACTAATTGATCAAGAATGATAATTTTTGGATATGAGATTCTAGATCGCTGTTTTGTACTATCATTTATTATCTATAGACCACCATCTTCTTCCACAAAATGAACTTCCTCAAAACCAGTGATGTTGCTATATGGTTTAATATTGAGGGCATCTTTAAACAATTTTACTTCCTGATCCGAAGAATTTTGTGTTTCCTCCTCCATTTGATTGGAGTCCAGTTCCTCTGTTTTTCCTTCATTTTCATTTTCGTTTTCCTCACCTTTTTTTACTAACTTCGACTTTGATTTCTATCTCTTATTGTGAATCTTGATGATCATTTTTAACTTTTTTCTTACTTCTCTCAAGCACATCCTCATTTTCCTCCTTTGATTTCAGCTTCGGATATCCAGTAGCTTTTCCTCTCGGAGAACTTCTCTCTCTCAAGAACAATAGACCTTATCTTTCTTGACATTTTTTAGTCCTTCAATAGTTATCTCGCTGTTGGCTATATCTAATCTTGAAGTCTATGCATTAATGGAAAATATATGTGCTTGTGCCTTGTGGTTTCAACTTTCATTCATTAAAATATTTAATAATTGATTTTATGTCACTTATTGTGTAACACAATACGATCCAATATTATTGTGTCATTTCATGTCAATTATTGGGTTAACAGGTTAACCCCCAAACACGATCTGTTTATTTTTGTGTTTATTGTTCCTATTACGATAATAACCTGAAACGCGATAAGACTAAACTTATAGACGATACTTTTGCGTCGATTTTTTTTTTTTTTCCGTGCTTTCTTGTCTATTAGGAGGTTTCAACCTAAAATTGTAAGGTACATAGTGGTTTGAAAACTCATGTGCAACTCTCAATTTGCACTGATGATTTGACTGCAAGGGAATAAAAAACAAATTCTTATAACCTTGACTTTAATAGCACATTAGAATGATTGAAAGGCGGAATATTGAGAGAGAATATAAGACGATTGTACAATATTGAGAGAGAAAATAAGACTATTATAAATGTACAATAGTCTTATATTCTCTCTCAATATTCCGCCTCTCCATCATTCTAATGTGGTATCAAAGTCAAACTTATAAGAATTCTGAAGTGATCGATGTGAAATAAGAATCCAACAGTGCAAATGTCTACATTACCAGTCATATTCATGAATTCTATTATCTTCTATAAACTACTTTTTATATAGGGCAAAATATATTTTAAACCCTATAATTATTGATACATTTCTAAATAATCTTCTTAAATTTATGCATTTCATTTTAAACCCTCTACGTATGAACACAGTTTTAAAAAATTATTCTATTAGAAAATCTATCAAAACTAACAGAATTTAAAGGGCAAAATTGTCATTTTATATTTTTTTTCACTTTTAATCAATTTTTTATTTTCTTTTTTCTTCCTCCATCTTCACGACCATTTCTCTCTCTCCACCACCTTCTTTTGCCGCCATCACCACCACAGATGTCGTCGCCACCCTCCGTAACAAAGGAATGGTTTTACCCTCCAGTATGTGTAGACAAGGCATTTTGACAATCCCGCAAATTTTTTTATGTTTAATTTTGTTTTATTTAACTTTTTTTTATTTTAGAAAACATAAAATACAAAAAAGAAAAAGGAAAAAAAAAAAGGAAACAAAATGGCGTTGGTTTGGAGCAAATAAAAAAAAAAGAAATAAATTAAGACGAACCAAACGGAAGCATGAACAGTACTCCTGCATGTGTGAACGATACCTACACGTGTGAATAGTATCTGCATGCGTGAACAGTGATCGTGGATGAATAGTATCCACATGCAAAATTAACAGTAACCCTGCATGGATGAATAGTATCCGTATGCTCCATGAACAGTAATAATGCCCCGCTTGTTCCATTGAACCACTTTGTTCCAGCTCATTTTCCTTGGATTTGGTTGCAACCATCTTTGACATTTTAGTGGGATTTTGGCCTTATGTCATCAGTAATTAATGGGTCATGAGGAGGGCAATTTATGAATGAATATCGGACCAAGATGATGGAATTTTTTTTGGAGAAAAGTCTTTTTCAGAGAATGAGAAAATTTTGAGAGAATTCTTTTTAGAGGATTCGGAGAGACTCTTTTTCTATAACTTTTCTTTCTCTTTTTCTTCTTTCATTTCTCTTTTATTTTTCTTTATTTCTTAATCAAATCTTGAGCAATTTGGGAAGGAGATCGCTCCCCTCAATATTTTGATAAAATAAAAATAAGTCGTTATTATATTGAAATTTTGGTTTGTAATTTTTTTTTTTTTTAAAACACTTGTGAGAACTATAATGTGTTGTAAAAACGAGGTGGAAATATCTTTGCCTTCTACTTGAGCGGTTTAGGTTTCGAAAGGAGATCCTTCCTTCAATATATAAATGAATGGGCCTAAAATTAGACAAAACTTAAAAGGACGTTCCACTGGAACACTTAAAAGCCGGTTTACTTTTTTGCATTTATTTTCCTATTCTGCGCCTTTTCACGCTTTTATTTTATTGTATTTATTTCCTATTTTGCGTTTTTTTCGCCTTTTTATTTTGTTGTACATATTTTTTAGGGGCCTTTCCGTGTTTTTTTTTTCCTTTTCTGTCCGCGTTTTTATTTCTATGTACTGTTATTGTGTTTCTGTAAATATCTACTTTTCTTGTATTAGAAAATAAAAAAATGAATTGATCTTTATTGTTCTAAAAAAAAAAAATCCAAAAAAATGAAAAAAAATTGCGAAAAACAAAAATAGAAAAAGTCTTAATTTAAAACTCGAGACATTAAAACCCCTCTGGGGGTCTTCTTTATTAAATTATTGATATTTTATAAGCAATCATATAGGGAGGACATTTCAAAATAACAAAAAATTATTTCATTTCATGAAAATTAAAAAAAAAAAAGTTTTCTGCTTATTTTTTGTTAAAAAAAAAGAAATAAAAAATATTTTCTAAGAAGAGATTTCAAAAATCAAATAAAACATTCAAATTTAAATTTTGTTTGGACTTAATTGGATAAGGTACCATTTTTAGACCGGCGTCTTGGGGTGCCTAACACATCCCTCGAGCGTAACTGACCCCCGAACCTTTTTAAAACGAATCTGTGGTTGGACTGTGCTTTTTGGAGTCAAAATTTTACTTAAGTCATTTTTCCAATTGTTTTTTCAAAAATCCGGTGACCTAGTACATAATTTAAACTCAATGCTAGGTAGGGATGGTCATGGGCCTAGGGGCCCGCCGGGCCCGAACGGCCCAACCCGATTTTTTTAGCGCTTGGGCTTAAAGTTTGAGCCCATGGGCAGGGCTAAGGCCCAAGGAGTAAGGCCCATTCATTTTTAGGGTCGGGCTAGGGCTTGACTATTTTTATTTAGGGTCGACCCGGCCCAGCCCGAACATTTATATATATATATATATATATAAAGGATGGGCCAATTTAGTAATTTTGGTAGCAGCTTCTAGAAAGAGGTCATTTTGTCCATTTTGCTATTCAAGCCCTTTTGCTTCAGCATTCAATCGAATTTAGAGAGAGAGAGAGAGAGGGAGAGAAGGAGGAGCTTTGGCGACATTTGATCATACGACATCGCCGTCGGCTATTGAAGAAAATTAGATCGGCCACTCCACGAGATCATTGGTTATCGAAGACAGAGAGAGAGAGCGGGACGAAGAGACGACGATCCACTCCACTAGATCGTCGTCGGATGCAGCGGGATTCATCCGGAGATCTGTGAGGTTTTTTTTTCATTCTTTAATTATTTTGTTCATTCACTGTCTACTTGCTGCATCATTGTTTCCTGTTTTTTTTTTTTTTTTTTTTTTTTTTTTTTTTTTTCATTCATTGATTGTTTCGTTCTATGCTGAATCGTTGCCCTTGGATTAGTAGGTTTGAACTGTTTTTAGTTTATTTTTTTATACCCGAAATCCGACCAAAACCCAAAAACCTCGAACTCGATGGGTGTTTGGCCCTGAACCTACGGGTTCGGTCGAATTTTTACAGGCCCTTGTTTAGGGTTTTGTTCTCAGATTAAGGTTTTGTATAGTATTTGGTTACAGGACTGGGTTGGCCCTAGGGCCGGGCCTGAGATTGAATTTCTTGATTAGGGCCGGGCTTGGACATGATTATAGGGCCCGACCATAGGGCTGGGCCGGGATTGGGCTTAGCATTTTCTTGTAATACCCTAGGCCAAGCCCGACCCATGACCAACCCTAATGCTAGGTGACGACTCTTTTTCTAAAATTGGCTTATGCTTTTCTAAAATTGGCTTAAGGACTTTTATGTAAAAATCGACACTTTTAAAAATCCCATCTATTTAATATTTGTTTAAAAAAATGCTTTAAATTTTCTTTTATTTTATTTCCTTTTTGAAAATTGGGGCGCGTCAGCTGGCGACTCCGCTGGGGATTTATTTTAGAGGGTCGAGTCTACAATATCTAAGTAAGCCCAAAAATCTAAATCCAAATGTCTTGTTTTATTTTATAATCTATTCATTTTTTTTAAATAAGTATAATTTGAAGAAATTATTGGTTATCTAAGAGTGAATCATACAAAAAAAAAAAAAAAAAAATCCAAAAAAAAAAAAAAGGCTACCAATAAATTTCAATGTTTCCCTCCTGAATGAAATGAGCCGATCATAAATGAAATCATATTGATCCATATTCCCAATTCAAGTGGCACCTTCGAAGTTTGACCAAAACCGAACACCTGCTTACCATACTTATCAGCCAAACTAGAACCCTAACCTCAAATTCCTTTCTTATCTACACCAAATGACTATAAACCCTTATTGCCTTATCTTCCAATTAAATTTAGTCGATCTATGAGAGATTATGCCAGATCACGAGCCAAAGCCTACCATTTATTGAACCTGATTTATGCCCCTAGTGTGTTGGGATTATTTCTTGATGAAATTGGAAAAAATTCTAAGATCCACCCCTCCATCTAGTTACCCTTCTGGGTGGTAGGGGATTTACTTTGTGAACGATTTGAAATTTTCAATAATTGCTACAGTGTTTTCTAAAGGATGTCTCAAAAGTTTAATACTTGTTTTTTTAAATATTCTAAAATTGTCTATGTACGATCTATGTGTTGAAAATGAACTTGAGCATGATAAATATGAGTTCGATAATAAAAAAGACTTTGATTTGAAATAAAGTAAAACAAGGTGACTTATTTCATCTAGAAATCCACCTATGAACTTATGGCATTCTTCGATACAGGTTGCCAAACTCTTTCCACTATTGAAAGGCTATTTCTTCCAAGCCACCGTCCAAAAACCAATCGGCTAGGCAATCTGTCATAAAGTAAAGTCATTACCCCAAAAAAAGTCCTCATCCGAAAGGCCATCCTCCAAAAATCCATTACTCAAATGACCCATTCAACGGCTAGGCAATCTGGTATAAAGCAATGCCACAACCCCAGAAAAGATTTTTTATGATCGAATATTTGTCCATCCAACAGCTAGGTAGTCCGTCATAAAGCAAAGCCATTATCTCCAAAACCTTTTGTTATCAATAAGCTTGCCTAACATATAAAGATGCTAAAAAAAATAAAAAAATCAAAGAAAAAAAATCAAAAAATCAAAAAAGAAAAATGGAAAAAGGAAAACAAAAAAATAGAAACATCTTTATTTCACTTTCTCAAAATTTCATTCTAGAAAAACTTGTTCAAATATGCGTTAGTTGAGAAGGGTCATCTTGTGACACCAATTTTGGAGAAAGTTTTTGAATATTATCCAAATCATAATCAAAATCAATACAAAAAATCATATTAGGAAATAATAGATATTTGGGGGAATAAACTTTGAAATTTTGTGTCTTTTTTTTGGTAATGCAATTGCAAGATGTTGACCCAGTGAAATACTCAAGAGGGGGGTGAATTGGGTAATTAAAGAATATCAAAGAAAAAAAATACTTAAATAACTCAAATAATTAATTTTAATTTTAAATTAATTATTATCTTTATATCACAACGGAAATATAAAATCAATTAAGTGCACACCAAACAAAATAAAAATAAAAATATAAAGATTGCAGCACACTAAAAATTTATACTAGTTCACCAAGCTACTATTGGCTAATCCAGTTCTCCGAGCCCTACGGAGAGTCACATCCACTAAACTCAAGATCCCTTTAAAGGTAGGAACCAAATCCTCACAAAGATTATTTTAAAGGTTCAGAATCAACCTTTACAAATTTATTTTCACAGGTTTAGGAATAACCTCTACTTTTTACAGGCTCAAGGATAACCTAATTCATTTTAAAATAAAGGCTAAAGAATTAAAATCTCACAAACGCTCCAAATATCATTTTACCCGGTAAGGATTGAACCGTTACAAAATTCACACAAAATAATTCTATTAAGGAAGAATTACTACCTCAATCTCTTTACAGGAAGAGACTGAAACCAGCTACCCTTAGATTAAATACTCCTAACAGGTAAGTTGACTGGAACTGGCCAAAGATTCTGTGCCCATCGATCGACCTAGAGATTCAGAGAGTTTCATTTCTTTTCACAAGTCGACCACCCTGTCGACTTATAGATACAGAGAGTTCATATTCAAGCACAGGTCGACCTACCTATCGACCGAGAGATACAAAGAGTTTTTCTTCTTTGTTCCGGTCGACTTACCTGTTGACTTATAAATACTGGAACACTCTTCTAAACTTGATTTTAATTCATTCTCATTGACGTTTTCGTTCCTTTAACTAATTTCTTTTCTTGATTAGCTCCATTAAATACTTAAATTAACTTTTAATCAATTATAAATATTTCTTTTTTAGTTACACATAAGAGTAAATAATTTAGCTAATTAAGATCCTATTAAAAACGCACATATTTATAAAAATTATTTAAAAATCTTTTTGTATCGTGTGTGATCCTAATTTGGATATTAAGAGTTGAAATTTAACTTGAGTTATTTTTCCTAAGTTCTTCAAATTCTTCAACCTTTTAATCCTTCATCATCTTTATCATCATATCTTCATCATTTGAAATTAATAAACTGAAACACTTAATCAAACCGTTAGTTCCACAAAAAATATTAATATTTAATTATCCATCAAAATCTTAGGATCAACACAAGAGTTGATTGAAATATAAAGTATATAGGGGTTTTAGATCCCAAGTGTAAAAATTAATCTCAATACCCAAGAAAACCAAGCAGAATTTGTACCACAAAAGTCAGAGTACAATACTCTTTTTAATCCCCTCAATGGGTCAAAAACAAAATCTCACCAAATTCAAAGGGAAAGAAGAGTCCCAACTTGTAAACATAGCCTAAAAAAAAAAGAAAAAAATTGTGATTCGCTTAAAGATGACCAATATTTTTCTTCAAAAAAATAAAATAAAAATATTTCAATGCTTGTCTATATATAATTCTTATATGGGTTGATTGTCTCTTTACCATTTGATATGCATATTCTTGAATATTTGTGTTTTGCCCTGAAAGGGCAATGTGTGAACTACGCTAGACCTGATCCTTGGTGTAATGCAGAGGTATATAGGCAACCTAACAAGGTTCGGTCATCCAAGTGCGACATTCCATCCGATTCCTCATTTACATTTGTGAATTACGCTAGACCTGATCCTTGGTGTAATACCGAGGTACAAAGAAAACCTAACAAGGTTCGGTCATCCAAGTGCGATATTCCATCTAATTCCTCATTCACATCGTGTGAACTACAGTAGACCTGATCCTTGGTGTAATGCTGAGGTACGTAGCTAATTTAATAAGGTTTGGTCATCCAAGTACGACATTCCATCTAATTCCTTATTTACATCGGTGAATTACGCTAGACTTGATTCTCGGTGTAATACCGAGGTACGTAGGCAACCTATCAAAGTTCGGTCATCCAAGTGCGACATCCCATGAACCTTCATTTACATCAGTGAACTACGCTAAACTTGATTCTAAGTGCAATGCTAAGGTACGTAGGCAACCTGTAAAGGTTCGGTCATTAAAGTGTCAGCCCCAGGCTGTGTTACATTATATGGATTTTTTTATTTATTATTTTCTGCATCTAGGGAGGTTTTATGCTTGGCAGCCCCAGTCGCAGGTTGGGGCATATTTTATATCTAACATTTCATCTTCCATTGCCTCTCCGTGATGGCCTTTTATTTTATATTTGCTTCTCGATGATGGTCTTTTATTTTGCATTTATCTCTCGGTGATGACCATTTATTTTGTATTTATCTCTCCGTGATGACTTTTTATTTTGCACTACCTCTCTGTGATGACTTATACATTTTGCATTGCCTTTCCGTGACGGCTCATCTTGCATTGCCTCTCCGTGATGGCTTTTAAATTTTGTATTCGTGTCTCCGTGATGGCCCATATATCCTGTACTACCTCTCCGTGACAGTTCATCTTGCATTGTCTTTCCGTGATGGCTTTTAAGTTTTTTCATTCACCTCTCCATAATGGCTGATATATTCTACATTACCTTTCCGTGACGGCTCAACTTGCATTGCCTCTCCATGATGGCCTTTTATTTTGTATTTGTCTCTCCGTGATGGCTCATACATTTTGCATTGCCTCTCCGTGATGGCTTTTTATTTTTGCATTATTTCTCTGTGATGACTTATATATTCTGCACTGCCTCTCTGTGATGACTCATATATTTTGCATTGTCTTTCCGTGATTGCTCATCTTACATTGTCTCTCCATGATGATACTTTATTTTGCATTCGCCTCTCCATGATGGCTCATACATTTTGCATTGCCTCTCCGTGACGGCTCATCTTGCACTGCCTCTTCGTGATGATCTTTTATTTTGCATTCATCTTTCTATTCGTCTCTCCATTATGGCTCATACATTTTGCATTGCCTCTCCGTGATGGCTCATACATCTTGTATTGCCTCTCTGTGATGGCTCATACATCTTGTACTGCCTCTCCGTGATGGCTCATACATTCTGCACTATCTCTCCGTAACGGCTCCTACATTTTTGCATTACCTCTCTGTGATGGCTCATCTTGCATTACCTCTCCGTGATGGCTTTCTATTTCTTTTTGTATTCGCCTCTTCGTGATGTCTCATACATTTTGTATTGTCTCTCCATGATGACTCATATATTTTGTACTGTCTCTCTGTAATGGCTTATACATTTGGCATTGCCTCTCCGTGATAGCTCATATATTTTGCATTGCATCTGCATAACGGCTTATCTTGCATTGCCTCTCTGTGACGACTTTTAATTTTTGCATTTACCTCTCCATGATGGATTATTTATTTTGCATTTGTCTTTCCGTGATGACTTTTTATATTTTGCATTGTCTCTTCGTGAGTGCCACTTTATTTTTGCATTCTTTCTTCACCATGCTTGGAGCATCTGTTGAATTACGTGTGACCTGATTCTTGACACTGTCTAGATACGTAGGCAACCCTTGTATGGTTTAGTTGTAATTCACCCATATTCCATTCCCCATCCCTTTTCTATCACGCCCTAAAAATGGTCTTTTTTTTTTTTGTTATAAAATTTCAAAAAATACAAAAAAAAAAAAAAAAAAAAATGCTTTGAAAAATCCAAAAATGAGACGATCAAAATGACATGGACTTTTATTTTTGTTAAGCAAGCGGAACTCGAATGACAAAATAAGGCAGCTGTAGATACGACATTTTGACCACCCCACAAATTTTTTTATGTTTAATTTTGTTTTATTTCAAAAAAAAAAAAAAAAAAAAAGGAGAAACAAAATGACGTTGGTTTGGAGCAAATCGAAAAAAATGAAACAAATCAAGATGAACCAAACGGGAGCATGAATAGTACCCCGGCATGCATGAACAGTATCCGAACGTGTGAATAGTACCCTCATGCGTGAACAGTGATCGCGGATAAATAGTATCCGCATGCAAAATGAACAGTAACCCTGCATGGATGAATAGTACCGCATGCTCTATGAATAGTAGTAATGCCCTGCTTGTTCCATTAGACCACTTTGTTCCAGCTCATTTTTCTTGGATTTGGTTGCAACTATCTTTGACATTTTAGTGGAATTTTGGCCTTATGTCATCAGTAATTAATGCGTCTTGGGGTGCTAACACCTTCCCCGAGCGTAACTGACCCCCGAACCCTTTTAAAATGAATCTCTGATCGGATTGTGCTTTTTGGAGTCAAAATTTTACTTAAGTCTTTTTTTTCAATCGTTTTTTTTTTAAATCTAGTGACCTAACACACCATTTAAACTCAATGCTAGGCGGCGACTCTTTTTCTAAAATTGGCTTATGCTTTTCAAAAATTGGCTTAAGTACTTTTATGTAAAAATCGATGTTTTTAAAAATCTCCTCTCTGTAATATTTGTTTTAAAAAAAATTCTTTCAAATTTATTTTATTTTATTTCCTTTCTGAAAATCGGGGCGCATCATTATGATTATAGTGAGTCAGTATCTATGGCCGCTATGTTGAGTGAGTGCATTGTTTTCTACCAAAAACATCTACCGCAGCCACAGAATGTGTTACGTTGTCGAAAGCTTAGCGTTGATCTTTATTCTGTTAGATACAATGTCCTTAAATTCCTATCCCTATTCATTGATAGTACCATCTGAATTCATGAACCATTTTCCAAAACTCAACCTTGTTATGCTATTGAAAGCTACAGATCCCAAATACTCCCACATCGAAATACTTTTCGCGTTTTCGCCTGCACAATCGCATTGATTAATCTAACTATAATTTTGTAAAGTAGGAACAATCGTTGAGGAAAAGATCTGGAATTCTAGATCTCTCTATGGAAACAGTAAATAGAATGAAATCTTTGGTTTAAAAAAATTGATTTGATATCATGATCTATGTCATTGAATAAATTGACCAAAACAGAAATTGATGAGGTACGCGGCTTGGTGCAATATCTGAAGATGGATTCGACCATGGTAGTGACTTCATCTTCTCTGATGGGTCTAAGTGATTCAAGCCTCTTGGGGGGGTATGACGTGCCCCGATTTTTCAAAAAGGAAAAAATAATAAATAATAAATAAGCTTAAGGAGATAGGGGTTTTTAGAAAACAATTTAAAAGGCCTAAGTAAAAAATTTTACTCCAAAAACACGATCAAACCAAAATATCATTTTAAGGCTCGGGGGTTGATTACGCTCGGGGAAAGTGTTAGGCACCCCAAGACGCCCGTCTGAAAACGGTACCTTATGTCCAATTAAGTCCAATTAGTTTAGTCTGAGTGTTTTATTTTATTTTGAAATCATTTCATTCTCATAAAATATTTTTGGTATTTTTCACAAATAAGGTGAGACAAGTTTTTTGGATTTTTGGGAATGTTCCTCCGGTATAACCTTTTATCGAATATTAAGGATTCGACAAGGATGGTCCCCGGGGGGGTTTTATGTATGTCTCTGAGAGACTTCATTAATTTAAATAGGCAAACTAAAATAGATGCATGGGATTTGGAAATATGAATGCAAAACTAACACCTAAATAAGTTTTATTTTTATTTTTATGCAAGAGTGACTAAAAAGAAACTAAATGATTTAATTTAAATATGTCAATGTAAACTAATATAAATACGGGAATCGAATAAGGAACACTACTTGAATTAATGTGATTATACATGACAATGATTTAATTAAAAAATAGAAGTGGTGCACGTGTCATGACTAGATGTGAAAAAGTAGCGTGGATTTGAAAAAAATAAAAATAAAATAAAAACTATATGTATAAAAAGTGTAAGTGGTGAAAGTGTTCTAAACATGCCGTCTAAATGATACGAGAAATAAACATACTAAGTGGATGTAAAAAAAATCTACTTTGAGTTTGCCTGATTAATTTAAAAAAATCCCATTTTGAAATTCCCTCAAATTCTATAGATAAGAGAATCGAGGGAGGTTCACGGAAATAATTTAGTTGAAATTAATCTTTTCGATACTTTAAAAGAAATCTCACAAAAAATTTACTGAGGGAAGAGATTTTCTAAAATCATTTGTTTCTAAATTTCACTCGAGTCGAGGAATAGAAACGAGGTCACGGAAAACTCTCCCATGATTTATCGAATCGTTGGATTCACTTTAAGGTTCGCAAGGATTAATTTCCACAAATAAAAGATTTTATTATTTTATATATATATTTTTGATTTTTGATTTTGATTTTTTATTTTTTTGGGTTTTGATAGTAAGAATAAAAATAAATAAAGAAAATACAGAAAAATAAACAGCAAAAACATCCTTCACCTAACGATCGGGGGTTAGGTTTAAGCACGAGAAACCCACCCCGACGTTTTTATCGGATCATCGGACGACTATTTTTTTTTTTTTTTTTTTTTTTTTATGAATTTGTAAACAAAACAAAACAAAACAAAATAAATAATGAAAACGTTCTTCACCTAACGATCGGAGGTTAAGTTTAAGCACGAGAAACCCACCCCAATGTTTTCATCGGATCATCGGACGACAATACATAAATAAATAAATAAATAAAACTTGCAGAAATTTAAATTACGAAAAGAATAAAATAAACTGAAAGAAGAATTAAAAATTAGAAAAACATACCTGTTCTAGGCCAAGAATTTCGATACCTGTATTTTCCTTTCTCGTAGACGGCTTCCTGAAAGGGCTTTGAGAATCACTCTTCTAAAGGGGGTGACTCCTCTCAATTTTTAAATGAATAAATTAGGAGGAGGAGAGTCCTATTTATTTTTATTTTTTTTTCTCTCTCCCTCCCTCTCAAGTGTGTACTGCCGACAGGGGGGCCACCACCCTTCTCTCTTTCTCTATCTCTATCTCTTTTCTCTCTCTCTCCTCTCTCTCTCTTTCTCACCAATCTCTCTCTCTCTCCTCTCTCTCTCTTTTTCTCCTCTCTATCTCTCTCTCTCTCTCTCGGTTTGGACCCAAAGAAGGGGCCCCACCATTTTTCTCCCATTTCATTTTACTCTCCTCATTTTGCACTCTTTCAATTTCAAACCCCAGTTTTTTCTTTTTCCAATTTCACCCCCTTTTCTTTATTTCATTTTTCTTTTCTCCCTTTTTATTTTTTATATATATATATTTTGAACAAATGAAATAAAACAAAATTAGATAAAATAAATTCCGCTATAAAATGACTCATGATTATTTTTATTTTTGTGGGACGGTCAAAATATCGTGTCTACAACTGCCCCTCTTTGTCATACGAGTTCCACTTGCTTGATAAAGACAAAAGACCACGTCGTTTTGATCGTCCCATTTTTTCAAAGTGATTTTTTAGCGATAGAACAAATAAAATAAAATAACTCATGACGAACAAGTGTTCGTTTAAAGGATCATTTAAAGTAATGAAGAAACACTCACGATGATACTCATGACGAACAAATTTCCATTTAGAAGACCGTTTAGAGAAAATAAAAATGGACTCATGACGAACAATTGTCTGTTTAGAGGATCGTTTAGAGTGATAGAAAAATGACTCATGATGATAGTCATGACGAACGAGTGTCCGTTTAGAGGATCGTTTAGAGTAATAAAAGAATGAGTCATAACGAGACTCATGACGAACAAATGTTCGTTTAAAGGATCATTTAAAGTGATGAATAGAAAAGGACTCATGACGATACCCATGACAAACAAGTGTCCGTCTAGAGGATCGTTTAGAGTAATGGAAAAGAGACTCATGACGATACTCATGACGAACAATTGTCCGTTTAAAAGATTGTTTAGAGTGATAGAAAATAAAGAATGACTCATGACGAATAAGTGTCCGTTTAGAGTAATAAAAGAATGACTCATGATGATACTTATAACGCACAATTGTCCGTTTAGAGGATCGTTTAGAGTAATAAAAGAATAACTCATGACGAACAAATATCCGTTTAGGGTAATGAAAAAAAGGGACCCATGACGATACTCATGACGAACAAATGTCCATTTAGAGGATCATTTAGAGTAATGAAAAAAAAGACTCAAGCCCCAACCTTCTTGGCTAGGGGGACAAAAGAAAGTCTAAAGATATAAAATATGCCCTAACTTGTGGCTGGGCAAAAATGAGAGAGCAAAGATATAAAATGTGCCCCAGCCTTTGGCTGGGGCTGACTCTCGGATGACCGAACCTTTACAGGTTGCCTACGTACCTTAGCATTACGCTAAGGATTAGATTTAGCATAGTTCACTAAATGCCCCTTTCAGGGCGAAACACATACTTGGATTCTTATTTAGAGCTTCTGAGTTTTCAACAATAAGAGTCTCTAACTCGAGTCGGAAGGTAAGAAATCCTAGTGATAGGAAAATTCATACTTCGAGTCCCTTTGAGATCCCTGTAACTGGACAAATATAAAAATTTAGTCTGAAAAACTTGTTACATTTGACGACTCGCAATTTCGTTCCCCCCTTTCGGCCGTAACCGCTTCAGCTGATGATGCCTGGATCGGAGCAATATCGAGATATTCTTCCATTTGATTTTAGAAGCTTTTCTTTCCAACTCAGGGCCCGACATGTCTCGGGGTGATTCAACGAGACTTTTTTTTTTTTTTTTGACTTCCGATATTTCACTTTTCAACTCATGGGAGGGTCCAACATGTTTCATTAAGGTCTCCTTAGCTTGCTCGACTGGATTCTTGTCTTTTCAAATTTCTAGGTGATTCGATGCTTGGGATTTTAATACTCTTGCTTGCTCTGTGTTTTCTCAAGTCCTGCAATACTAATTTAGTCCAAAAAAATGGATAAATGTCAAAAATTACTAAAACGAGTACCTTCAATGCCTGATATGATTTTTTGTGAGATCTTGAGTCTGATTGCAGCGGAATACGGTTCCAATATATTTTCAGACCACGATCAATGTTTCTTTTCACAAATTCTGATTCCATTCAAATCCATCAAGTTCTGATCTCGAAAAACATTGGTTGCCGCCAATTTGGACTGAGACGAAAAACTTGAACAAATCAATCTATCTTCTTTCTTTTCTCTTCAAATCTCTTCCACATTTGAAACAACGTTTCTTGCTCGGTTACCCCACTTTCCATTTTTTTTTTTGCTTTTTTTTTTTTTGCTTTTTTTTTTTTTGTTCTTTTTTTTAAAAAAAATAAATAATCGAACTTACAATGGTTTGGGAGCAGCCGAGCTTAAAAATAAATTGGATCTTCTTTGCGAATTGAGATCTTCTTGCAACATTTGAGCTTCTATATTGGGATCATCGACCTAAAATGATTGCATTCCCTTTTCGCCATTGGGTTTGACAGCAGGCGAACCAGGATATTTACACCCGGTTTTATCAAATCACTGAAGGACCACCAGAGACGGTTTGATCAACTTGCATCAACATATCAAAGTATCGCTAGAGCAATGGAAGCCAATATTGATTTTCTAATCTTCTGGTACTCTGGAATTGTTGTCGAATTTGGTTAGGGGCCTTTTGGATCTTACCATCATTTGGCTAAACATAATCTTCCTTTGTTGCTATTCTCATTGGATCATGGTCTAGGTCTATATTGAAATCATATACTTGTACCCTCGCTCACATCACATACAACATATGCAGACAATTTTGGGTACCTGAAAGAGTAATATTCAAACATTAGACCACAGTTTTGGATAAAACAATATTGCATTTATTGAAATTTAAAAGCCATTACAGAGTAAAATCTCTTTCCATCCAAAAGACCAACGGAATGGAGATGTGAGTATATGAAAACGTCCCAATTTTATCAAAACTTCTAGCAAATTGAAAGTAAACAAGAAAACCCAATTTTACAGTCTTTAGATTTTTTAAATCGAGCCTCAGGCATATGACTCGCTTCTATCTCCACCAATATTTTGGTAAAGATTGACTTCACCACTCCTTGAAGGTGCATGCTCAGGTAACGGATTCTGCTGACAGTTTGGCGCACCGATCTCAATATTTTTAGGAAGCGTGATGGCTTCCGTCCGTATGAACTCCTAGATCTTATCGTTGAGCTGAAAGCACTGCTCGGTCGCATGTCCTCTGGTTTCTGAGTGGTATTCACAGAAAGCATTTGAAGAAGTAGCTTTACTCCCGGGCTTAGGCTCGTAGGATGGAAGGGGTATCAGCATCCCTTACTTAAAACAGTTCTGATACAGCTCAGTAATTGAGATTGGGAGATCTAGTGGTTCCTCGTCATCATTCTGAAAGTTCTTTCCAGTAGTGCGAGGTGGATAGCCTGGGTGGTATTGGGTACCTGGCTTTAAGGTGTGGTTAGGAATTTGAGGTGGTAGATTTTGGTTTGGCTGATATGAGGGTATATGGTAAGTGGGTATTCGGTAGGCCTGAGGATAATATTGGAGAGTATGGTTTTGGTAAGGGGAAGATATGTTCTGGTAATAGCGGGGATGACTTTGGGTATATGGTTGGTTTTGGGGGTAATATTGGCGATTTTGAGGAGGGTGGTTGTGATATTAGTTATTCTGGTTCGGGTAGTTTTTGGGATGGGAAGCTTGGGGGTAGTTCTGGTAATTAGGGCCGTAAACGAACCGAACCGTTCATGAACAGCTCAGGCTCTAGGGATGGTCATGGGCCGGGCCGGATTTTGACTAGGGTATTACACAAAAATGTTAGGCCCTAGCCCGGCCCGACCCTATAATCGGGCCCTAATTTTATGCCCAAGCCCGGTCCTACAAAAAAAAATTAAGCCCAGGCCCGACCCTATAATTTTTTTTTTAAAATTTAAAAACTAAATGCTAAAATTACAAAATGGCCTCTCAATTCTCTCTTTATAAGAGGAATGAAACTAGGGTTTACTAAATTATCTAGCTAAAATTGAAAATTACAAAATGGCCCCTCAACTCTTTCTCTATGGATATATATATATATATATATATATTTTAAAAAAGTTCGGGCCGGACCTAAACAAAAATTATCAAGCCCTAGCCCGGCCCTAAAAATGAATGGGCCTTAGTCTTTAGGCTCTAGCCCGGCCCATGGGCTCAAACACCAAGCCCAAGCCCTAAAAAATAGGGCTGGGCTGGGCTGGGCGGGCCAATCGGGCCTCCAGACCTATGATCATCCCTATCGGGCTCGGCTCGAAAAAAACTCATTCGAACTCGTTTATTAAAATAAATGAATCGATCTCAAGCTCCAAAATATGTTCGTTTAATAATCGAGACGAGTTGAGCTTGTTCGCGAACTACTCGTTTTTTGTTCGCGAACAAAACTAAAATGAGCCGAACCTGTTCGCGAGCTCATTTTATGTTTGCGAACTTTTTTTTTTAATATATATATATATATATATATATATATATATATATATATATATATATATATATATAAATAATAAGAGAACTAGGGTTCCCTTTCCCATTTCTCATTCACCACAACAGAAACAGCCGCTCTCGCTCTCTCCATAGCCATACGGTCTGCTCCATCTCCTATTCTTATCTCCATCTCCCTATCATGCTGTTCTACCTTCGTCGTCGGCTCGCCGCTCGTTTGCATCTCCGTCTCATGCCTTCGCCAGCGCTCATCTCCATCTCCATCTCCGTCTCTGCCTTCGCCACCGCTTCTCTCTGTCTTGCGTCGATCTGCCTTCGTCTCCATCTCCAGGTGCTCACACTAACACCGATCTGCTCAACCGTGTTAAGCTACAACTCTAACGCCACATTCGACGCGATCTGGTACTCTCTCTCTCTCTCTCTCTCGGCTTCTGTCGCATTATTCATTCAGAATAATGTTTGATTCCTATAAATCCAAACAAAACTCCTCATTATCAATTAGAATTTAGAAGATACACAAGGAGGGTTAGAATTTAATTTGTGATTGATTGTAAATTTGTGAACTGCAACATTTTCATTCAGAGATACATAAACCTATTGATTGTAAATTTGTGAAACTATATTGAAAATATTTCGAATTTCATTTACCTTTAAGTAGAGGCTGAATTGGCAACATTTTCATTTAGAGAGTAATGATTCAATATTTTCATTTGAATTTAATTTACCTTTAAGTAGAGGCTGAATTGTGGAGAATTGTAACATTTTCATTTGAATTTAATTTACTTTCAGTAGAGGCTGAATTATGGGGAGCTGTTGGTGCTTCTTTTTGTAATGATTCTGATATTTTGACAGAATTTTCTTGCATTATCTGTCTTATGAATGGTCTTATTAGTTTCTTCTCTTTATTTTTAGATCGTTTGAATAGGTTTTTAATCTCATTATTGTTGATTATGATTTATACTTTTTTATTTGAAGAGGATGTCATTTTAAGATTCAACATCATTTCCACCAGTCAGTATTCAAGACGATGAAGAAGATGTCCCAAGCCAAGAGGATAATGAAAATGATTTGGGAGTTGAAGACAATGATCCTGACAGAACGGAGGTGGAGAATCTTCAGAAAAATGCATATAGGAGGAAGCCTAAGAAGAGGACCTCTAAAGTTTGGGATGATATGGAAGCATTCACAGATGAAGGCATAAAAAAAGCGAAGTGTAACCATTGCAAATCTGTTTTATCCGTTCCTCAATCAGGTGCCACAACTCAACTACGACAACATTTGACATCGTGTGTGCAGAAAAAGGTTGCATCTAGGGGTAAAACTCAAAGTACTCTAACATTTAGCGAAAGTGATGTTGCAACTACTCTTGCTTCTTTCAAATTTGATTATGCTAAAATTAGAGAACTTGCTGCGCATATGGTACTTGCCCATGAATATTCTTTTAATCATATGGAGCATATCGTGTTTAACAAATTCATGAAAGCATGCACACCATTTTAGGAAAAGATATCACGACATACGATTAAGAATGATTGCTATTCCACTTATGAGATTGAGAAAAAAAAGTTAAAAATCTTATTGAAATATGTGAATAAGGTTAGCATTACTACTGATTTATGAAAATCTTCGGGGCAATCCATCGGGTATATGGTTGTTACTTGTCATTTTATAGATGCCGACTGGAAATTACAAAAACGTGTAATAAATTTTTGCAACATTCCTCTGGGATTGTCATTGTCGATGCTCTTACCAATTGTTTAGTAGGGTGGGGACTTGAAAATAAGATGTGTACTGTTATAGTAGATAATACTTCATATAATGATGCTGCGCTTGGGGTTTTAAAAGCAAATTTTGTATTGAGAAGGAATTTGTTTTTTGGTGGCAAGTTTTTTCATGTACGTTGTTGTGCACATATACTTAATATTCTGGTGCAACATGGGTTGAAGCAAATTGGTAATATTGTGAAGTGTGTGAGGGAAGCGGTTAGGTATTTGTCACCTCATGAAGCTCGTCTCCATAAGTTTGGTGAAATAGCGAAACAATTATTATTACCTTCAAGAAAATTGATATTGGATTGCCCAACTAGATGGAATGGAACTTATTTGATGTTAGTTTCTGCATTGGAATATAAAGAAGTTTTCCCTAGGTATCGAGAGCGAGATCTTATGTTTGTTTACGTACCTAGTGATGATGATTGGGTTAAAGTGGACCAAGTGTGTCACTTTTTAGGTATTTTCAATGAAATCACCAAAATCATATCAGGATCTGAATATCCAACGTCTAATTTATTTTTTTCTGAGATGTGGAGGATAAAAGAAGCATTGAATAAAAAAAAATGATGATTGTGAGTTTATGAAGGCAATGACATTTGCTATGGAAGACAAATATGAAAAATATTTTTTGGGGGGGGGGGGGTGTAACTTATTGATTTCTATAGCAGCGGTATTAGACCCAAGATATAAAATGAAGCTTGTTGAGTTTTGTTTTCCTAAAATATATTCGGGTGAAAAGGCAGAGATAAATGTCAAAATGGTTTGTGATGCGCTATATAAGTTTTATGATGATTACGTTATTTCGTACACTTTATCGGCTACTGAATACTCCATGCGTGAAAAATCTCGAGAGAGTAGTTCATCATCTAGTATCATCTCCAATCAAAGTGTGAGTAGAAATGTTCTAAGTGGCAAAGCAAAGTTCGAGTCTTTTATTAGAAGAGCCGACAATATTCAATCGGTGAAATCTGAGTTGGACACGTACCTAGAAAAGAGTGTTTACATTTGTGAAGAAGGTTCCACTACCAAATTTGATGCCTTACAGTGGTGGAAAGTTAATAGCCTCAAGTTTTGTATATTATCTAAGTTAGCAGGTGATATATTAGCTATTCCTATCACTACGGTTGCGTCGGAATCTGCATTTAGTGCCGGAGGTAAAGTTATTGATCAATATCGTGCATCTTTATCTGTGGATACCGTGCAAATGTTACTTTGCGCTTCTGATTGGTGTCGTGTGATCCATGGAGTCAAGCCAAAATCTAAAGTAAGTGATAATATTATTTATTATTTTATGATATTACATAGAAATATTTTTAATTAAAATATCTATGACCATTTTTTTATTTTTTGGTTTTTTGAAGGATGAAGATCCGGGTTACAAAGAGTTCCCAATACCTTATTGAGGTTAGTGTTTGATTTTGTAACTTGTAAATTGTTAAATGAGTAGTGTTTTTCCACTTCCATTTCAAACTTGGAAATTGTTAAATGAGTAGTGTTTTTCCACTTGCATTTCAATGATCTCTCTTTTAAAATTATGGAAACTTTTTGAAACCTTTTCAAACTTCTTTGGAAAATCTTTAAAATTATGGAAAATCATGAAACTTTGTGAAACCAAAAATTATAATGTGTTTATCTGTTTTTGTTACAGGTTTCGGTTTCGGTTTCTGTTTCTTTTTTCTTTTCTTTTTTTTTTTTTTTTTTTTTTTTTATTTCAGGTTTCAGTTTCAGTTTCTGTTTCTGTTTTGGTTTCGGTTTCAAGTTTCTGTTTCTGTTTCAGGTTTCTGTTTCTGTTTCCAGTTTCTGTTTCAGGTTTTTGTTTCCGATTTTTGTTTTTGTTTCTGTTTCATCCAGTATTTGTTCTTTTTATTTTATTTTAAACTGTTTTTGAGTTATTGGATGATAGGCTTGCAGATGCTAGAATGGTCCTCGGTGTTTTGGACTACTTGTTTAGATAGAGCTACTGTAATGGTTTAATTGCTTTTGGACAGAGCTGCTTTGGACATTCATTGTTGTGTAATGGTTCGCTGTTGTGTAATGGTTTGGATTGATTTTTGATGTATTTTTGGCTTTTGTGATTTGTGTACTGTATTGTAATGGTTTGGTATTGGGTTGGAGTTTGGACATGTGTTTTATTTAGTTTGGTATTGGGTTGTGTTTTATTTAGTCATCTGAGCAGGTATTTTATTTGGTTATACGAGCATGTGTTTTAAAGTCGTTTTTAACTCATGAATAGGTTATAAATTTGTCAATCTTTATTGAGCTATTCGAGCTCGAGCTCGAAATAAGAAACGAGCTTTTCGAGCTCATGTTCGAGCTTTTCGAGCTCGAGCTCCATTTTTTTTAGTCGAGCCGAGCTCGAATGGGCAGTTCAAAGCTCGGCTCGAGCTGGAGCTCGAGCTCGGCTCGTTTAATTTTCATCTTAAATAAACAAGCCTGTATATCTAATACTCGGCTCAGTTCGGCTCATTTACACCCCTACTGATGATGGGTTTACTCGAGAGAAACGACAACAACTACTTCATTCCCCTTCTTCTTTGGCGGGGCTGACCTCCTAGTCGGATCGGTCGAGGTCCCTTCAATCTTTCCGCTTCTTATTTTTTCTTCTATCACCTCGGCTTGTTTAATCATATCGCTAAAAGAAGTCACTGCTATGCACGATAGATCTCGATAGAACGACGGTGTTTGGATTGACTTGAATATTTCCAACTAAGCCTCCTCGCTCAGCCTAGGACAACTTTGGCAGCTTCTTCCCTCTAGCGGGCAGTATACCTTTGAAAGCTTTCATCTTTTCTCTTTAGTATCTGGTAAAGGGTATTACGGTCTGGTGCGACATCTTTATTGTACGCATACTGTTCACAGAAGCCCTCTACCAGATCCTCGAATGTCTTAATCTGCGCTAGGTCTAAGGTCATGTACCAGCTGAGAGCCAGTCCTTTCAATGATCGCCGGAACATCTTCAGGCAAAGGTCTTCATTCCGAGCATGAACCCCCTAACTCCTTCTTGTAAATACTGACATGCCATTCTGGGGGGCCAGTACCGTCATACTTCGTGAACTTCGGAACTACGAAGTTTTCCAGATACACCACCTGGGGTGGTGTTGATAGCTCTTTGTACACCGCTTTTCTGGATGGCTTCTAACTTTTTAATTCTTCTATGGTTTTCTCCAATTCTCCAATTTTCAGAACCCAGGCTGGAGGGGGTCCATCTTCATTTCTGTTTGCGGTTTCAACGGCCGGGGCTGGTCGATTAGTATTCGGATAATTTGGCGGAGCAACGACCCTCTCAGGGTGGATGAAGATCTGGGCTGCGGGAGGGGCCGAACATTGGGGTGGAGCCTGATAGATATGCCCTTGGCTGGGGTATACCGGTGCTCCATAGGCGAAAAGATGAAGGCCCATCAGGGGTCCATAGTAGACCTGTACAGCGAAGTTCGAGCCGACATGGTTCGAATTCGGCACTGAGTTCTCTATCCCAACACTTGGAGGGTTTCCATTTGGTAATTCAGTCACAAGAGTTCCACTAGATGAAAGAATAGGCACCTCCTGAGGTCTGCTAAGTTCATTAATTATTTCCCTTAATCTGTCGATGGTTTCCTATATATAAGCAGTACGCCAATGATTTACACCCTCGAAGTATATAACTACTCACAAGTTTACGAGGTCTAAGTTTTAGTATAGTGTGATCGTGAAAGATCAGGTTATTGTATCCACAGGGATTGGTGTCGTTACTATCGAATACCGCGTTTGTTGTGGCCTAACTTTATCTAGGCGAAAAATAAATGTATTTAATTAATTAAACTAATACTAATATAACCTAAATTAACTACACTAATATACTAATATATTTTAGGGTAAAGAATTGCCTAGGAATTAACGTGTTTACAAATACGTGTTCGATTTCGATTTACTCACGTTTACGGTGTTCGACCTATTTGACAACCTCGGTACGTAAACTCCATCTCCACCTCTCCCGAGTATAAGACAGGGGAATATATGACTTCGAGTCAACGAAGAAGTCCCCCTCAATGTCTTAATGACCATAGGTAACGTGAGTCTTACCCAACGTCATCGATTGCATGCAATTCAATTCATTCTCGGGTTATTGGATCGTCGCGTTGTATTTACCCTATCGACAATGTCTGTTCTAAAACTCCCTTGCCACCTCTCTCGAGTGTAAGACGGGGGATATAACGCAACTTCGTGTCAACGAAGAAGTCACCCTCAACGTTTTAAAGACTCTAGGTCGCGTGAGTCTTGCCCCAATGTCATCGATTGTCCACAATCCAATTCCCTTCCGGGTTATTAAATCGTGGCGTTTGTTTACCTTAATCCGAATCCGGGATTTATCAAACCCCGTATTCTCAATTTATCTAACTAAGCATGATAAACAAACAATACGATAAACACAATGAAACTACGAAGAACAAACATAAATGCAATACCGAAATCATCCAAACAACATATTTATAAATATACCGTTAATCTCTACTACAATCCATATTTAACTCGTGGTCATAACCATATAAATAATGAAATTGAGCTAAACATGCTCACATGATCCTAAGATAAAGACATAAGGAAAAACAATTGAAAAACTTAGCCTTGTCCGAAGATAAATCACTAAGAACGCTCAACGATCGATTCTCCGTCTTCTCCACTTTGGGATGTGAGATCCACCTCTAAAACACCTAAACCATAGCCTAAATATGGCCTAAGGTGCCCAAAATGGCTGGGGGGGTTCACAAGGAGGGGAGAGGGAATGATATTTATAGTAAAAATATCTAATAAATATCAAGGCTGTGTCAGCGGTTTCCGCCTAGGCGCAGGTAGGTCGGTTAACTTTCTACCGTTTTTCCACCTAGGCGGTGGAATTTTCGCCTAGGCTGAGGAACTATAGGTTTGCATTTTGTTTTGACTGTAACTTTTTCATCCGAACTCCGATTGAGGTGATTCAAAAACCTATGAAAATATAAGAAAAAGATATACAACTTCCATGTTTTGAGTGTTTCCAAAATAGGATTGCATCGTAATCCAAAATAGCCTTGACGTTACAACACCTGTACCGACTTTGCAGGTTTGGTGACCGCTTAGACGAAGAAGTAGGCGGTAAACTTGAAAATGTTTCTGTTGGGGTTTCTGCCTAGGCGGAGGAATTTTTCTCCTAAGCGGTGGGCTATCAGTAGCCTTTTGTCATTCTCAGCATCTTCACTGCCTAGGCGGTGGGCCTGTTTCACAATTTTGCCTCTGAGCTTGTTTATCTATCGTAACTTCGTCTCTCCTTTGGTTCAATCTCATCGTTTTCGCTCCAGTTTCCTGTCATTTTGCCCCACACACTTGATTTAATACAAAAAGATAAAAACTAATTCAAACATAATAAAATACTATATAAACGCACGAAAACTAACTTAATTCGATTTGGAAATACATAGGTAGATCACACCTATCAAGAGCCATCTAGGTCGTACGAGGAGATTTGGGATTGCCTTCTGATGTCATCCTAGAATGAGTCTGAGCCCGACTGCGAGCAAAGACCGGACTTCGGATGGGGGGAACCGGAATTGCTTTTTTTGGGACCAATTTTCCTATCTCATCATGTTCTTACAACAAACTCGTTTATTAGTCCATGTGGGTCTTAGGTAGTCTTAAAACCCATCCGAGTTCGAAGTTTTCAATTCTGATAATGACCGATCAAAACAGATAATGATTTATAAAACTTCTTTCGTTACTTAATCGGTATTGAAAACTTTGAACTCGTTTGGTTTTTAAGACTTCCTAAGATATCATCAATCCATCAAGTATGAAACCCCCCCTTCTTGTATCATAGAATCCCAAGAGGATAATATCGATACAAGACGATCGTATTTGTGTTGGAGGCTTTACAACAATATAAGAGCCCGAGAGAAAAAAATAAATAAAAAATAAACAAACATCATAACTTATTTACAAAAATAGAAGAAAAAGATAACAAAATAAAATATAACATTCGGACATGGAATGGTTGGACTTATTTGGACATATTAGGCTCGACCCTCTAATTGTCCCCAGCGGAGTCGCCAACTGACGCACCCTGTTTTTCCGAGAGGAAAAGAATATTAAATACTAAATTAGCTTAAGGAAAGATGGGTTTTGAAAGTGCCGATTTTTTCAAAAAATATACTTAGGCCATTTTAAAAATAAGGAGTCGCCACCTAACATTGGGTTTAAATAGTGTGCTAGGTCACCGAATTTTTAGAAAACAATTTAAAAGGCCTAAGTAAAAATTTGACTCCAAAAACACAGTCAAACTAAAGATTCATTTAAAGGCTCGGGGGTCGGTTACGCTCGGAGAAGGTGTTAGGCACCCCAATACGCCCGTCCAAAAATGGAACCTTATGTCCAATTAAGTCCAATTAGTTTAGTCCAAGTGTTTTATTTTATTTTGAAATCATTCCCATCTCATAAAATATTTTTGGTATTTTTCACAAATAAGGTGAGACAAATTTTTTGGATTTTTGGGAATGTTCCTCCGGTATAACCTCTTATCGAATATTAAGGATTTGATAAGGATGGTCCCCAGGGGGTTTTATGTATGTCTTTGAGAGACTTCTTTAATTTAAATATGTAAACTAAAATAGATGCATGAGATTTGGAAATATGAATGCAAAACTAACACCTAAATAAGTTTTATTTATTTTTATGCAAGAGTGACTAAAAAGAAACTAAATGATTTAATTTAAATATGTTAATGCAAACTAATATGAATACGGGAATCAAATAAGGAACACTACGTGAATTAATGTGATTATGCATGACAATGATTTAATTAAAAAATAGAAGTGGTGCACGTGTCATGACTAGATGTGAAAAAGTAACGTGGATTCGTAAAAAAAAAAAAAAAAAAAAAAAAAAAAAAAAAAAAAAAAAAAAAAAAACTATATGTATAAAAAGTGTAAGTGGTGAAAGTGTCCTAAACATGCCGTTTAAATAATACGAGAAATAAACATGCTAAGTGGATGTAAAGAAAATTTACTTTGAGTTTGCCTGATTAATTTAAAGAAATTCCGTTTTGAAATTCCCTCAAATTCTATGGATAAGAGAATCGAGGGAGGTTCGCGGAAACAATTTAGTTGAAATTAATCTTTTCGATACTTTAAAAGAAATTCTACGTAAAATTTTCCGAGGGAAGAGATTTCCTAAAATCATTTGTTTCTAAATTCCGCTTGAGTAGGGGAATGGAAACGAGGTCACGAAAAACTCTCCCACAATTTATTGAATCGTCGGATTCACTTTAAGGTTCGCATTGATTAATTTCCACAAATAAAAGATTTTATTATTTTATATTTTCTTTTTATTTTTTATTTTTGATTTTTTAGGATTTTGATAGCAAGAATAAAAACAAATAAAGAAAATACAGAAAAATAAACAACGAAAACATCCTTCACCTAACGATCGGGGGTTAGGTTTAAGCACGAGAAACCCACCTTGACGTTTTCATCGGATCATCGGACGATTTTTTTTTTTTTTTTTTTTGAATTTGTAAACAAAACAAAACAAAATAAATAATGAAAACGTCTTTCACCTAACGATCGGGGGTTAAGTTTAAGCACGAGAAACTCACCCCGACGTTTTCATCGGATCATCAGACAACAATACATAAATAAATAAATAAAGAAAACTTGCAGAAATTTAAATTGCGAAAAGAATAAAATAAACTGAAAGAAGAATTAAAAATTAGAAAAATATACTTATACTAGGACAAGAATCTCGATACCCGTATTTTCCTCTCTCACAGACGGTTTCCTGAAAGGGCTTTGAGAATCACTCTTCTAAAGGGGGTAACTCCTCTGAATTTTTGAATGAATACATTAGGAGGAGGAGAGTCCTATTTATAGGAGAAGATTAGGCATGAAAAACACTTAGGAAACCTTCAAAATTAGATCTGACCGCCAAAGTCTGGTCCAAATTGAACTGGGAAAGGGTAAAATTGAAAAAAAAATACAAAAATCGTGTTCTAGGGTTGTAAGCGGGTGTAATCATGCGCCCCTACCGCCGCCTCAACAGATCGCGCCACGTGGCGAGGGGCCATTGGACCTTTTATTTTTTATTTATTTTTTTTTTTCTCTCTCTCTCTCTCCCTCTCCCTCTCACATGTGCACTGCCGACAGGGGCCCCCGCCACCCTTCTCTCTTTCTCTCTCATCTCTTCTCTTTCTCTCATCTTTGTCTCTCTGTCTCTCTCTCTCTCTTTCTTCTCTTCCTCTTCTCTCTTTCTCTTTCTTACCGATCTCTCTCTCTCTCTCATCTTTTCTCTATTCTCTTTCTCTCCTTTCTCATTCTCTCTCTCTCTCGATTTGGACCCAAAGAAGGGGTCCCACCATTTTTTTCCCATTTCATTTTACTCCCCTCATTTTGCACTCTTTCAATTTCAAACCCCACTTATTTCTTCTTCCAATTTTACCCCATTTTCTTTATTTCATTTTTCTTTTCTCCCTTTTTAATTTTTATATTTTTTTTTTGAACAAATGAAATAAAACAAAATTAGATAAAAACAAATTCCGCTATAAAATGACGCATGATTATTTTTATTTTTGCGGGATGGTCAAAATGTCGTGTCTACAGGGTGAAGAGTTCAAGATTACAAAATTTTCTCACCTTCACATAGTGAGGCCCATAATTAGCCCAAATCTAGTCCTTGCCTTCTCTACTAAACTTAGCCGCCGGTCTAGTCCTGTACTTATCCGCCAAGTGTTGATCGTTTTCCTTGAGGATTTCTTTTGCCAAATTTGAACTTATGGCAGAAAATAACGGAGAGAACCACCCTCGATAACAGAGGGTGAAGTTATATATCCTCTGTTACAGAGGGTGGTGGTGGTGGTTGCTACTGAAGAAGGTGGTGGAGAGAGAGAGGGAGAGAGAGAAAGGTTCGTGAAGATGGAGGAAGAAAAAAGAAAAAAAAAAGTAAAAGAAAAAGAAAAAAATGATTAAAAATGAAAATTATAAAACCCATTGTAAATGGTTATAGCTCAAGTTGTATTAGAAGGGTTCAAAATTAGTTTTGAGATAATCCAATACCCAAGTCAAGATCCATATTGACTTCCCTAAGTGTTAGTATCCATACCCATATCATAACCCATAACGCATGGCCTAATACCCTACCCATATTAAGACAAAAAAAGAGAGATGAAGAGTCTAGAATTCACGTGAGAGGCCAAGGACCAAGACAAAAACCCGTTTTGCCTTTTTCTTTCAACTTCCATCAACATAAGGGAAGAAAATAAGAGAAAAAAAGAAGAAGAAATTGAGCGATCGAGGGAGGGAAAGAGGAGATGGAAGGTCTTGGGAGATGGAGCATGAAATTTGAGAGGATCTATAGGTGAAATCCAGTCTTGATGGAGGATTAAGCTCAAATTTGGTAAGTCCTAAAAAGTCCTAAAACTAGAAATTTTTAATAAGAGTTCTAGCATGAATTTTTATGATTCTAAAGGTTAAGATGTGAAATATATTTTGATTAAACCTAGTAAGACTTGGATTTGGTTATGTATGAGCTTGTTAGGTTGAATTAAACATGATATTTGGGTGAAATCACCATGCATGAAATCTGATTTTATTTTCAAAATATGGTTTAGAACTTTAACTTTGTTATTTTCGGTTTTGGGAGAGAAAAGTTGAGAAAATCATGATGTAAATGAACCTTAAATGAATTAGAAAGGTTGTATATTGGTTTGGGATGAACTCTAGGCCTTAAAAAAATTTAAAAACATACTTTAGGAGCACTGGGTATAAAAAATAATTGACGAACCAAAATCTGAAAGTTTTAAAGCCTGCACTCGGTTCATCTAAACAATCTCTTAAAATTTTTATAACAATTCGTAAAAAAAAAAAAAAAAAACCCAGAAAAATATGAAACTTGTTGTAAATGAAATTAGACTCAATGAGGATCATTTTAAGCTATTATATGCTGTGTTTTGAACCTGATATAGTACCTTTATAGACCCCGAAACGTAACTGAAAATAATCCCATAAGATCTTGACAGTTTTGTTTACTGAACTTCGAAAAATCATAACTAAATGTAGAATAATCAAAATATGGTGATTCAAAGTGAGTTTTAAATCTTGAGATGTCTATTGTCATTGTAAAATATAAAAATAATAGAAAAATATTTTCGATACTGGTAAAATGAGTGGGAAATTTGACTGCTCACAATAAATTGCTCTCACAACGCATAATACGCCCCTTAAGAAATAATAGGATATTAAGGGTACGCGCATAAAGTGATGGTGTTAATGAGAGAATGTTTAATTTTATTTCCAGTAACTGGGTGAGCTGAAGTAGAGTGATTCAAGATTGCTAGTTGATCACCCACATCTTGAGGTAGGGAATTTTATTCATTATCTTATGTATTTTTTTAGCATGCATTATATGTATGTATTCTTGGGTGTTTATTTGAAAAATATGTTTTTAAATGAAATTGAATTTGCGGTAAAAAGTTGAAGTTTGGACAAATCTGTTATTATAAAAGAAATATACTTGTGTGTTAAATATATCTAGCTGGGTGGTACTGCGATGATATCATGTGAGGACCGAGGAGATTGGGTTACCGCGGAGCTGACCTTGGGTGCAAATCCCTAAACCCGCACGATAGATACTTCAGGTTACGTGAGTATCTCACTGGATGATATAGATTCCCAGTGGTATGGTTCGGTCACCAGGTATCGCAGTAATATACTTGTTGTGTATGTGTTTTACAATTTTCCTACTTGAATTTTATAAGTACATGTTTTACTTATAAAGTTCTAGCCAGGGTATTATGGTTTATAAAATCACATATTTTCTATACAATTTAGAAAAAGGTAAGAAAAATGATGGATTTTCCCTACTGAGCACGTTGAGCTCACCCTCCATTTTTTTTCCCATCCTTAGGTAGTGCACATGATAGTGAGTAGGAGTGAACTCCGGTTTGAAAGTACTATACATCAAGCTTCTAGTTTTGTGTATTTGGATTGTTTTGGTACTTTCTGTCTCTATGGACCTTTTATGGCATGTAATAATTGGCCACGTAAGACCCAAACATTTAGACTGTTGGTTCGTTTGTAACCTTTATTAACTATGTGTCTATTGATGTTGTAAAACAAATTGATGTTAGAAAGGAGCACACCTAGTAAGATTAGATAATTAAATAAAATTAAGCATCAAGGAATAATTTCAATCACAATAGGGTTATCGGACGACTACTTAAGTTGGCCATCCTGGGATCTGATTCACGACCTTAGGGTTTGGGGTACAACAGGTTCCCTTTTTGGTATCAGAGCCAAGGTTTTAAGAAGCCTTGGGACTTTAAAAAGTAAATGCAGTTTCATTAATAGACACTAACGAGTTTTCTTTACAGTCCAGAAACATGTCACCAAGAAGGAACACCCGTGCCCAGGTTGCAAATGCCCTAGCTTGAAATGCACATGTTGGAGAGAATAAGAATTTCATCGTAGCCATGTACGAGGCATTTCAAGGAATGACCACTTATGCCCAATAGAATCGTGGGGCAGACAATGAAAGACGAACATACCTAAGAAAATTCCTAATGTTGCCAATTGAATCATTTCGAGGCGGCCCAGATATCATCAAGGCTGAGTATTGGATAAGGACTATGGGTCATCGTTTTGATACAATATCTAGAGATAAGTAGTGGCGATTGGTGCCTGTACCTACTCTCAGTTGGTGGCAACAACACTTAGGGTAGAGTAAGATTATCTCCTTTATCTAAAAGAGACCAGGGGTAAGAAGAATAGATGTGGAAGTTCTCGAAAGATGACTCGCAAAAACCAGAATCGTGGCCAAAGTCAGGGCAGTATTGGAAACAACAACGATAGTGGCGGCGGGAGTAGCTCATCTGGCCGTAGACGTTCCAGACCTTATACCTGCTACGTGTGTGGGCAGCCATGACATGTCAAGAAGAATTGCCCAGTTCGTCAGCAACAACTGTAGTAGCGATCCAGAAACCTCTAGGGCTCTAGCCAAAGTAATCAAGTGAGACCTACCCAGTCTCCACATTCTGTGCCAAACTATCCTCCACAAAATTATCAAACATATGGTTATCAATCGTAATATCAGTATCGTCCTCAGTCTCCACCGCAGTATTAGCCACCTATAACCACATCTTACCAAAATGCACCTCAAAGAGGAAAAGACAATCGAAGAAGAGGCAACTTGGGAGCTAGAATTAGATATCCGTGAGAAGTATCCGTATTTGTTTGACAATTAAAGTATGTCTTGAATTTCTAGGACGAAATTCTTTAAGGGGGTAGAATTGTAACATTCTCAAATTTCTGAAATTAGAATTATAAAGTTGTGAGAGCAATTAAATAAAAGTCTTGGTGCAATTAAAATTTTCTAGTGAAAATCATAAAATTTAGGTGCCAAATTAATAGAATTAACTTAAAATTAAATTACTTAATGGTCCACCATGGTTTGAGCACATGATTTTTGGCTCAAAGTATACATTTGGACGACTTAAGACTATTTTAAATAAAATGTGCGAAAATTGATAAATTATAAAACCCAATGTAAATGGTTAGAGTCCAAATTATATTAGAAAGACTCAAAATTAGTTTTGAAATAACTTAATACCCAAGTCAAAATCCATACCCAGTTCCCTATGAGTTAATATCTATACCCATATCATAATCCATAACTCATGACCCAAGACCCTATCCATTATTAAAAAAAAAAAAAAAAGGGGAGGAAGAGTCTAGACAATTTTGCCCTCTAAATTCTATTAATTTGAATGGATTTTCTAACAGAATGATCTTTTAAAACCGTACTTATACATAGAGAGTGTAAAATGAAATGCGTAAACTTAAGAAAACTACTTAGAAATGAATTAATAGTTAGAGGGTTTAAAATGTATTTTGCCCTTTTATATAATTCATTTGTATACAAAATGACTCGATGTATATTTACACTTGCAAAATATTAGGTCAACCCTCTGTTCAAATACAAAACACAAGGGTGTGTAAACGTAATTAACCCAATTTCTGCACAGTACCAAACACAGCCAAGTGCAGTTACTCCTGTACAAGAACACCGCGTTCGCTCCGTACAAGGTTTTGCTCGCTCTATTGACATCCAAATGCTCGTTTCCTTGTCAATTTTCACTCGAATTTTTTTCCCAGATTTTGATTGGAGCTTAGCTGCTCTCGAATCTTGACTCTCCACGTTCAATTCCTGTTTCAATCGACTGCCGTATATACTAGCATTGTAATCTGTAATTCGTTTGATTAAAAGATAACCCTTCTGATTGTTGTTCATAGTCCTTGATCTTTCGATTTACCGATACTAAACACTGTTGTAAGAGGTGAGTTTGATTCGATTTTGCAGCAATTTGAATTGATAATCTCTGTTTTGTTATTCGTTGGGTTTGAATTTGATTTTGGTTTTTTAGGGTTTCTGTAATTATTTGTTTTGAACGATGGAGAAGAAGAGAGTAGCGGTGCCCTTGGTTTGCCACGGCCATTCACGGCCGGTCGTGGATTTGTTCTATAGTCCGGTTACCCCGGATGGGTACTTCCTCATCAGTGCCAGCAAGGGTATATGCATTTTCATTCTTGCTCTTACATATGTTTTTTTTTTTTTTACCTGATTTGCAGTATTTTTTTTTAATTATTCTTTATATATCTATAGATGAATATGTGTGTGTGTGGAAATGTGCTATTGTTTGGAGTGAAATCTCTCAATTAGGTAGTGTTTGGAAGTACTAAATTAGAGCATTTGTTCCACTTAAGTAAGGTCAGCTACATGAATATGTTTGCGCCACAATGATCGATCAAGGGCCATCCTCTCAGTCAGGTTTAATATCATCAAATCAACTCTAGTAGTCTCATCCCAAGTCTTCTTATGCATACCTCTCCCTTTATTATCCCCCGCACTTGAAATAAATCGCTCTTTCTTTGTGCTTCTATCCGTCTATGGTTCTTCCATGCACATGTCTAAACCGCCGTAAACGATTTTCTCTCATCTTCTCCTCGTGCTATTTTTAAATTCTCTCTAATAATTTCATTATTAATTTTATCCATTTTCTTCTTCCCACTCATCCGTCGTAGCATCCTCATTTATGTCACACAAATTTTTTGGACATGCTTTGTTTTTAATGCCCAACATTCTGAACCATACAAAAGCGCTAGTCTTATTGTAGTTTTGTAGATTTTTCCTTTGAGTTTTAACGGTATCCTGTGATCACATATCACTGCAGCTGCACTTCTCCACTTCAACTATCTTGCCTTGACTCTATGAGTAATACCCTCCTTGATTTCGCCATTGCCCTGAATTATTGAACTTAAATATCTATAATGAATAATGATCAACCTTTGCAACCTCTTAATCTCCAATTTTGATAACACCATTATCTCTCCGGGCATTACGAAAATTGCAATTTATGTATTACATCTTACTTCTGTTAACCTTCAAACCTTTAGACTCTAAAGCTTATCTCAATCTTTCTAAGTTAGTATTAACACCTATTCTATTTTTATCAGCTAGTACTATGTCATCCGTCTTGAATATGTTTTGTGAGTTCATCCATCACTAGAACGAATAGGTAAGGACTTAAAGATGATCTTTGATGTAAGCCTATATTAATAGGAAATGCATAAGTATCGCCTCTTCCTGTTCGAATACTAGTGACTATACCTTCATACATATCCTTAGTTATCTTAATATACACATTGGATACCTGTTTCTTTTCTAGCATCTACTACAAAATGTCTCTGGATATCCGATCATAAGCCTTTTCTAGGTTTGTTACAGTTTTCGTTCCCTGGTTTCTATTCCCGCTCTAAAAATTTTGTTCAACTGTTTGAGAATAACTGATCTCATTTCATTCAGCTGTTTTAGCTAAGCAGAATAGCATTGCGCCGGTATGGAAAATAGCTAGTTGAGTAGATAGTATGTAGGAATACATCTTTACGCCGGTGTGTTTTTCTTAATTATAATTTTTTGGGAATATTATTAGTTTGTCCTTGGAAATAGGTTAATTATACATTTTTTGGCCTCGATTTTTTTCTTTTTCCTTTTTAGTCCTTTAGTTAACATCAACTAGATTGAATTTCTAGAGTTGATATTAACGGGTGCTGAATTTGTATTTGATATCATAGTTAAGCTCAACTGAAGTGGGATTTTTTATGCCATTTGTGTGGTTCAGATTCAAGTCCGATGCTTAGAAATGGTGAAACTGGGGACTGGATTGGAACATTTGAAGGACATAAGGGCGCTGTTTGGAGTTGCTGTTTGGATACAAATGCTTTACGAGCTGCTTCTGGATCTGCAGATTTCTCTGCGTATGTACAAAAACTTGGAACATAGACAGAAATCTGGGAACAAAAAAGAAAGAAAGGTTTCTGTTATATAATATTTCTATACTTTTAGAACAAATGTCGGTAAAAATAGAATGGAAACAGATGTTTTTGACCCCGTGTTTCTGTTTCTGTTCCATTTTTTAGAAAACAGAATTAAAAATAGGAACAAATACACTATACAAATTGTACTTGAAGGAATCAGCATACATGAATTTATATGCCTCTTTAAGTGCAGGAAAATTTGGGATGCAATAACGGGGGAAGAGCTGCACTCGTTTGAGCACAAACATATTGTTCGAGCTTGTGCATTCTCTGAGGTATGAATACATATATATATATGTTATACACACACACACACACACACTAGTGAATGCCATATGCTTAAGGCATAATTTCATATCAAATTTTAATAACTGAAAAGTATTCAATTGTAACTACAAGTTTAATTAATCTAATATTTTTTTTTAACATTTTTTGTTTGCTTTGATCAGAAAGAATAATTGTAAAAATAAAACCAAAATCCGAGGATCAATATGATAAAATAGAAAGGGTAAATAATGTAATGTAATTCAACGGTCTGGGAAGTGAGGGGGAAATTATTTGAGCCGGAATTTTCCTCCTGGTACTTTTACTAAACAATGTCGACACTCTACTTTTTTATGAAAGTTGATCTTAACTGTTAATCAAAAGACATTTTCAAATACAATCCTAAATTACAATGTACTAGGGATTCTCAGTGCTTAAACATAATATATCGATTTTTAAATTTATAAGTGTAAAAAAATAATAAAGTAATATATGTAACTTAAAGGGTATAAAATATAATTAAACTTAAACCGCTTCGTAAGCGAAATTTTTAGGTAAGAATTTTTCCCTTCAAAATTTTCATAATCCAATCTCATCAATCCATTTCCTTTAAATCAATCCCAACCCTTAACGAAAAGACATTTTAAAAAACCGTTCTAATTTATTAATATTCTCTCTCTATATGTGTGTGTATATATATATATATATAAATTAACATATTACTTGAGCTTGTATGAAAATAAATTTGATTCGTTTGTTTGGTGTTTCTGTCCCTGATTTCTGTTTTTCTGAGAATGAAAACTGAAATTCAGGGACATTTTTTTCCTCCTTTCATGTTTTCTGGGAACAGAAACAGAAATTTGAGAACAGAAACACTAAATGACGACACTTAAGTTTTTCCTATGTGTAACTATCATTTGTTCTTATTGTCAAACCTGGAACAGGATACAAACTTTCTGCTTACCGGTGGAGTAGAAAAAATTCTTCGTATATATGATTTGAATCGTCCAGAAGCACCGCCTAGAGATGTTGACAAGTCTCCCGGCTCGATTAGAACTGTCGCGTGGCTCCATAGTGATCAGACTATATTAAGTTCTTGCACTGATATGGGATGTGTCAGGTAATAATAATTCCTTTCTCTTGTTTTGTGGTTGTTTAGGTGGCGTTTATGTACTAGTGGTTCTGTTTCCACATTTTTGTTTATGTTCTCATAAATCTGAGAATAGAAATGAAAATAATGGGAACGGAAAACTTTGGTGGCGTTTGGTTGCAATTTGCCCCTTGGAGTTTGCTTTTTGTATCGGTTTGATCCAATCAAGTGATCAACTGATTCTAGTCAATTTTTTGCAGTTAGATCAAATTAATACAAAAAACAAACTTCAAGGGGCAAATCGCAACAATCTGAACTTCAGGGGGCAAAGTGAGGTTGTACCCAAATTGATTTAGCTGTAAATTTTTCTAGGACAGAATAAAATTGTTTCCAAATTTATGCTTCTATTCCACGATTTTGGGAACCAAAACAGTAATAAGAGAATAGAAATATTAAAAAAACACCGCCTTGCTTGCTTTTGCTTCATGATCTAATCAGTGTTTTTCGATCGAACATTTTTGGTTTTGAATACACAGATTATGGGATATGCGAACGGGTGGGGTTGTTCATACACTCGAGACTAAATCACCTGTTACGAGCGCCGAAGTGAGCCAAGATGGCCGTTACATAACAACCGCCGATGGGTTTAGTGTCAAATTTTGGGATGCGAATCAGTAAGTTTGATCTATAAATTTGGGAACAATTTATTTTATTCCCAGGAGTTTGTTCTAAAAATCTGAGACCATAACCAAAAAAAGGGTTAATTACCTTCTACCCCCTTGTACTTTAGTCTCGTTTCATTTTTATCCCCATATTTTGAAAACCTACACATCACTCCCTTCTACTATAGACGTAGAAACTCACATTTTATTCAAGAATATTTTCTGTTCCCATATTTCTGTTCCCACGTGTGTTGCAGTTTTGGATTGGTGAAGAGCTACAATATGCCGTGTACAGTAGAGTCGGTTTCTTTGGAACCCACATACGGGAACAAATTCATCGTAGGTGGTGAAGATATGTGGATTCATGTCTTCGATTTCTATACCGGTGAAGAAATTGGTGGGTATTGTTCCCCCTCCCTGTTTGTTTTATGTTTCCGTTCTCAGATTTCTGTTTCCGTCCCCCTCCCCCCCCCCCCCAAACCCCAAAGAAAAAAAATAAAAAAATAAAAATAAAAAATAAAAATAAAAAAATATATATATATATATGCACACACATATATATATGCATTGTTTGTGTGTTCTGCTCTCAAATTTTTATAACAAATTTTTCTGGAAACAAAATCAGAAACGTTGGGAACAAAAGTGTTCTTATTCTGTTCCAAGATGTTCTAAAAAATTTGTTTATTGGATGCAGCATGCAACAAAGGGCACCACGGTCCAGTACACTGTGTTCGTTTTGCCCCGGGGGGTGAATCGTATGCCTCTGGATCCGAAGACGGGACTGTCAGGATATGGCAAACCGGTTCTTTGACCCACGAAGACGGCGGGGATGCTAACCCGACCAATGGATCACTTGGGAAGCTGAAGGTCACGGCGGCAGATGAGGTTTCACGTAAGATTGAGGGCTTTCACATTGCCGACGAGGTTAAGAAGGAAGAGTTGGGAAATGCCTGATTGTTTCAGTCTGTTAGGTAGTGTTTTGGAGTACTGAAATTGAAGGGGCATGAAATTGGAATTTGAAATAATGTGTTCGATTTTCCATGCAACCAAACACTGCCTTGATCATGATTAAAAAACAAGGTGGCGTTTGGTTAGTGTTTGTACTTCCAATAAACTAAGATGAGAATTTTGTTTCTATTCTGGCATATTCTGGGAATAGAAACTTGTTTGATAACTACAATTGTCCTGATTTTTGTTTTATTTATTTATTTAAGAATAGAAACAGAAGGTGAACTTTGAGTACAATAGTAAGATTGCTACATGGGACCGGGAGGTGATGGGTTCAAATCTTGGAAATAACCTCTTTGTATACAGGGATAAGGTTGTATATATCTGATCTTTTTCAGGCTCTACAATGGAGGGAGTATTTTTGTACTAGGTTGCCTTTTATAAGAACAGGAATAAGAAATTCGCTTGGTTACAACATTTTTTTTTTCTTTAAATATATGGTGGCCGCCGGCCGGTAGAGTGGTAGTAGAAATAGTTTTCTCGGAGTGAATAAAAATTAATATTTTTTTGTTTTTCAGATTCTTAAAGAATTAAGGAATTACTCCAAAATTTTAAGAACATAGGCCCCGTTTGGTAACCATTTCCATCCCATTTCATTCCCAGATTTTTGGGAATTCTGTTTGGGAATAGCGTTTGGTAATTTTTGTTTCCGTTTCCATTTCATTCCCATTTGAGAATTGTGCCCACTTTTTTCTTAAGAAATGAGAAACAAAAAAAAGTTGTTTCTCATTATTCCCATTCCATTCCCAAAACCCATTATCACTATTCACCTACCGGCCGACCACCGTCCGCCGCCGGCCACCGTCCGCCGTCCGCCGCCGCCGCCCCGCCGGTCATCTCCGGCGACCGTCGCGGGTCACCGTCCGCCGCCGGCGGCGGTCACCGTCCGGCTGTAATTTTTCCGGCCACTTCCGGCAGTCGCCAGCGACGGCGCCACCGCCGTCTGGTCATCGCCGGCGGGGGCACCGCCGTCTCCGACGCCGGAGAACCGTCGCCGGCGGGCGGGCGACGGCGCCACTGCCGGCCGGCCAAAACTGAAAAGAGAAAAAAAAAAAAAAAAAAAAAAAGATTTTAGGATAAAATCGTTACCAAACACAATTCCCTTCCCAAAACAAAAAAAAAAAATTATCGTTACCAAACGCAATTCTACTCCCAAAAAGAAAACAAAATTCTCATCCCATCCCATCCCATTCCCATCCCACTGCTGGAATTGAAACAGAAACGGTTACCAAACGCCACCTAAATGTCTTTATGAAATGTGTTTCTATACATTAATTCCCACCTTCATTTTGGAAACGGAAACAGAAATGAGGGAACTGAAACAGAAACCAAACGGGCCCAAGTATCCCTTTTTATTACAACATTTCCTTGTAATTTCTACACTTTTGATGAGAGAAGAGATGAAATGACTGTTTAGTCCAGTGAATAGTCCTCCAGCCATATCAGCACTTCGTTCCTCTTCAACACAAGAAGCAAACAGGGGAAAAAACACAAGTCAGTAAGTGATATTATTTTGACATTTTGAACCCCACCAAATTTATCATTGTTTCACTTTGGTCCCTGTAGTTTCAATTTGAACACATGACCGTCACTTATAGTGCATCCAACTATTTATAAAAGTACGCTAAGGGCATTTTCATCCTCTCTATTTATCCTTTACAAATTCTCTCTCTCTCTCTCTCTATATATATATAACTTACATTATAACTCTATTTTTACTTCTGAACATTTAGGTAGGAAGGAGAATGGGAGGGGAAAAAAAGAGAAGAGTAAAATTCCTATAAATCCATTTAAAAACAGTTAAATGTATAACAAGTGACTATTTTCTGTTCAAAATTATAATGGAAATAATGACTTGGACTGTAGTGAGATGATTAAGAAACTTTAAGGTATTATATGTTTTAAATTAAAATTATGGGGACCAAAGGGAAATTTTGGTCAAAACATGTGTCAAAACTCTAAAGTTGTGCTTTAAAGAGCACAAATTACATTTAGTACCCCTAAAATTTAGGAGTAATTGTACATTACTCCACAAAATGTTTTGTGCTCTTGGTGTACCTATTAACCTGTGATTACTTGTTTGTCCAGTATCGACACGTAACCTATTTGCGGTCGCTTGTATATCCAACAAACAAACACACAAATTACATTTTATACCCCTAAAGTTTTGGATACAGTTTATCTAACCCTTTTGATTTTTGTGCATCACAACCGTTATAGCAACAACAATAACAATAGTAATTTAAGTATAACGGAAAAGGCGAAATTATTTCATACCATTATGTAACTCCATGTTCGACCGGGATCATTGTATCGAGCGAGCAAACAACCGGTTTTCGGTTTTAGACCATCATCAAGAAGGGTAGCCCTCAATGCCTTCTCTTTCTCAAGAACAACATCTTCCATTGGCTTCCCACTGAATTTCAATGCAGCAGCAATTCCACCTTCAACTTTCCTCAACCTAATTTCTTCTTGATTTGGATTTGGTAAACTGGGAAATTTGCAATTTAGACCCATAAAGTTTTGATTTAGTGTCTAATTGGCCCCAATAGTTTCAAAAGCAACATATTTTAGCCCGAGGTTTGGATTTGGTGTCAATTTGACTGCAGACAATAATTTTAGGGGTATTTTTATCACCTCCATGTCAGTTAAAAGCGCGATTTTCCCATTTTTAGTTGAGAATATGATATATTAGGCCATGTTTGGTTACTGTTTTCGTTCCCTGATTTATGTTCCCGCTCTCAAAATTTTGGGATTAATGTACAGAAACACATTGTTAAACATATTTCTGTTCGCAAAATTTTGGGAGTAATTTGACAATAATTCCTGAATTCTTTAAGAATCTGAGAAACAACAAATGTTGATTTCTATTCACTTTCACAAAACTTATTCTCACTACCATTACGTTGGCTATCACCACTCCGTGACAACCACCACCCTGCTGGCCACCACGACCACTCCGGCCACCATATATATAAAGAAAAACAAAACGAACGAATGTTGTAACCAAACATGTTTCTTGTTTTGTTCTCATAAATTAAAAGAAACAATTTCAAGCCGATGGTCGTTGTCAAACATGTTTCTATTGTCGGAAAACTCTAGAATGGAAACAAAATTTCCATCCCAGTTTATTGGAAGTAGAGACAGAAAAGCAGAAACACTAACCAAACGCCACCTTACATACCTGCTAACGTCTTTTTCGGACGGAAGGACTATTTGAATTGACACTTTCGACCTCCCGGAATCGAATGCCTGAGTGAAGACAGGGGTAGTCATGGGTATCTTCTCCGTTGTTGAATTCTTCCCAAATATATACCTACAAGAACGTAGAATTAATTAGGAAATTCTTTAGGAGATGGGGAAAAAAAGGGAAAAGAAATTTACCCTGCAACGGAATTGAAGCCAGTTGAACCAGAAAGCTTGTCACCATCGGTTTCTACGATTACGAATGGTGCGTATTTTCGGACCTATAATTCCATTTGAAAATCTAAGAAACGGTTTATTTTACGGGTTTTTGGTGAACAATTCATGAAATTAAAAGTTTTGCCCATGCAGTCCACGCACTACATTAATTTTTTGAGAAGTTCAAATTTACTGTATCACATAAAAGTCATTGTTTCCGTATAAAAAATTATAATAACTTTTATTGCGTACAGTGATTTTGGACTTTTGACAGAATTACCGGATTTCTCAAAAAAATTATGTACCGAGTGGTTTGAATGAATTGTGAATTACAAATTCTGGGGTTATCGCAAATTTTTAATGTTCCCGTGTTTCTGGTTTTTCCCCAATTTTCTAGGAACAAAAACAAAAACACCAAACAAATGTCGCCTTAAGAACATGCAACAAACCTCGTACAATGCCGTTCTTTTCAGTATCTGATATCTAGGCGACTCCAATTCTGGAGTCTTGTAAATTCGAAGCTGGAAATAATACAAGTAAGAATCGATACGAGTTGAAAAATTGTTATTCTTTTTTCGGATAAATTTCACTTTACACCCTTGAACTTTGGATGCTGTCGCACTTTGTCCCTTAATATTTCAACCCCCTGAAGTCTACTTTTCATATCAAATTAATCCGATTTATTGATTCTGTCCAATTTTTGGGCAAAAGTTCAAGGGTGCAACGCGAAACATAACCTTTATTCCATTAATTTTGTCTCGTAGTCTCATGTGCAAGCGACAACAATAAACTCCAACAATAAAATTGTCTTTGGATCAAATTGATACAAAAAGCAATATTCAGGGGGCAAATTACAAAAATTGAAATATTGAGAGGCAAAGTGACATTGTACTAAAACTTCAGGGGTCCAAAGTGTAATTACGCCTTTTTTTTTTTTTTTTAAATCGACCGCATAAGACATACCTGCTTTATTACATCCCATAAACCCTCTACAGAAAAATAATCATTGTTCTTTATAGAATCCCAATAATCCTACAAAAAAGAATACAAATAATAATTAAAAAAAATTAAATTAAATTACCAATTTGGTCATGTACGCATTTTTGTTTTTCTAAATCTACTTCCAATAAATTGGGATGGAATGGGATGGGATGGGATGAGATTCTGTTTCCGTTCTGGAGAATTTCAAAAATAGAAACATATTTGATAATGATCATTGTCTTGAAATTGTTTCTTTTAATTTATGACACCAGAAACAAGAATCCCGTTTGGTTGCAACATTTGTTTTCTTCTTTAAATGTATGGTGGTCGGCGGGGTGGCGGTAGGAATAGTTTTGTGGGAATGAATAGGAATTAACAATTTTTTATTTCTTAGATTCTTAAAGAATTATAAAAATAGTTCAAAATTACTCCCAAAATTGAGAATAGGAGCGTGTTTACCAAACTGTATATTAATTTCAAAATTTTGAGAGCAAGAACATGAATCAGGGAACAGAAACATATCCAGATTCTTACCACATGGCTGCAAAACTTGAGTGTGTCTGGGTTGATGCCCATTACAGAAGTTCCTGTAAAGACCAATTCAGGCTTCCATGGAAGGAGAATGAACCTCATTACCATTGTCCATCTTGTAGTTATTTCGTAAGGTCCTGTCTATAGCAACTGAATCAGTAAAATAAACAAATGCTAGTTTTGTGTAAGTCAGGTCAGGTCGGGTATAAGGATAAATTTGTCATTACATAAAATTCTGTAGATTATTTAACCGTTGCACTTAATTGCGAAGCATGACGGGATAAGTGTTAACGAAAATATTATGGAGATGTAAATTGTAAACAAATTAAAAATAAAAAATGAAGGACGAAAATTCCATTTTTATACATAATAATGTAAAAATCTATGAATATTAATGGGAAAAAATTACGCGACACCCCTTGTCATTTGGAAAACTATACACAACTCTCATTTTGAAAAAAGGTAATTACTGTTAATTTTTGAATTATTTTGTATTTTTTCCTATATTTAATTGTATAACTATGATATATGCTGTTGATTTTTTTTTCTTTCTATAATTTGTTGTTGATTTTTTTTTCTTTCTATAATTTGTTGTGTTGATGGCGGGTGGTGGTGGTAATGAATATTTGTTGTGGTGATCAATGATGATAACAAATATTTACTGTAGTAGTTATGGTGATAGTGAATATTTATTGTGGTGGTGACCGTGATGGTAATTTTTTACCGTGGTGCTAGCGGTGATGGTGAATTTTTACTATGGTGGTGACAGTGATAGTAAATTTTTACAGTGGTCGTGGTGATGGTGAATTTTTTCTACTAGTTGCTGAAAATAGCGATGTTGATAGCAAATATGTAATGTAGAGATCTAGCTATGGAAAAAGCGCACCTGTTTAGCCCAATGAAGCTGAAAATCAGGGCGGAAGAGCTTCTTCAACAGATCAATGTTGAAGAGATACCCACTTATGGTATCGTGCTTCGTAATCGGGTCCCGGAACCTGACCCGCTCGTCGTACGCCGTCCGATCGATTCCCTGGTCGTCGAAGAGGTGCGGCAGATCCTCGTACAAGAAATCCACCAGTCGCTTCGTCTCCACCGCCGATTTGGGGGGGCTCTGTTCCGCCGCCAGGCTTGATCGGACGGCCCATTTGAATTGTTTGCTAGGACAGAGAGGTAATGCTGTGGGTTTTATGGCGGAGGGTCTCCGGAAATTTAGCCGCGGGGAGTGAAGTGGCCGGAAAATATGGTCGGAGAGATGTGCGACGCCCATCCGGGTTGTACTTTCGTGTGGAAAGACGAAGTCACACACTCTCCAGACTTCATTGAGGTTTTCTCCTCTCTGGTTTTTGACACTTTGTACCCCGAAGTTTCACTATTATCTCACTTTGATCCTCAAAAAGTTTTCTCATTTTAGACGGCAAATAGTCACTAGGGATGAAAATTAAACCCGAAAATGTGGATTACCGAACTAAATCAAACCAAATGGTTTGGTTTTAAAATTGGTCAAAGTCAAGACTTTGGTTACGGTTTTGGTTTCAGAGGTGAAAACCGTAGCAGTTTTGGTTTTAAATCGTGAAACTAAACCGCATAACCGTTATATTTTAGATATATATATATTTTTTTTATATAAAACCCCTAGTTTTTTATTTAGTTAATATATATATATATATATATATATACCACTGCTCGCTGTTTTTATTTATTTTTATTTTTTATTATATGTGAATTTTATGTGTTATACTTTAATTATGTTTGAGAAGTTTATTGTGTAACAGTTAATCATTTTGAGGTTTAGTTTTGATATTGTTTGGAATTTATATTTTTTATTTTAGTTATGTTTTTGTTTATAATTTTACGAACTTGACTTATCAGAGAAAATTAATAAATATAAGAAAAAAAAAACCTTAACGGCATGTTTGGTTGAATGGAATCGAGGGCGGAATGAAATTGCATTCCACCCTCGATTCCTATTCCGTTGTTTGGTTCTCCAATGGAATCACTTTTGTGATTCCATTGAAATGAAATTGGATGGAATGAGATTCCATTTGAGATGTGGTGGAATGGGATTCCAACCCAATGGAATCAATATCTTAAATTACATAATAGCCCTTATAATTAAGGCCTTGAAAATTGAGAACAAAAATAGAAATTAGAAAACATAAATTGAAATTAGAGAACAGATAGTTGGGAATAGAAATAGAAAATTGAGAACAGAAACTGAAAATTGAAAATAGAAACAGAAAATTGAGAACATAAACCGAAAATTGAAAACAAAAACAGAAAATTAGAGAACAAGAAATTGAGAACATAAATTAAAAATTGAGGACAAAAACATAAAATTAGAGAACAGAAAATTGAGAACATAAACTGAAAATTGAGAATATAAACTGAAAATTAAGAACAAAAATATAAAATTAGTGAATGAAAAATTGAAAACGAAAATTGAAAATTGAGAACAAAAACATAAAATTAGATAATAGAAATAGAAAATTGAGAACAAAAACATAAAATTAGATAATAGAAAATTGAGAAACGGAAACCAAAAATTGAGAATAAAAACAGAAAATTGAGAACAAAAACAAAAAATTGAGAATATAAACTGAAAATTGAGAACAAAAAATAGAAATTAGAGAACGAAAAATTGAAAAAGGAAACTGAAAATTGAGAACAAAAACAGAAATTAAAGAATAGAAACTAAAAATTGAGAACAAAAATATAAATTAGAGAACAAAAACTTAAAATTGAGTTGAATAGTGAAATATAATAAAATGAAGAAAAGAATAGAATAGTGAAATATAATAAAATTTTATTATAACCAACCAAGAAGAGAATGGAATAATAATTTTATAAGGGCAAAAAGGAAATTTTACTGTATTTAACTATTCCATTCTTTCTTTCATTCCATACCAACCAAACAAGAGAATGGAATAGTGATTCTATTATATTCCTTCTCTCATTCCATTACTTCTTCCATTCCATTTCACCCTCATTCTATTCCGTCCAACCAAACATGCCGTAACGTTTTTTTTTACGGCTTAGCTAGGGGTATTATATGTTGAATTAAAACTAAGGGACTTAAGTGAGATAATGGTCAAACTTAGGGGTAAAGAGTGTTAAAAACTTTTTTTTTGAGAAGTAATTAATATGAAGGAAATCTTAGCCATCCAAAGGAATGGTTGGCATTTGTTGCAGAATAGTATTCAAATTTTAAAAATATGACGTTTTTGCACTTTGCACCCTTGAATTTTTAAATAAATCTTATTTTAGCCTCTACACTTTTAATTTGAGCTGAAATATCTAAATCATGTCAAGTCAATCCAAATCAATAACTCTGTCATTTTCTGTGACTGAAATTATCCATATGTCAAACAAGAAATCATCCATATGGCTGTATTATGTCATAAAAAATGACGGAATGACTGACTTGACAATTAACACTATTTGAATATTTCGGGTTTAAAGTATTCAAATTAAAAAACAAGGAATAAAGTAGATTTTTTCCAAAACTTCAGGGTGCAAAATACAAAAAGCTCTAAAAATATTTTTATTTACTCCTTGGAATATAATTACTTTTTAATTAACTACTTAAATTTAAATTTTTTGATAGTGACATACAAACAAGCTCGATATATATTTAGACACGTATACTTGTCAAATGGGCTTTTTCAACCACTCAATGTTTTTTGGTTTTATATATTGATTATTTTTATCTTCAAAATATAAAATAAAAAAATAAAATAATATATATATATATATATATATATATATATATATATATTTTTTTTTTTTTAACAAGTGCGCACTTAGGAATCAAGCTGAAAAGGATGTATTAATTCGATGATTGATTGAACGTGAATAACCATTCTTTCAACAACATTAACTTATTTATTTATTTTAGGATAAAGTGTGTCCAAATCAAGCTATGCGTATCTCAATTAATTATTTTTTTAGACAATTTTAAAGACGTATTTTTTTACATTGATTTAATACATTTAGAATTAGAGTCAAAATTTAATTCGTGTAATACTCTTTAGGAGAGTCAAATTCCGGTTGACAGAAAAAAAATGCACCTCCCATTGCCATCCACTTGACTAATACTTTTTGGGTTAAAAAAATTTGCCGTTTAATGTAAGAGGATTTCTCATTAAAGATTATTTTTCATTACCAGAGATGTTAGTGCGGTTGATAAAGAAATTTTTTCCATTTCTTTGTCAATTAGGTTTCGACTCTTCTGAAGAATACTCCGAGAATTAAATTTTGAATTGAATTTTAAACGCACCAGGTTAATATAGGGCAGTGCGTTCTTAAGATCGTACTGAAAGGTGATTAGTGAAAGTGTACGTATACTGACCTGGAGAAATCTTATCGTAAAATCCAAAAAACAAAATTAATTTTCATTAAATTTAGTGTTTTAAGTATTTTAAGAGAGAGAATATCTAAGAATAAAAACACTAAACCCATAGCTATTTATTTATTTATTTTTTTTAGGTATAAACTTCCGGTATCAGATAACTGCATTGGATTTCGACTAATTCGAATTGAGTTAGGTCGGACCACAAGGGCGGCAAAGCTCTCCCTACTGAGTTTTAACGCAACAACATTCTCAAATTTTGAACCAAGAACTTTGGTTAAGTTATAACAGTCCCTCATCTACTCACTGGGTGGTCCATAACTTATCTTTTACAAATGCACATATGCTTCCATCCATCATCCATCACATACACACACATATATATTTATATATATATATGCACACCCACCAAACATGTGTCCCTTGAGTTGCCATGTTGACATTCTTGTAACATATGTCGACACGTGCACTGCACATTGCTCCCCCCTCTTTGCCACCGCCGGTCACGGGCCCAACGTGCCCCGGCCAACGCCAGTGCCCTTACTTGTATATGATGACACCATCTTTTCTCTCTCTCTCTCTCTCTCTCTCTCTCTCTCTCTCTCTCTCTCTATATATATATATATATATATATATATTATCTTACTCCATGTTATCACAACAATTAAATATTCTTCTAAACCTTAAACTTTTTCTTCACTTTCCCAATAAATAAAAAGAAAAAAGAAATTGTTTCTCGTACCACAGATGATGATGAGCTTTGATCACCACCATGATATGCATGAAGATGACGATCAACTTCATCCTGATCCTGATCATGTTCATGATCCACCGACATCGAGTCTGAAAGTAGATTTTCATCATGGGAATGGTGGAGATGACTATGATCTCCCGATGGCATCCATGGAAGACGATGGAGACGACGACGACGATTCAGATGGTGATTATGATTATGCTCCCGCCGCTTGAAAACCTTAGTTTTATGAAGACTTGAAAACCCTAGTTTTTATTTTCTATTTTAGGGTTTTGTTCCTGGTTGAGCCGAAATGAAACCCATATATATATATATATTGGTAAATGGCATGGCTTGTCTTTGTGTTAGCTTATTGACACTGTGGGCCGGGAGCTCCCTGACTACTTGCCGTGTAGCGAGGGAGGCTCTTCCCCTCAAATTCTAATATAATCAATATATATATATATATATATATATATATATATATATATAAATAAACAGAGGATTTTGTTGCTGAGTGTTTGTCTTTAGAAACTTCAGATCGAAAAGACTGCTTGATTATCATGTGTACCTCTAATGATTATGAGAATGAATTATTTAAAGATTATATAGTACGATGATGTTTTTAAGAAAATCACGGGCCATGATGTTGGTAGTCAATTTAAAGTACTTAAAAAAAATATTTAAAGATTAAACGTGAGTGCCATGTTTTTTTTTTTTTTTTTTGTTATTACATGATTATTTAATTCACAAACTAGTTAAAATAGAGTCAAAAGTATGATTCGTTATGACTATTTCCATGTTGATGACTTGATGATTCCTGTAGTTGTTTCTTACATATGATCACTTGCTCGTGATCCATTCTTTTATTGCGTAGAGTAGTTTAGTTTTATTTCTATATCAAGCATAATAATATTTATTGCTATCACTTTTATATTAAAATATTTAGTGGAAAGACATATGTCATTTTGATACTTTATAATTTTTCTAGATATTGATACAATTATTGTTAGCAACAAATTGTTGTTGTATTTTTATTATAATATTTGCATGTACGGTTGATCCTTATTACTTCTAAATATTTGTGCTTTCGCTGTTCTCGATCATATGATCTCTAAAGTTGCTACAAGACCGGAGCTCTAGTTAGAGACTCATGATAGTTTTGTTTCTAGCTCGGCCTGTAACACTTGGTATCATAGCCTGATGGTTTGTGGATGTCTCGGCAGGTGATCGAACATTTTTTTATAAGCGAGTGATCGATCATTTTGGGGGTTATGAGATGACTGATTGCTCAAAAATAGTAGTATTGATCTAGCGCAAAATTTAATAGTATAACATTTGAGTATGAGTGTCGAATCACAGAGATTTGTTATAATTATTAATTTTTTCTTATTTTTTGAATTGAAGTAAATAAGTTGGTTGGCTTTCTCTTAATTCTGACGACTAAATTGCAGAAAATTAATTCGTTTAAATATAAATATAGGAAAAGCTCGGATTAGAGTTCATGTGCATGTTCTTTTATTATTCCAATAATGTCTACTTCTCCCTAATCTAATTGTGTGTATCATTAAACAATTCTGGCTACAAACTAAATTTACTACGAAAGATGAATTGATCCCACTTATTTGGTATGTATTATCTTCACAATTCGTTTATTACATTAACTAATTTAAGGCGAATCAATTGCCGTATCAATTCCCAAGAAATTTGGTTGTATAACCATTAGATCCAGACCACAGGTTATAGATCTAACACCAAAATATATATGAATAAACTCAGAACTAATAATCTCTACAAAATACATATAACACAAATTTATTGAAAAGCATTTGTTAAAACATAAATCCTTATCATACAATCATTACATATATACAAGATAAAGTAAAGAAAGAAATTACATGGAAAAATCTGTAATATAGTACAACCCTAACCCAAGTTGAGTGATTAGCCGCTCATGCTAGCGTAGAGCAACATTGTTTGTCTCAGGTCTATGATTTTTCTTGTTGTTCTTCACCAATTGCTCTCAAAATAAAACCAATGGATGAATAAGAACGGCATCCCAATGTCTTTTTCTCTTCCATCCGCCTTCCAAAAATGCTCCCCTGAATATTTGTTTCCCCGAAATTAGGGAAGGCACGCCCCATTCTAGGCAAGCTCTCCGTCATGAACCTGACTTAGCCCAGATGGAGGTCACGATGGTGACGGCCAAAGGTTGTGATGCCCACCTTGGCCAGTGGTCTTGATTATTTTCACTTAAAGTTGCTGTATTTCGGAGTTCGAGCTCCACACTTGTACAATTCATGATAATAGATTATTGTCAATCAAAATTCTCTCAAAATACTAATAAAATTATAGGTTTGGAAGGAAAAATAGGTGCACAATTGAGAACAATCAATGACCCCTCCCCTTTAATTGCCATTGATTGAGGCTTCGCATGAGAATTGTAGATGAGTCAATGTGGGCAACACTTTGCTCAAGCGAGTTGAGTCTTTTATCGACATGGTTTTCACAACTTGGTCAAACTACATCAGAGATATTTTACCAAGAACTTCGAAAGAAATTTCCCCTTCATCCGGTTGAGAAACATCTGATTTGACATCGTGTCTCTAGAGTTATGTCATTCTAGAGTTAGGATTTTGGGGAATAAGGCACAACCATTGTCATGGTGGATAGATCTTCGAGTGTTACGGCCGTGTCTCTATGACTTCAGTAATTTTACTCCAAGGATATTGACACCATTAATTTTTGAAGTATGATATTCAGTGGTGGAATGTACCAAGGAGTATTATCTATGACAAAGATATTAGGTCCAGAAGGTCATCCGTAAACGAATTTATCAATCTTCTTTGGTCACGTCTTAAATTCTCGATTTGCTAAGTGCTTTACTATCAACATGGGTTCTAGTGAGATTCCCGTAGACCAGTAGCCACTGTCTACTCATTCGATGGATGAACTCTAAAGGGTAAAGTATGTGAGATTCTACATCTTCAACAAATGAGGTAAATTGAATGTTGCGAACAAATATTCTTGTCACACCGCACCCTGGGCCCCCAGCCCTCAAGGCCGGACGTGTCGTCGACTTGATATTACCCGACTGACCAATCAATATATATATAAACATGTACTGCTATCAATTTTTTTTGGCAAAAAAATATTTACTGACTTCGAAACTCAGAAATACACGTGTCCCAAATATCCAAAACAAAATTAAAAAAAAAAAATTGAACCTTTCACGGTTCATACCAGTCCTGCCAATCCTAAAAAACGACACCACCCTCTGATTCTACCTAGTGCCAGTCGTGAACCCATTTCTAGCTGAGGTACTTGAGACCAAATATGTTAACGTTGTACTATTTTCATAAAATAAAAATAATTTATGGATTAAGTATAATTATCAAATATTACTTTTCAAAACATAATATAAAGATAACTGGACACTGAGTGAAAATAAAATTCCATTGCTATTATCACAATAAAATAAATACATTTAAATTAACCAATCAGATTATTTTGAAATATAATAAAATACCGTACACATATTTTTCTACTAGCCACATGATCATTTCACCTCATGAATGAAAGTTATGATAGTAACGTAACCTGTACAACTGTGCAATCTAAGGTTGCCATTAGTGTTAGGGCCATTTAATATCTCCAATGGTTGGAGCCAACACGTAGTATCGACCACCATATCATGATGATAATCATTATCGTCAACAACAACAACAACATATATCAACCACTTGTAAGACTTGCCCTCCTGTTAGGTCGCACACGTCCTACAGGACATGCACTCCTGTTAAGACCAACATCATCCCGCATGACATGCTCTTCTGTCGGGATCACACTATGGTATAGTCGGATAATAAATAAAATTCCTTTCCATGCTTAAAAATTTATTTGATCCACGTAACGTTATAAAATCGTTTTCTTTTTTTTAGTTCGAAAATACAGTTTAATAGTTTATATAGAAGATAATATACTCACTTCGATTTTTGCGCTACTAAATACGCTACTGTCGTACTGCAGATGTGGTTGACGTTACTTGTGAACCTAACAACGACATGAACTAAACTAAGAATTTATTTAAATAAATCAAATATGCAATGCGTGACACTAAAATGAAATTTTTTCCATTCCCAATTTTTTGATTATACGAACTTAATAAACGCCCAATTTCTTAAGTAAATATTAACTGTACAAAAATTATTATAATAATGATTACAATTTTTTTTCTTATTAATAATATAATCTACACAAAAATATTAATTGACTGTTAAAAATATTATTATTAGTCAACAAAATACTAAAAATTGTATTTTTAATATAATTTACAATTTTTATCTTAAATTGTATTCTTCGCAAATTGGATAGATCTATATATACAAATATTCTCACTATATTTTTCGAGTCCACGTATATATATTTTTGGCATATAAATGTACATGTGGACATGTCCGTACCAATTGTCCCATAAATTAAACGTAATATATATATATATATATATATATATATATATATATATATATATATATATATATATGGTTTAAGTTTGTTTCTTTCTTTAAGAAGGAAATAAACTTCAACCAAACACTTTACTTATTTATTTACATTAATTATCTCTCTTGAAATAAAAAAATATTAATTATATTCCAAAACTTTTAAAAGTCAAAATTAAAATTAATATATTAGTCCCTAAAATTTTTAAAACCAAACTTTTAAATATCCTAATAACCCCTAAAATTTTAAGGAAATATTTTCCAAAAGTCTCATCCCATAAAAATATTACTTTATGGAGTCCTGTAACAGTGATTTTTTACTCATGAGATGGTCCTTAGAAAGTTGTTTTTGGAATCTTGGGACCTCTAAAAAAGTCTCGCAAATTTTTAAAGTAAAACTTAAATAGCATATTGAACAACCTTATTTTTCTAAATGTTCTAAAATGAAATTAAAAATATGCATGCGCAAAAATTAGGCTTTACAATTCTTCCCTCCTATAAGAAATTTCGTCCTAAAATTTTAGTTACCTTAAACGAATAAATGCAAATATTTATTTCTCATCTCCTCTTCTCTTTCTCACGTTGCCTCTTCCACGAAGTGACTACGCCATAGCACTTTCACCAACGAGATCGTTTTCATCCACAATACTTGATTTTTACGGCTTAGAATCTGTATTGGCTTTTCAACATATGACAAGTCCTCCTTCAATTCGATAGGTTGAGAAGTCAACACATGTGAAGGGTCTGACACATATTTTCTAAATATTGATACGCGAAAAACATCATGTAATCTAGATAATTCTGGCAGCAGAACTAGTTGATAGGCCATTGTGCTAACCCGTTCTAGAATCTTGTATGACCCAATTTACCTCGAACTTAGCTTTCCTTTCTTCCTAAATCTCATTATGCCCTTCCACGGGGATATACATAAAAACACTTAATTATCCACTTCAAATTCCAACTCTCGTCTACGCTTGTCAGCATAACTCTTTTACCGATTCTGAGCAGTCTTCAGTCTTTCCTGAATCACTTTGACCTTTTCTACTGTCATCTGAGCTATGTTAGTCATCAACAATTTTTGTTCTCTAGCTTTAGTCTAACAGACTGGAGTTCTGTATCTTCTGCCATACAAGGCTTTATACGGTGCCATTTCAATTGCCGAATGGTTGCTATTGTTATAGAAAAATTCCATTAACGTTAAATGATCATCCCAGCTACCAAAAAATTCTAAAACACAACCCCTCAACATATCCTCTAATGTCTGAATCGTACGCTCTGATTGACCATTTGTTTGAGGATGGAAAAATGTACTGAATTTTAACTTGGTACCCAGAATAGCTTGAAGACTTGGCCAGAATTTTGACGTAAATCTCGGATCTCTATTTGATACTATGGAAACTGACGCACCATGAAATCTAATAATCTCCTCAATATACAATTTTGCATACTTGTCCATGGAGTACATCGTTTTCACAGTCAGAAAATGAGCAGACTTGATAAGTCTATTAACAATCACCCAAATAGAATTATGCACCTTTTGAGTATGGGCAAACCTGCAACAAAATCTATCGTGATATGTTCCCACTTTTCTTCTGGAAAAGACAAAGGCTGCAATAATCCACCTGGAAACTGGTGCTCGATCTTGATTTGCTGACAGACGAGACACTTGGCAACAAACTTTGCAATTTCTCATTTCATTTCATTCCACCAATAGTGTTCTCGCAAATCCCGATATATTTTGGTACTACTTGGATGCATTGCATATGTTGAGCTCTATGCTTCCTTTAAGATATTTTTCTTCAAATCAGCATTATTAGGCGCACACAATCTATTCTCAAACATTAAGCCTTCATCATTATATCTGACGCGATAGTCGGTTCTCTGACCATTTTTTACTTCATCTCTGATCTTTCCTAATTGGATATCCAACTTCTGCGCTTCTATAATACGGTTGATTAACGTCGGTCTTAAGGTCGAAGTCGTAAGCAATGCTGCCGTCTGACCAATTGCCAACTGGCCTGTAACAGCCCAACTTCCCAGGGCCGTCATTTGGTTTATCCTATTGGAGAAATAATACTAACCGAATCACCAATATTTTTATTCTATATAATCGGATAAATTTTACAAATACCGGCAATGATTTTAGTTGTCGATTTTACAATGGTAACTAATAAATATAATAATTACAATTTAAATACAACCAAATAACCAATTTATTTTGAATTAATCTGAGAAATTTATCAAACAATGGTGATAATCACAAATATCCAATTGATTGATTCAATTTTTTTTTTCACCGGTACATAATAAATTCACTATTACAAAAATAATTAGAAATTCAAATGAAATTCCTGTAGTCACATTATTTTAAATACCCAAATAAATTCTTGGTACCGGTCAATTTAATACTAACGTTTAAATTTGTAATTTAATATACAATTATGGTGACAATTATAATTATCGCTTTAAATTTTACTATACGACGATAACAATTATCGCCTTTACTACTAGACCGAATGATTAAAATTTTGTTTAAATAAAAATCCGACAAATATGATTAAATTATAACATACGCATAAGTTAATTTAATCCATGGAAAACTAATAAGCTATTAAATTGACTATTATATATAACTTAACCACTTAAATTAAGTGAAATTTGAATTGAGCAACCAATTGGTTTTAAAACTAATAGCCGCAAAAGTACTCTTTTTTTTTTTTTTTTTTTCAATTTGCAAACCAAAGGAGAATCAAACAAACCCTTTAGGGATTTATATTCCTAAAAACCTTAGAAAAGAAACAGAATACGAGGAACAATTCAACAGTGTTCAAGGAATTTCGTTCTTAAAAAATATGAAACAGGAAACAAAAAAAAACAAGAGTTACTGTACCCAGAGTTCTATAACTCACCATTTTTTAAATGACAAAAGAACACTTAATATAAAATAATTAAAATTGAATTAAAGAAGAAGTCGAAATCTCCCACAGTCTGAGTTGCCCAGCCAAGATTCATGCCCAATTCGAATGTCTGATTTTCCATTCATTAAACATACCAAAAATAAAATGGAGAAATAATAGTGACTTAGAATAATTAATATTCCATTTTATCCAAATCTGATCAATTCCACAACTACGATGAGAATTGTAACTATTAAATTATCGAGTTAATTTTACAACTGTAAATAATAAATACGTTATTACAAATTAAATAGAAGTTCAACTAAATTCTTGTCGCCATTTCGTTCTCACTGTCCATGCAATCAAAACTGTGGGGTTGTGAGCCAATACCCAGTTGAACTCCAACCCCTCTAATACGTGCATTTAATTAACTTGACAAATAAATCACATTGGCCAAATTTTCACATACTCATAATTATTTTACAAAATTTACCAGTTAAAATTCAACAACCACAATAACATACATCACACAATAGAAAAATTAAATATACATATTAAAGAGTTAGAAATTCTATCTGACATTCGAAGTTGAAATCCGAACTGAAATAATCCAAACATTCTAATATACATATATACGTGTGTGTGTATATATGTATATATTTGGGTTTCTTTCCAATTCCACGTTCTGCGGCTCCAATTTCCTTTTTTTTTTTTTGGCCCAAAGGTTATAGAAAAACATATGTAGTATATATATATAGCGAGAGAGGCCATTGATCATCCCATTATCCCTTATTATTATCATTATTATTATTATTTTTATATCTATAATTATAAATATAACACGTAACAGATGACTCATGAATTGAAATCATGAGTCATTTATATTAAAAATTACATTAATGACTTTCTTAAAATAAAGAAAATATTTATTATATCCCAAAACTCTTAAAAGTATTTTTTAAATAACTCAATAGTCCCAAAAAATCAATTAAAAATAAACATTTAACTCCAAAAAATTATCAAATATTATTCATATCATAAATTTACAAAACAATTCCAAAAATATTAAACTCGTCTAAAATAATATTTTCAAAGATATAAATTTTTGGGGTATTACATGGCATCTAAGAGATCTCAGCTCGACATATAGGTTAGTGTGAACAACTTGTAAATGTGCAACCGAACCCGCCGATTTTTGACTCAATGCATCTGCAACAACATTGGTCTTTCCTGGGTGATAATGAATAGTACAATCATAATCCTTAATTAACTCCATCCAATGTCTCTATCTCAGATTTAATTTCTTCTGAGTAAACAAATATTTCAAACTTTGGTGGTCAGTGTATATCTTGCAAGTCTCGCCATACAGATTATGTCTCTAGAGTTTCAAGGTAAATACAACCGCCGCTAACTCCAAATCATGCATCGGGTAGTTACGCTCATGATTCTTTAATTGTTGAGAGGCATATGCAATCACATGGTCATGTTGCATCAGTACACAACCTAGCCGCTAGTGTGAAGCGTTACTGTAAATCACAAAGCCACTACCTTTTGTCGAGAGAGAAAGAATTGACGCTGATATCAGTATATTTTTCAGCTCCTGGAAACTCTGTTTACATTTGTCAGTCCACTCAAATTTAGATTCTTTATAGGTCGAACGGATCAACGGGGCTGCTATAATAGAAAATTCTTGTACAAACCAGCGATAGTAACTCGCTAATCCCAGGAAGTTTCGAACTTCTGTCACACTTTTTGGCCTTTCCTACTGAATCATGATTTCGACTTTCTTTGGGTCAACTTGAATACCATCACCCGAGATAACATGCCCTAGGAATACAACTCTATCCAGCCAAAACTCACATTTATTGAATTTCGCATATAATTGATTCTCTCGCAAAATCTGTAGCACAATCTTGATATGCTCTGCATACTTTTCTTTATTTTGGAAATAAATCAATATATCATCAATGAACACAATGATAAACTAATCTATATAAGATTGGAAGATCCGATTCATTAGATCTATAAAAGCAGTAGGGACATTTGTCAACCCAAATGATATAATTAGAAATTCATAATGTCCATACCTCGTACGGAATGCCGTCTTCAACATATCACTGTCTCTGACTTTCAACTGATGATATCTTGATCGAAAATCTATTTTGGAAAATACCCTGGCCTTCTGCAACTAATCGAACAAATCATCGATTCTAGGAAACATGTATTTATTACGAATCGTCATCTTCTTAAACTGCCTGTAATCGATGTGCATCCTCTGAGTGCCATCCTTCTTCCTTATGAATAACGCTGGAGCTCCCCACATAGAAACACTAGGTCTGATAAACCAGTGGTCTAACAGATCTTGCAACTGAATCTTCAGTTCTTTTAGCTCGGTAGGTGCCACACGATACGGTGAAATTGATATAAGGGAAGTTACCGGAAGTAATTCGATAGTGAATTCAATTTTCCTATCTACTGGCAACCCTGATAATTCTTTTGAAAATACATCGGGATAATCCCTGACCACTGGGATATCTGCCACCTGTATCTCATTCTGACGGTATCAATTACATGCATGAGGTATCCTTGACATCCCTTCTTTAATAATTTCTTGGCTTCTAGAATTGAAATCAAACTAATAGGGGTATTGATTCTGTTCCCCGAAAGTACAAACTCTGACTTTCTTAAGAGTTGAAAAGTAACTTCCTTTCTAAAACAATCGACTGTGGCATGATAGTTGGATAACAAATTCATTCTTAGTATCACATCAAAATCGTGAATATTCAGGAGTAATAGATTTATCGACAATTCTCTATCACCAACACGAAATAGACTGTTTTTATACACACTATCTATTAACACTGACTCGCCCACAAGGGTAGAGATAATAATACCATATGACAGAGAAGTAGAAAATTTTCCTACATGCATCATAAAGGTTGCCGATACAAATGAATGAGTAGAATTGGGATCGATAAGTATACGTGCATCTCTATCATACAAAGACATGATACTTGTAACCACATTCAGGGTAGTTTGGGCGTCCTGCTGGGTAGTAGCAAATACTTGACCTCGAGTTGGAAGTCTACCGACCGATCCTCTACCTCACCCTTGAACACTGCTAGGACCAACACTACCCATACTGCTCGCAGAAGGTGTAGGTGTAACAACAGATTTAAGACAATATGGAGATACATTCTGTCACCACCCAGAATACGATTGTCGTAGGCCTTGGCTCCTAACCGATTAATCGGCTGTCGGAGCCCGAGGAAGTTGTGGTCGAGGCCAAGTCCTCGAGAGGTGCTGCCTAAATATCTGCTAAATGGCTTGAACCTACTCTTCTTGTAATGTTCACAACTTTAAACAGCTTCCTAAACATCTTTCTCTACTAATTTTGCCGTGTTTACCAATTCTGCATAATTTTTGATTCGCCTGCTAGTTAACCTAGAATGTATTTGCAGATCTAGTCTTTTCTGGAATCTTCTACATCTTGCTTCTTCAGTTTTCACTAAATCAGGAGCAAATCGGGACATGGGATCAAATTTGATTTCATACTTCAAACGGAAATCTTCCATTGTTTCAGTAATATGAACTCCTCTTCCATCTCAAACTGATAAGATTTAGGGAAATATTTTTTATTAAAGACGGTAATGAATTGGTCCCAAGTGATCATCTTGCATGGAATTGAGATTAGCCTCTTCATTTCTTCTCATCAGTGTTCGACTTCCTCTTTCAATTGGAAGGTGACAAGAGAAACTCGATTGTCATCGGTAATGCCCATTGCCTCAAATACGTGCCCTATGCTCCTCAACCAATTTTCTGTATCAGCAAGGCTCGTCGTTCCCGTAAACGCTAGGGGGTTCAATTCTTTGAATCTTTTCAGGAGTACAGCTTGAGGAGTAGCTATTTCAGTTTGGGCTTTCTGGCATTTCATCATCTTTGTCTGTTGCTCTGTCAGTTGTGCAGCAACTTGTAAAATTCGCTCGACGGCATCCAAGTTTTCTCGCGTTCTACCCCTTTTTCTTTAGGATCCAGAATTTTCACTACTTTCATTTTCATGATTCATAATCAAGATCTGAAATAAACTTTAATAACTAAAAGGACCAACAATGCAAATAACAATGCATGATGCAAATATACTATTTAATCTAATAAAATAATTACTAGTCACGTGCTGAACTATCCTATCAACACGCTATCTTACGGTCTACTACTGACTAGACAATTTGGCATGTTTACAAAACCTCTAACCTAAGCTCTGATACCAAAAACTATTACACCTTATCCCGGGCCCCCAACTCCCAAGGCCGGATGTGATATCAACTTGATATTACCTGACCAATCAACCAATATATATATATATATATAAACATGTACTGTTATTAATGTTTTTTGGCAAAAAATTATTTACTGACTTCGAAACTCAGAAATACACGTGTCCCAAATATCTATAAAAAACCTACAAAATTGAACATTTCATGGTTCCTACAAGTTCTGCCAATCCTAAAAAACGACACCACTCTCTGACTTTACCTAGTGCCCGTAGTGCACCCGTATCTAGCTGAGATACCTGAGACCAAATATTTTATTGGTGTACCGTCTTCATAAAATAAAAATAATTTATGCATCAAGCATAATTATCAAATACCACTTTTCAAAACATAATATAAAGATAACCACACACTGAGCCGAAATAAAATTCCACAGCTATTATCATAATAAAATAAATGCATTTGAATTAATCAATCAAATTATTTTGATATATATTAAAATACCGTACACATATATCCCTAATAGTCATAGGATCATTTTACCTTACGATTGAGAGTTATGACAGTACCGTAACCTGTACAGCTGTGTAATCTAAGGTTGCCATCAGTGTCAAGACCATTTAATATCTCCAATGGTAGGAGCCAACACGTGGTATAGATCACCATATCATGATGATAATCATCATCATCATCAACAACAACAATAACAGATATCAACCACCTGCAGGACTTGCCCTCCTGTTAGGTCGCAATACAATGTTCTCTAGGACATGCCCTCCTGTCAGAACCAATAACATCCCACATGACTTGTTCTTCTATCGGGATCACACTATGACATAGTCGGATAATAAATAAAATTAGTTTCTATGCTTAAAAATTTACTTGATTTACATAACGTTATAAAATTGTTCTTTTTTTAATAAATATTTTATTTTCCACAATGTAGTACGAAAATATAATTTAATAATTTACATAGAAAACAATACAGTCACTTGGATTTTTGTGCTATTAAATACGCTACTATCGTAATGCAGACGTGGTTGGCGTTACCTGTGATGTCACACCCCACCCCGAACACCTGTCACCCTGGGGCCGGCGTGACGACGACACTATATCACCTAGACATCCCACCAACTAGAAAATGACACTATGCATCAATAAATATATAAACACATATACAGGCCATATACATCCTCTCGTATGGGGAGCACATCCATCCCCAAATATAATAACAACAAAAATATAAAGAACATGAACCTCTCACAGGTTCGCCTCAAACAAGTCATCTCAAAAACTCCTACCTGACTCCATCGCAGGACTCTACCTAGTGTTAGTAGGGGACCGACTCCTAACTGTTGTACTTGCGAGTGTACTGTCTTCTTAATAAAAACATTTTAGTTGGATCAAGTATAAAACAGATAAATATCACATATCATAAAGAAAACACCTTTTTTTCCTGTCACCATAGAAAACAACATATATATTTATAACATCTCAACTAAGTAGTAAAAATCAACCAGAACGTCATAACAACCATATAGTATAACGCAACCGAAATAATAGATATATCAACGTAAATGGATACACCAAACCAGTATGAAATAAAGTATATATAATTGCAAATTTACTCAACTCATTCACCGTATATGAGAAACACCATACTACACCACATCACATCACACCCCGACTAGCCATGTGATCGTTTTAACCTCACGATCGGGAGTTGTAACGCTACTATACCACCCGTAGAATATGCCTTCCTAGCGAGACATAACAACACTCTGCTGGACTATGCCAAGCAGGTGAACAACGCTCTGCTGGACTATGCCAAGCAGGTGAATATTCAAACACCGATCTCCACTTCAACAACAACAACTCCATCCATAATCAACTTCCACCTCAACAACAACAACTTTGTCTGCAAACAATTTCCACCCTCTTTTAAAAACCAACTAGATACAACAAATTATTTTTCCACTTCTTTAAAAAAACAACATAAACCATATTTCAAAAATACCCAAAATCGCTTGATCCTTGTAAGAAAATTCATCAAATTTTAAGTAAATACATTTTTGCATCATATATATATGAAAATAGATTTATTAGAAGACAATACACTCACCTACTTATTCACTCTGAAGACTTTTACCAACTATCATCTCTTGATATTTCGGTGCCTGCGAACCTAATAGTGACAGAGCCTAAATTAATATTTTATGTACAAATGACCTAATCATGCCATGCAAACACTAATTTCTGTCATTTCCTATTCCCCGCCTTTTACTTTTATTATGAAATATTACTATTCAACGAGTATTGCTCCGTTACAGTTTACTATATCAAATTTATTTATGCGAACGGTTTCGATATTTATTATCGCCATTTTGATATTTTAAGGCTAGTAATCTAATTTAAAAATCATAAAATTCAATGAGAAACGTTACCCGTTCCGAAACGGTTGTCGATTTCCTTTAAAATTCCTTAGTTGATGTTCCTGCTCCCACCGCATGGGCGAGAAATCCACCGCCATGGCGAAACGCTTCTTCCCTTCTTCGGTTCACCTACTGACGCTCCTCCGCCTAGGCGAACACACTCCTCTTCCTTCTATTTTTGCACATTGACTCTCTTCCGCCGAGGCGAGCTTCTCTCTACCTAGGCGAGAACCTGCCTTCCTTATTCTGCTCTGTTTTGAAATTCAGCCGTCACTCTCTCTCTCTTTCCTTACCAACTTCGGCCACCCCCTTCTACTAAACGTCCATACACCCACACAATACCCACTGAACATCCACACACATGCACGCAACATACATACACACGGCGAATTCACGGCACCACTGCCACCGCCGGAACACATACCCATACCCACGATCATTACTACCCCTGTCAATAAATAGCAACACACATACACAACACATACCCACCAACACACATACATACCCACAGCTCCAAACGAAAACAGAGATAACCACACGCCACCGAACTGTGCTGCATTACTGGCGATCAAATCACACTGATCACATACACCCACCCACTTCGACGATTAGAACACACATATGCTTACACTCACCGGACGAACGGATGACCACACACATACACCGACACCGTCGACGACAACCGAAACCCACTGCCGGAACAACCTCCTCTCTCTCTTCCCTTCTCTCTCTTGCTTTCTCTGGATTGTTCAATGATTCCCCACCAACTCATGTATGTGTGTGTGTATATATATATATGTGTGTATGTGTGTGTGTGTGTGTGTGTGTGTGTTAACACAGGGGCCGGCCAAGTGGCTCGTGTCCTCACCCTTCATTCCTCCGCTTTTTTCTCTCTCTCTCTCTCTATATATATAAAGTATGAAATTTACACAATTCTCCCCTCTGTTTTTGTTAAGATTTTAACTATGCCCAATTCTAATATTTGATATTTTATAAAATTTTAAATTAACCCCTCAAATTTTTAATTAAACAACAAATAACACCATCAACCCCGTCATTTCCGAAATATTTTAAAACGCGACTTCAACTATTCGTATATCAGAGATCGGGGTCTTACATGGGAACCTAACAACGACAGGGCCTAAAGTAAGAATTTATTTAAATAAATGTAATATGCAATGCGTAACACTAAAATACAATTTTTTCCATTTCCAATTATTTGATTACACGAACTTAATAAACGTCCAATTTCCTAAGTCAACATTAACTGTACAAAAATTATTATAACAACGATTACAATTTTTTTCTTATTAATAATTTAATCTACACAAAAATATTAATCGACTGTTAAAAATATTATTATTAGTCAACGAAATATTAAAATTATTGTTTTAATAGAATTTACAATTTTTATCTTAAATTGTATTATTTGCAAATTGGATATGGATATGTCCGTACAAATAGTCTCATAAATTAAACGTGATATATATATAATTTAAGTTTGTTTCCTTTTTTAAGAAGGAAACAAACTTCAACCACACACTTTACTTTTTTATTTATTTATTTATATTAATTATCCCTCTTGAAATAAAAAAAATATTAATTATATCTCAAAATTTTTAAAAGTCAAAATTAAAATTAACATATTAGTCTCTAAAATTTTTAAAACCAAACTTTTAAATATCCTAATAACCACTAAATTTTTTAATGTAAAACTTAAATAGCACATTTAACTCTATTATTTTTCTAAATGTTCTAAAATTCAACTAAAAATATGCATGCGCAAAAATTAGGCTTTACAATTATCATCTTTAGAATATTTCTAGCATAATGAGAGAATGAATTTATCAAGGGAGAAGACCACTAGAACTCCATGCACCCAGGAGATCTAGTGATAATTTTGAAGTATTCATAAATAAACTTAGCATTGTTGGATGAATTGTTAAAGACTCCAAGATAGAAGAAGATATCAGCTGGAAGAAAGCAAAATATGCAACAACCTACCGATAGGATCAGGAAGAACCATATTGGAAGGAGTCTACAAGGATGTCTTCTGCCTTAAGTGGGGGAGGATGTCATCGTTTGAGCTTGTCCAATGTTTGTTCTGGCATATAATCGCTTGCCCATGACCTATTTCTTTTATTTCCTATAGTAGTTTAGTTTCATTTCCATACTTTTAGTAAAACAACTACGTTATATATATTTTCTCGAACATAGTGATACCTGTTGTTGATATTTTCTTAAAGTATTTTGTTGGAGGACAATTACCATCAAAATCCTTCATACCTTGTAGCATTTCTCGATATTAATACAATTTATTTTTGATAGGCAGACGATTATAGAATAAAGGGGGACGGGTCTCCCTCACTACAAGGCAAAATTTTACTATGTTGACCATGAGACCTTCCACGAACACCCAATACAAGATTCTATGCCATGAAGACCAAGCACCCATATATAATATTACACTGCAAGAGGACTTCCCAAGATTCTACACCATTGTTTACATGCATTATTGTGGTGAACCCTATTACTTTCAGATATTGTTACTTCTGCTATTTTATATCATCTAAGCTCCTATCATGCTACTAGCCCCGAGATTTAATTAGCTCCCCCCTGGTCCATTTTCTACCCTCAAAGACTCGGCCCTTGACCACTTGGCATCACAAAAGTATAGTTGGCCACTTTTGAATTGTATGAAATATTAATGTATCAAACCATTAATTATAAATTTAGAAAATTATAAGACTTGAAATATCCACTAAATTAAATTTTTTTTTTACCGAGTTTATATCAACTCCAAGTTAAATTTATATTTCATATCATAATTAAAATTAACTAAATATTTAAAAATAAGCTAATAAGGAAATTAAAAGTTTGTTCGTATTTATATTCGAGTCTTGTCTCAAAATTTGAGAAAATTTACATATCTATATAGATTATGTTTTGATAATATTTGTATTTGAATATGGTCTTCAAATAGATAAATTTATCTTTTTTTTTTTCTTTCAAATTGATCAAATATTTAAAAAGGCTCTATTTAAAAAGACGCATATTATTTGATTCGACTCGGATATAAATATTAATTAATTATTAATTTTTATTGTTTAAAATTTACAGTTATACTATAACGATAGTGCTTACGAAAATATCATAACATATAAAATATAATTTGACCAAACTACCGAAAACAAATAATATATAATCACCCATTATCACCAGCATAATTTGGAATCCATATTCCAATTCCAATGCTAGTGCTTGTGTTTTAAATTTCCAATGGCTATAAAAGATAACACCAATTAATATTTCCCTTACTTTTTGAGATTTCATTGTCATCCATATGCACAAAAATCAAGCAGTACACACAAACAAACCCCAAAGGATGCGTCCCTTTTATTGCCCCTCAACCCCCACCCACCACACACACACACACACACACACACACACACACACACACACATATACCCCCAACCCAACACACACACACACACACACACACACACACACACATATATATATATATATATTTGTGTACCTACGAATGTTCTCCTATTCACATAGGGCGAAAGACTATCTCGTTCGGGAGCGTGACTGTCCCTTCCAATAAGTGCTTTTCTGCAGACTTGAACCGCTAACTTTGCATAGGCCTCTTAACTACTTTAGTTCAAATATGCCTTACCACTTGAATTATATCTTGTTGGTCACCACAAACATATTTTTAGACACATGTATATAATATATATACACACACCCAAAAAGTCACAAAATAATAATGACCCTTTTTTAATCTTAGAATTACCAACTTATTTCTGACTTGTCAAGTGAATTTTCCACATGGCACGACACGTAAGCGCCACGTGTACCTGGCGTCTGCTGCTCCACTCCCCTCAACTTCAAAACACATATCTCCATGTGCCTAGCAGAAACTCTAACACGATCTTCACTTTATACATGTATATATAGATACACACACACAAATGGCCTCTCACACATTCAAACTCAATCAAGTCAACAAGAACAAACCAATATTTTATTGTTCTTCACACTTTGCCTTTTCCCAATTTACCCTTTTCCAAAACCCTAAAAAAAAATGCCTCTGATTTCCAAGGCCGTTGTTTCATGGTGGAAGAGCCATGAAGCAGACGGAGACGATGATGAGGACGACGGCTATGACTATGCGCCCGTTGCATCGCTAGAGGGAGACGACGACGACGATGACGATGGAGATTATGATTGTGCCCCTGCGGCTTCCTTGGAGGGTGACGACGATGATGATGGCGACTACGACTACGCTCCGGCAGCTTGAGTCCACTGCAATTTCAGTAGAACATATTTTTAGTATTTACTCTATACTTCTGAGTTGGGTTCATTGCTGGAATGGCGGAGAGCTGGAAAATAAAAAAAAAAAAATATTAATTATGAAACCCTAGATTTTCTTTAGTCATCAGGATGATGACAAGGGGTCAAGGTTTGTTCAATGAAATTATTATAGAATTGTATCTTTGTATTAAAATAGCTTGTTGCCATGTAGTTGATGATATAATATACTGATATATAATGGCCATTAATCTTTTATTTTATGCATATTATTGACCTCTTGCCAAGACTTTTAGTCCAAGTATCAGTAAACATAATGATTTTATTAATGCTTTTGAAGTTATTTGCGTATAATCAACGTTAATTACTATTATTCCATACTTTAATAATCTCTTAATACAATACCAAAAATATGATTCTAATATTACAGTGACCATCTAACTATTATACTTGGGGTTGGTCGGTCATCAAGCTGCTGAAATAGGTGCTGCAACTAGGGGTCTGCAATCATGTCAGTTTTCTGCAGAATTTCAACAAGGCTGCAACTTTCCAATGTTGCAGCGTCAATAAGCATTTGCCTGCATTTTTCTGGTTTTCTACTTGGTGATTATCTCGAACATGTTTTGATGATTCAACCTGTGAAGCTTGTTTTTAAAACTTAGTTTCGAGAGCTTTTGATCGATGCTTATTCTTATTCAAGTTTTAACTCAAGCTGCTGAAATAGGTGCTGCAACAAGGGGTCTGCGATCCTTTTTTTTCTGCAGAATTTCCAACAAGTCTGTTTCTTTCCAATGTTGCAGTATCTCATCCTTTTTGTTCCTCTTGTTTGTTTTTCTTAGTTTTGCTTTTGCGTCCTCGCTGGAATGCCCTTGGAATCTCTATACTGGGGTACTTCGATTGCCTTGTTGAGATTTTAAAGGGATTTTGCTAGGATGCAAGGACCTAGTGGTTTTCAGCTTTTTGTTTTGAGGTGAAGTAAGTTCTTGTTAGTTTCTCTTATCGGCTGTAATCTTCTCTTCAATTCAAACATTTGCTTATCAATATATATATATATATATATATATGATGATAATGGATCTAGTCATGGGCCATGAGCACGGGCTGCTATAGGAACGAACCTAAACGTGAGCCGTGCAGTGGAAAGATCGGGGGATCCCTAAATGGGCCTGGGGTCTCCGTGGGTCAAAAAAGTCTTGAGAGCCATAACTAATGTTCATGATCCACCGATATCGAGTATGAAAGTAGATTTTCATCATGGAAATAGTGGAAATGACAATGATCTCGGGATGGCATCCATGGAAGACGATGGAGACAGCAACGATGATGCAGATGGCGATTATAATTATGTTCCCGCCGCTTGAAAACCCTAGTTTTTTGAAGACCTGAAATCCCTAGTTTTTATGTTTCCATTTTAGGGTTTTGTTCTTTGTTGAGCAGAAATGAAACCCTTATATATATATATATATATATATATATATATATGTAGAGAGAGAGAGAGAGAGAGAGAATTATTTAAAGAACAAAACCATGTGATACGATGTTGGTAGTCAAAGAAGTAATTAATAAAACTATTTAAAGATTAAACGCGCATGCCATGTTTTTTTGTTATTACATGATTATTTAAACCACAAATTAGTTAAAACAAAGTCAAAAGTATTATTAGTTATGACTATTTCCTTGTTGATGACTTGATGATTTCAAACTCTTGTGCGGTGGTTGTTCTCGCGTATTGTCACTTGCTCGTGCCTATTCTTTTATTTAGTAGAGTAGTTTAATGTTATTTCTATATCAAATATAATGACGTCTATTATTGTAACGGCATGTTTGGTTGGATGGAATCGAGGGCGGAATGGAATCGCATTCCGCCCTCGACTCCTATTTCGTTGTTTGGTTCTCCAATGGAATCACTTTTGTGATTCCATTGAAATGAAATAGGGTAGAATGGGATTCCGTTTGAAATGGGGTGGAATGAGATTCCAACCCAATAGAATCAACCTTCTAAATTACATAATAGTTCTTATATTTAAACCCTTGAAAATTGAGAACAAAAATTAAAAATTAAGAACAAAAATAAAAATTAGAGAACATAAATAGAAATTAGAGAACAGAAAATTGGGAATAGAAACAGAAATTGAGAACAAAAAATTAAAAACAGAAACAGAAAATTGAGAATATAAACATAAAATTGAGAACGGAAACTGAAAATTAAGAACAAAAAATGAAAATTAAAAACAAAAACAGAAAATTGAGAACATAAACTAAAAATTGAGAACAAAAACAAAAATTTAGAGAACAAAGAATTGAGAACGGAAACTGAAAATTGAAAATAAAAACTGAAAATTAAGAACAGAAATAGAAAATTAAGAATAGAAACAAAAATTGAGAACAAAAACTGAAAATTGAGAACAAAAAAAAAAAAAATAATTAGATAACGGAAAATTGAGAACGTAAACTGAAAATTACGAACAGAAACAGAAATTAGAGAATAGAAACTGAAAATTGAGAACAGAAACCGAAATTAGAGAACAAAAACTTAAAATTGAATGGAACAGTGAAATATAATAAAATGAGGGAAGGAATGAAATAGTGAAATATAATAAAATTTTGTAATAAGAGCATAATGAGAATTTTATTATATTTTATTTCATTCATTCACTCATTTCATACCAACCAAACAAGATAATGAAATAATAATTTCATTAGGGTATAATGAGAATTTTACTATATTTCACTATTCCATTACTTCCCTCATTCCATACCAACCAAACAAGAGAATGAAATGGTGATTCTATTACCAATTCCATTCCATCACTTCTTCCATTCCATTCCACCCTCATTCCATTCCATCCTCATTCCATTCCGTCCAACCAAACGAGCCGTAATTTTTATATTTTTACTTAAAATATTTTGTGGAGGGACATGCCGTCAAAACCTTTCACACTTTATATAATTTTTTGAGATTAATACAATTAATGTTGTGGTTGTTGTTGTATTACTGTTTGCATGTATTGTTGTGGTGAACCCTATTACTTCCAAATATTTTTGTTTCCGCTGTTCTTGATCATATGAACTCTAAAGTTGCTACCAGACCGGAGTTCTAGTTAGAGTCTCATGAAAATTTGTTTTCTAGGGCCGCCCATAACACTTGGTATCATAGCACGATGATGTCTCAATAGGTGATCATTTTGGGGGTTACGAGATGACCGATTGCTCAAAAATAGTATTAACGATCTAGCGCAAAACTTAATAGTACAATGCTTGAGTATGAGTGTCGAACCACAAGTATTTGTCACAATTATTAATTTGATCTTATATATTTTTCAAATTGAATTAAACAAGTTGATTGGGTTTTTCTTAATTCTGACGACTAAATTGCAGATTTTTTATTTTTAAAATATAACTACAGGAAAATCTTCGGTTAGGGTTCATGTGCGTGTTTTTTGATCATTCCAATAATGTTTACTTCTCCCTAATCCAATTGTCGTATAATTAAGTGATTCTGCCTACAAGATGAATTTACTACGAAAGATGAATCGACCATGGTATGTATTATCTTCCAATCAATTCCTACATTAACTAATTAAGGGCGAATCAATTGCTATTGAATTAAGTTGTATCAGTTCCAAATAAACCTAGTTGTATAGCCATTAGATCTAGACCACAGGTAATATATAACACCAAAATTAAATAAACTCATATATAATAATCTCCACAAAATACTCATAACACAAATTTATTAATTTTTTAAAAACATAAATCCTTATCATACTACTATTACACATAGACTAGGTAAAGTACAGATAAAAATTACATGGAAAAATATTAAATAAGATACAACCCTAACCCGCATTGAGTGATTAGCTGCTCATGCTAATGTAGAGCAACATTGCTTGTCTTAGATTTATGATTCTCCTTGTTGTTTTTCATCAAGCTCTCAAAATAAAATCAATGGATGAATAAGAATGGCGCCCCTATAATGTCCAAATCCCCATTTTTCTCTTCCATCTATGTACCTTCCAAAAATGCTCCCCAGAAATATGCATTTCCCCGAAATTAGGGGAGCCACACTCTATTCTAGGCTAGGTCTCCTGTCACGAACCCGACCTTGCCTAGACGGCATCGTCGCGATGGTGATGGCCAAAGGTCACAAACCTCGGCAAAAGGTCTTGATCATTTTTCGCTTAAAGTTGTTGCATTTCCGAGTCCTAACTCCACACTTGCACAATTCTTGATAATGGATTATTGTCAATCAAAATAAGCTCAAAATACTAGTAAAATCATAGGTTTGGAAGGAAAAATAGGTACACAACTAAGAACGATCAATGATCCCTCTCCATTACCATTAGGTCTTTCCATGAGAGCTGTATGTCACATACTTAAATTTTCCAAAATAACCGTGCGACACTTAGTCTCAATTCCAACCCCTTGGAAGTGCTAAGTAAGCCTTCCACTTTTTTTTTTCTTTATGAAAAAAAAAGTAAGTCTTCTCAAGACAATCAACCTAATAAAGTATAGGAACAAGGGAATAAGGAAGCTGGAAAGCTTTTAGAGAGAGAGAGAGAGAGAGAGAGAGAGAATGAGAAGCTTATATTGCTATTCTCAATTTGTTGAGAAGAAAATGAGCTCCCCCTCTTTATATAGGCCAAGGCCTTACAATGGACGGTTGAGATCGATTCGATCTAACGGTTACAATTAAGGATCTAGATTATTTCTACTAGATATTTACAAAGGAAGATTCTAAAATAAAATTGCCTAAAAGCTTGGGGAAGATTATGGAGTTATCTATAGTGCTTCAGAATTCTTTACAATATCGTAGAATATTCTAAAAACTATGGAGCCTCATTCATGACCCTCATCCCCACCCCTATATATACAATACTTGGCCTCCATATTTATAGAATTCCCCAAGTAAGGGTGCCAAAGTCTAAGGGACATCACATTCTCCCCCACCTATTCTCACGACGCCCTCATTGCACTTCGTCCTTGAACCTTCGGATGTGCCCCGAAAATTACCTCAATAAGTATTCGTTCTCTTAGCTCACTTCTCTATATGGAAGGTTCTTCCACTTGACCAAGTACTTGAGGTAGTTTGGTAAAAGGGGCGAATTGGGATGAATAACTCTGTTACGTACTTTCATGGGCAGTTCTTGATCTTGAATTGCCTTCGCCTTGCATGTTTCCATCATGATCATTTCTTGCAGCAAGAAGGACACTTCTTCTTGGGCAAATGAACATTTTTCTAACTTGACATAAAGTTCATTTTTGCGTAGCACTTGGAAGACTTGTTTGAGATGTTGGACATGTTCGTTCAAAGTCTCGCTATAGATGAGGATATCATTCAAGTAGATTATGACAGAACGATCAAGTAAAGGGTGAAAGATATTGTTCATTAACGTGCAAAATGTTGCCAGTGCATTGATGAGACCAAAGGGCATAACAAAAAATTCAAAGGAGCCATACTTTGTGACAACGTTGTTTTGGACTCTTCTTCTTTGATAATACCCCAAACACAGGTCTAGTTTTCTAAAGTACCAAGTTTTGGCGAGTTGATCAAAGAGATCTACAATCATAGGAATTAGATACTTGTTCTTGATCGTGATCTTGTTGAGTGCCCAAGAGTTGATGCACATTCACAATGAGTCGTTATTTTTTTTTATTGTTTTTTTTGTAAAATAGAACCGATGCCCGATACGGTGCTTTGGACACGCACAAGTGTCTGACATCCAATAACTCCCTGAGTTGTCTCTTTAGCTCCTTGATCTCGGGAGGCGATATCCGATAGGATGCCATGACCGGAGGTTTGGCACTCGGTTCCAACTCGATCTTGTGGTCTACCTCCCTTTGTGGTGGTAGCCTTTTTGGTAGTTCCTTTGGCATAACGTCCTTAAAATCCTCAAGGATGTTTTTTATTTCTCCCTGCACCTTGGGCAATTCAGGAACTAATGGGTCTTTCGGCATTTCTTTCATTACTGAGAGGTAACTAATTTTTCTTTTCTTAAACACCTTTTTGAATTGCATTGCAGATCGGGCTTGCTTCTCGATCTTGACAGAATGTTCTGCAGGGACAATGCAAGCCTTACCTCTATCCATGATGCATACCGAATTAGCAAAAGATATGGGGAAAACTTTCACCTTGTCAAGGAACTCCATGCCAATCACGACCCTGAAGTCATCCATAAGTACCACTGACATATCTATTGTTTCTTCCCATTGTCCAATGTTGGCACGCACGCTTTGTATTGGTTGGGCAGTCGAGTTTACAGCCTTCATTGTTCCTCCTTCCTTGATGAAGTTAAGTTATAGTCTTTTTGCTTCATTCATTGAGACAAAGTTATGGCTTGCTTCGATATTGATTAAGACCTTTGTAAGCAACCCATTTATATTTACTTCGACAAATATTAAACCCTTAGGAAAAGCATCCGGAGTGAAACATTTGGCCTTAATAGCATTTAGTAGATGAAAAGAGTCCATGCATATCTCGTCTTCTTGTTGCTTTTGCTGTTCCTCGTATTCGGTTGTCATGGCGTTTAGGGCTTTCCATTTGGGATACTCTCGAACACAATGTGTCCCATCTCAAAGGAATCAATTACTTTTGGGTCGAGGGCGATCCTTATCTTTGGCATTCCATGACTTCTCTTTCCTAGATGAGGGTTTTTGACCCCCAGCATTTTGAGTTTGGGAGGATCCTTTGTCTCCCCCACCTTTTCCCAGATTAAACTTCTTTGGCTTATCTTTAATCTTAGGTGATTCATTTCTTGAACTATATTCGATGAGCGATTTTGCTTCTGCTGTACTATCGGAGAGGTCTTGCACACCTTGACGTCTTAGTTTTGTCTTGGCCCAATTTTGCAACCTATCAAGAAAGTTGAACAATTTATCCTTATTGTCCATAATAGGGATTTCTAGCATTAGAGTTGTGAACGTTTTCACGTAGTATGAGATAGAACTGGCTTGCTTTTCTCGACGAAACTTACCCCTTGCTTCCGTTTCAACATTTTCAGGATAAAAGTGTTCTTGATTTCTCTTTTGAAATTATCAAATGTATCAATTATACACGTACCTTTGGAGATTTCATCATATTTCCGGTGACACCATAGTAATTCCATATCCATGAGGTACATCACCGCATTATTGATCTTAGAGGCCTCATGTACCGTCCCCTTTGCGGTGAATTATCGTTCTAACCCCTAAAGAAAGTTGTGCAGTTCTCTATTGTTCTACCTACCCAAGAATGAGTTTGGTTTTGGAATGTTGATATCCAAGTCCTTGCGAGTGGTAACTGTCCTAGACGATACCGCCTAGTTACAGAAAGTTCAGTCCGCTTGGGACTCCTCCAACTCAGCTCGAATGTTGAAGAGTTCAACTTCAAAGTAACTTCTTAGACTCTCCTCCAACTCAATCCGAGTGTTAGAGAGTTCACTTTGAAGTGCTTCCTTAGGTTATTCAACTCTAAGAAGACTTGTTCTCGAAGAGCACGTATCTCGTCCCGTAGTGAACCGCCAAGTTCGTTAAGGGACACCTACATAGCTTTGTTGATTAATTGGTCCTCTGAATCTACGCCCTCGAAATCGAATTTCATCTTTGTCATTGTCTCCTTAAGATAAGTCATCCTCCCTTCATGGCTATAGACAATGTTCTTATACTTGGTCCTTTTACCTTTACGGGTTGGGGGATGGTTCTCCTCCTAATTGTGTTCCATTACTGGCTCATCCATAACTGATGTTCCAGTTGATTCCATTGCCACAGTTCAAGCTTGACGCCTCTAGCTCTGATACCAGCTGTCACAAACTTACTTTCTCCAAAGTAATCGTGCGACACTTAGCCTCGATTCCAACCCATTGGAATTGCTAAGTTTTACCAAGACAATCAACCAAACAAAGTATAGGAACAAGAGAATAAGGAAGCTAGAAATCTTTTAGAGAGAGAGAGAGAGCTTGGGAGAATGATAAACTTGTATTGTTATTCTCAACTTGGTGAGGAGAAAATGAGATCCTTCCACTTTATATAGGCCAAGGTATTATAATGGACGACCGAGATCGATTCGATCTAACAACTACAATTAAGGATCTAGATTATTATTGCCTATAAAAAAGGGATCTAGATTATTCCTACTATATATTTACAAAGGAAGATTCTAGAATGGAATTGCCTGTGAGGTTGGAGATGATTATAGAGTTATCTAGGGTACTCCAGAATTTTCTACAAAATCCTAGAATATTCTAGAAACTATGGAGCCTCATTGATGACCTTATTCCCCACTCCTATATATGCAAGACTTGGTTAGGTCTCCTTCACGAATCTGACCTAGCCTAGATGAGAGATGTTGCGATGGTGATGGCCAAAGGTCGCAAGCCTCGGCCAAAGGCCTTGATCATTTTTCGCTTAAAGTTGCTGCATTTCAGAGTCCGAACTGCACACTTGTACAATTCTCCCTAATGGATTATTGTCAATCAAAATGTGCTCAACATACTACTAAAATCATAGGTTTGGAAAAAAAAAAAAAAAAAAAGGTACACAATTGAGAACGATCAATGATCCTTCTCCATTACCATTGGGTCTTTGCATGAGAGCTGTAGCTGAGTGAATGCAGACAACACTTTGTTTAAGCGAGTTGAGTCTTTTGTCGACCGGTTTTCACAACGTGGTCAGACTACGTCAGAGATGTTTCACCGAGACTTCCAAAGGAATTTATGCCTCATTTGGTTGGGAAACACCTGACGAATGTCAAGTTTCCATTTGGCTCATCCACTTTCATGTTCGCTACTAGTGAAAATGTTCACTTGCTTTCGGTGGGAATACATTTATAAAGATAGATACCGACTTTGTATGCCGAGAATTAAGATTTTATAGAATAAAGATACAACCATTATATTGGTGGATATAAAGATTTTCAAGTTTTACAACCTTATCCGTGACTTCAGTAATTTTATTCCAAGGATATCGACATACAATTAATATTTGAAGTATGATTTTCAGTGGTGAAGTGTACAAATGAGTATTATCTATAACAAAGCTATGGTGTTCGGTAGGCCGTTCATAAATGAATTTATCAATTTTATTTGGTCACGTCTTAAATTCTTGATTTGCTTAAGTGCTTTACTCTAGTAAGATTGTCGTAGAACAACATACATTATTTCCTCATTCAATTGATATACTCCATATAGTAAAGTATCTAAGATTATACAACTTCAACAAAAAAGGAAAATTGAATGTTGTGAACAAATATTCTCATCTTCGAAAAATTTCTAGGAGAAAGGGAGAATGAATTTATCAAGGGAGAAGACCCCTAGAACTCTAACCAAGAGACCTAGTGATAATTTTGAAGTATTAATACATAAACTTCAAAGTGATGGATGAATTGCCGAAGACTCCGAAAGAAGAAGATATCAGCTGGAAGAAAGTAGAATGCGCAACAACTTGCTAAGGGGATTAGAAAGAACCATTAGAAGGAGTCTATGAGGATGTCAATTGCCAATTAAGTGGGGGAGGATGTGCCGTTGTCTAAGCTTGTCCAACACTTGTTCTGGTACATGGTCGCTTACCCGTGATCTATGTCTTTTATTTCCTAGGGTAGTTTAGTTTTATTTCCATACTTCTTGTAAAACAACATTGGTATATTTTCTCAAACATAGAGATATCTATTGTTGATTTTTCTTTAAAGTACTTAATTTGTTAGAGACCAATTACCATAAAAACCCGTCATATCTTGTAGCATTTCTTGATATTAATACAATAGTTTTTTTATAGGCAGAAGATTATATTAGAATAGAGGGGATGAGTCTCCTTCACTATATGGAAAAATTTTACTAAGTACGTAGACCACGAGACCCCCCACGAACACCCAATACAAGATTCTACACCATGAAGACTAAGCACCCATAACACACTGCATAAGGGCTTCCCAAGATTCTACACGATTGTTTACATGCAGTATTGTGGTGAACCCTGTTACTTCCAAAGATTGTTGCTTCTGCTATTTTAGATTATCATGATTTCCATCCTCAATACTAGCCCTGAGATTTAGTTAGCGTCCCACGATTGGTTTGGTGTTTTAATTTTGATTTTTGAGCATTGGTTCACGTATGGGAGTTATACCATCGTTATTAATAACAAATGAATTGCAAATGATTTATTATTGAAGTTTGTTCCCAGATAATTATATATATATATATATATATATATATGTGCGTGTGTGGGAGGGGGGGGTTAGGTGTTGTGATTGATATTTATTTATAGCATTTGTAACTTTGTCTTTGTATTGAGGTTAATGCCTAGGTAATTATCATTAAGTTTGTTCCTAAACTACTGCATGTATGCTTAAAAAGAGACTAATTTGGAAAAGTGTTAGTATAGGGATTTTGATCCATGAATGGCTCAAGAGTGTTTTAAAAAAATTAATAATCATTTATTTTGAAATTTTTGATTGTGATGTTTATAAATTTCTAATTTTAGTAAGTGGCTTTAGTCTCTCTCTCTCTTCCATTCTTTAACTCTAACATGCATGTTTTTGTTTGTGTTTGGGTTTCAAATATTTCAAATAGAGAACTTTAAAAAAGAAATCTAAATAGAAATTAGGCTCAAAGTTTTTCCTCAAAGGCCTTTCTCATCAATTGCAAAGCTTATCACGTATGAAATTATGGATTTCACTTTCTTAATTTCTTTAACTGTTGTTGGGACAAGTTAAATGGGCTTTATTTTGGCCGAAATTTAGAGCATTTTGGTTTTTAATAGAAGATTAAATCTTCTTGGTTTGTATATTTTAGTATAAGATTTTTACTTAATTATCTTAATATACTATTTTTAGTTTCAAGATACGTAAGCCCTTGGCACTGTTGTTGCCATTCTAAAGGTTAAATAAAAGCATAAATCTTTCTTTTCCAATATTTATTTTAGTAATGTATAATTTCAATTTTTAGAGTTTGCTTTGAGAATGAAAAATGGATTAGATAATTGATTGATTGGTTTTGGAATTTGATGAGGGATTTTAATCTATTAAAATCTATATCATATCCGTGGATATGATCATCTATAAAGGTACTATTTAAATATTTAACATTTTCTATGGATACACTCTATTTTTGCACTCCCGAAATAAATTATGACACTCTATTTTTAATTGAATAATATTACCCATAAAATTCATCAATTCATATTAATATATAAATAGTTACATTAATAATGAGTCTTTCGGTAATTTTGATTTAGGGAGTGCAATAGTTAATTTTGGGAGGTCTTTTCATAAATCTGAGAAAATAAATATTATTTTTTACTTGATTTCTGGTGGTGGAATTTGGTCCTGCATGTGTCGCCCACCCAGAAAGCCCAGGGGACTTATCAAAAAAGGCCTGGGTCGTGCCCAAAACTTCCTGGACCCTTGCCCATCACCGTCGGTGGGCCAAACCCCTATAGGGGAAGATCGATGCCTTTGGAGAAGACTGAGATCCATCCACGATAGAGGTTCGGGTTTGTGGGTACAACCGAAGTGCGACGCTAATTGCCAAAGGATGAGTCACCACCAAATCAGCGGAGAATATTTGCCTGGCATGGAGAATACAATGATCTCATATGTGAAATATCGTCATACGATGAGAAGATTATTGATTGTGCAGAAGTTATTTTTCAAAGATCGGGTTTGCTTTAGAGGTCGGAAGAACTTTAGGCCTAAAGACTAATCTTACTGAATGAGATTTTCGTGAAAAGATGTCGGAAATGGTGTATAAAGAGTACAAAAGTATCACTTGATTTCTGCTTAACTATGGGGATTGGTGCGGACGTTTACATCATCTTGATGGAATTTTAGAGTTTTGGCTTGGGGCTTGTAATTTGAAAGTTTCGAGTGCGAGGTGTCGCTAATGTATTTGGATGAAGCTTCTCTTTTTGAATTTTGATTCAAAGTTGCTGAAATGTTGGTGGTCTGGTCAGTTTTGGCTTCTACGGGTCATGTTGTGGAAAGATGGCGAACTCGTGGGAGTATGTTTGTTGTTTCTTTTCGTTTTGATTTATTGTAGTGTTAGATTTGTTGTATAGCTATTGTGTATAGCTTTGGTGTGTAGCTTGTGGTGTTCATTAAATATTGTAGTAACTTGTATTCTAAGTGTTGTAGCGTGTAGTGTGTTTAGGTGTATGAGCCTCAGACTGTTCTTGTGAATTGTAGCTCATGGATGAGCCATTGTTGAGGCTCGGGCTCTTTTTGGTTTTGATTGTAATTGATCGTGGAGTCTTTCGGGTTACATGCCCATTTTGGCGTGTTGTAAGGGAGAATCTTCCCCTTATTATTATTAATACATTTCAGCTTACCGAAAAAAGAAAATAGAAACAAAGAACATAAACAGAGAATAGAAACAGAAACACATTTTTGCACTATTTTTCTATTAAATTCTTGAACAATTATGCCATGCTGTCAACAATTTATTTTGAAAATTATGGGAGCAAAAGAGAAACAAATGCATATAACATCAAATGTTTATAAAAATGCTAAACAATTTATACTTGCATTATAATTTATTTGCGGATGCCTCATCTGATGGTGCAAGGCCCATCACATTCAGTGATGACACATGTGATCTAAATTGCATTCGTTCAGGTGTCGTGTTATCTAAATTATAAGAGTGGAATATAATATTAATTCACATATAACTGAGAAAAGAAAATTATGATCTATCCTGCTCATCAGGGATGGCAAAAAAAAAAAACCAAACGGACGGGTAACCGAGAGAAATCAAACTGAATGGTTCGGGTTGAAACCGACTAAATGGTTTTGGTTTCGGTTTTCAATTTAGCAATCGAAGCAGTTTTGATTTTAATTTTGGTTTTGGGATAGTAACCGCATAACCGAATCACGTGACCGAATTGTGATCCGAATCATGTAACCGTGTACGTAACCGATATATATAATGCATGTGTGTGTGTGTGTGTGTGTGTGTGTATATATATATATATATATATATATATATATATATAATTTTTTACTTATTTAGTATTTACAGTTTTATCCTCTTTTTTTATTTACACTTTTAACCCTTTTACATGGTTGGAGTAGAGACTGTTTTATTTTGAAGACTATTTTATGTAGTTGGTTTTATAGACTGTATGATTTTGAAGAATATTTTTATGTAGCTGGTTTTGTAATTAATTTTTAGATATTTTGAAGACTGTATGATTTGGAGGATGTTTATAATTAATAGTTTTGTGGTTTCATTTTTGTTTTTGGAATTTATGTTTTATATTTTAATTATATTTTTGTTCATATATAAGAAACAATGGTCCGTGGTTTTGGTTTTAATTTTTTATAAAATTTGAAAATCCTAAATGGTTTCACATACGGTTTCAGTTTTGGTTTGGGTTAAAATTAAATTGTCCAGTTTTAAAATCGTTTAAAAAACTGACGGTTTTGGTTTTGGTTTTGTATGAAACTGAGCCGAACCCAAACCATTGACATCCTTACCTCTCGCCCTTAGTGTCTCTTACTTGCAAGCCACTGCCACTGCCACTGCCACTGCCACACCCTTCTTCTTCTTCTTCTTCTTCTTCTTCTCTCTCTCAACAGACGCCACCATCCCAGCCTAATACCCCAAACATTGATTTCACCTCTGAACAACATGCGCAGCGCAACAATGGTTTGCGGTGGTCGGTGAAGGTTGCCGATGGTCGAATCTGGTTGGCAAAATCATTCAGGTACTATATTTCTTCTTCTTCTTTACTAAAACCCTAATTCCATTCTTTTTGAAATTGATTTCTATTTCTGATTTGGGAAATATTAACTTTCTGCCAACACTTTCTCTCCTTTCACTTTCACCACTCTCTCTCTTGTGCTTGAACAACACACATGCAGAGTAGCAAAGGTTGGTGGTGGTTGGCGAAGGTCGGCGGCGGTCGGCAAAGTTACTTGGGATGATCTACTACTCTTCCCTTTTCAAAATTTAAAATTGGCCTCTCAAAACCAAATTTCTCAAAAAACCCATGAAGGTTTCCCAAATCAAGCACAACTTCAAAGCTTTTTTCTATTTTCTATTTTTTGGATTTTAAAATTATGGTGCCAGGTAAAAAAAAATTGGTGAGTGGCAAGATAAAATGCATTGTCTACCGAGTGACCCGGTCTGAATTTTAAAATACCATTTTTTAAGAGGACTTCATGGGCATTTCCAACATCTTCTTTCACACCTTACAAATTCTCTAAAAAAAACTAATATACATACATATACATATATTATTGAATTTTGGGCGGGAGGAAGAATGGGAAGAAATGAGGAGGTTGAAATTGTCCATAAAGTTGCGTTTGGGTAAAAGGTATTTGAAGAAGAAATTTCATTTCGGGATGGAATTTGCAATTTTTCCTTAAGGAATTTTGTTGATAAAAAATTTACAAATCCCTTCCCAAAATAAAATTCCTTCTTCAAATACCTCACCCAAATGCAACCTGAAGTCTTTTTTAAAAACGGTCAAGCACATAGCATGTGACTATTTTTTATGCCAAGTTGTAATGGGAATATTGACTCGGACCGTAGTGGGATGATAAAATTTTTTAAGAAGTTTTATGTCCAAATTGAAACTATGGGAACCAAAGTGAGATTTTGGTCAAAATTCAAGTGTACAAAGTGTCAAAAATTCTTTTTTTTTTTTTTTTTTTGATATTATTATTTGGATCGAAAATCAAGAAATAACCAAGTCAAATATAGCGAAAATAGAATTGGTCAATTCAATATGTTTGAGTTCGTTAATATTTTGAAGATTATTTATGGCTCTCCATCTTAGCTGAATTATATGAAAATTAAAAAATAAAAATTAAATTAAATTCAATAGTCAAACTATTAACGATATCCACGAAATTAACACTAATTCTTTTTAATCCTCATATACAGAGATAAAATTCAAAAAATATAGTTTAATTTAGGTATCATTTAATAATTAATAAAGGTTAATTAAAAATATTTAAAAATAACAGTCTGGTTTGTTTTCATCTATCCCTACCTTTCACTAATCACGAACCCTACACTTTTGAAAAATTCCGAAAGTCGAAGAAAGGAAAAATACAAATAAATTCCACCCGTCATCTGTGCCACAACAGGTTTGTTTTCTCAATTTTGTTCTTGATTCAATTTATTTTAGAGATTTTTTACGATTATTTTTCACAAATCAGAAGTATTAAGGTTCAATTTATAGACAACTTCCATGAATTTTAGAGATTTCCTGAGATTATTTTGCTATTACTTTGTGACTTTCAATCAAATTTTAGTTATATTATTTAGAGATTCATTTTTTGGCTAGGTCTGAGATCTTGGATTTCCCTATTCATAGAATTTAGAAATAGATGGTTGACAACCCAACGCCTTTGAATTTTCATCATCTTCTCTCTCTATCATCTCCAAAATTTAACTGTAAAAAAATTATGGGATAATCAGCCAAAAGTTTCAAATAATGGACTTAATTTAAAAAAAGTCCTGCTTAAGATATAAGTTTTGATTTAGTCCCTTAAATTGAATTTCGCTTGAGTTTTAATCCTGCATTACATGGATTGTAAGAAGAATTTGGTGAGTAAATTTATATTATAGTGAATATTAGTTACATGTAACGAATATTAGTTACAATTTAATCATTGTTATATTTTTATGTATATATATGTATTTTTGGTTACATGTACTTATGTAATATTAGTTACATATTACAATTATATATATTTGTGTAATATTTGTGACATTTAACAAATATTACACACGAAAATCAATTTAATATTAGTTACATATATTTGTGTACATTTAGTGGTATGTAACTAATTACATGTATTTTATGTGATTTTTGTTATATTTAACAAAATTTGATATACAAATTAGTTATATGTCACAAAATATAATAATATTTGTTACATCCAACAAAAATTTACACACAAAGTTAAAGTTGTTACATGTAACCGCGCGTGTGCAAGCACGTGTAGTGAGCTTCCGCCTTTTTAAATAGGCAGAACTAAAACACAAGGTTGCTTCCGCTTCTATGACTTTTTTAAAATTAAAGGTGAAATAAGGGACTTACCACCGGATGCCCCAAAATTTATTGATTTCTACGTCAAAGATTATATGGATTATTTGTTGCAGTTAACTAGGTTATTTTGCTATAAAATATTATGTTCATTGCGGTTAATGAGTGTCTATTTTTATCGCGAAAGATTTTCCTTTAACTATGAAATTGATATTTGTATCGAAAACAGATGTCCTAATAATCATAGTTAAGGATTACCATTTTTGCTACAAAAATGTACACTTTGTCGCCAAATACCTTTTACCACGGAGCTACTACTATAAACCTTGCTACGACAAATATTCGTGATTTTGCTGAGAAATGTTGAGTTTTCTTCTCCTCCTCCTTCTTCTTCTTTTATTTTTATTTATTTTAATGCCAATAAAATTTGATTTGCAGTGATTTAATACTGGTATGAGGGTGAAGTTTTAAAGGTAATAAATGTCATCGTACAATTCGCCGTGCGCGGCGTGCAAGTTCCTTCGGCGGAAGTGCACGCCGGAGTGCGTATTCGCTCCCTATTTCCCACCGGATCAACCGCAGAAGTTCGCAAGCGTCCACAAGGTGTTCGGGGCCAGCAACGTGGCCAAGCTTTTGAACGAACTCAGCGCGCCTCAACGCGACGACGCCGTGACTTCCCTCACCTATGAGGCGCAGGAGCGGCTGCGCGACCCCGTGTACGGTTGCGTCAGCCTCATCTCCTACTACCAGCAGAAACTCAAGATATACCAGTACCAGCTGTACAACGCCAAGAAAGAACTTTCCAGCTACGTCGGCCCATCCGCCATGATGCCCATCATCCAACACCCCAGCCTGATCCAAACCCCGTACGGCCTACAGATGGCCCATCCCGCCGGCGCCGGCCAACTAGTGATTCGAGACCAACAAACGAACCCGGGCCAGCTCCCGCAAATGATGGACAGTCACCAGCACCAGGAGATGGTAAGGGCCTACGAGTATCAACAGCAACTGCTACAACATAGACAGGCACAGGCAATGGCTCAAACCCAGGCGAGTCATTTCCAGTTGGGTTTAAACAGCGGGATCGACCAGGGCGGTCCCGGGCCCGTTACCGTCGCCGGATACGAACAGATAGCCGGCTTGGGCTGCTACGTCAACCCATATCAGCTACAACAGCAAGATCAGTCTCATCACCACCAACAGTTGCAGCAACATCTTCAACATCACCATCACTTTCAGCTTCATCCCCACGTCTTGGTTCAACAACAGAGAAATGTCGAAAGAGGGGAGGCAAGTGGAAGTGGATCAGAGCACCCCCATAGTTATCATCACCAGCAGCTTCAAATTCAATCACAACTTTTGATTCAACAACAACAGAACATGGAAAGAGGAGAAGGAAGCGGCGAGCATCCACCGCCGCATCACCACCAAGAAGTTCATATCCATTCCCAGATTGATCCACAACTTATGCTTCAGAAACAGCAACAGGAAGAGCAATACGTTGAAAGCGAAGAAGGAAGGAGAGAGCAACCATTAATTCATCAGTTTGAGATTCAAGAACAGCATCAACTCCATCACTTTGAGATTGATCCACAGCTTCTGGTACAGCAACAGCAGAGTCTAAAAGACGATGAGGGAAAGAGAGAGCAACCGCTCATCCATCAGATTCAAGGGGAGCACGATCAAGAAATTGATTCACATTTTTTGGTTCACCAGCCGCGGCAACAACAAAATCAACAACATTTTGAAGGCGAGGACGAAAGTGGAGTGGACCCATTTTTATAGCCTTGTTAATCAATTAGCCGTTTCATTTTTTTTTTAAAAGAAAGCATATATAGGAGTAAGAAGAGCTTAGAAAAATAATTTAAAATTATATATTTTATTATATATAAATTATATTATTTTATTTAATAAAATTATTATTAATAATATATATATATAATGATTATAATTATATGTCTATTACACATTATTATTGCGAATAAATTATAAATTTATTAAAATAACTTTATGGGTATATAATTAGTGATTTTATTAATTATAATATTATGATTACTTAATATTATAATAAGAGTTACATAATCTATGCATTATATATATGTGTAAGGATGAAAAAAAAGATATAAATATAGAAGATATATTGAAAAATATAGAAATATATAGAGAAGTAAAGAAAAGAGTATGATATTTACGATACTTAAGATTTTGTTATATTTTCATATATTATATACTTGATAATTTACGGGGAATTGAGTTTGCGATCGGTTCAATATAGGGATGTCCCGCTTGTACCTTGACTCCCTGGATCGTTGTATCTTGGGAAGTATTCTCCGTTCAACTCTGTGCATAAAGGGAGTGTATCTCTTCTTAGGCTAGTGTTTACACGCCTCGATCCACCAAATATATATTTTCTCTCTATTCTATTCTATTATTTATTTTATTTATTTAATTGTTGATCTTTTTAGTTATTTAAAGAGATTGATATTGTATGTGATATTTATTTATTTAATTTGAATTTATATAATTATATGAAATTTACCCGACATATAGTTCTCTTTTTGCGTGATCTTGTTCACAATTTTCTTGACATTACACATTTATTTACAATTTAGGATTTTTGTTATTCGTCTAGTAAATAAAATTCATTTATTTATTGATTTTGAGTAAATCTTAATTACGAAATTATAAGTGAGATATATCTCACTTAAAAATTATTAGATGATAACAAATATTTTTAATTTTACTTTTTAAATAAGTGTGATAATAATTACTATCTTTTAATCATATAATTTCTTTATAGTGAGATAATAATCCAAAAAAAATGTGGTGTACCTCTTTCCCTCTCACGATGTCTTCTTATTGTTAGAATAACTGAGATGCAGAATGTTAAAAACACATGGAGCAATATATTGATGATATTTAGGAAAAGTACGATCGTAGAGATTTACGATGGATTTATATATAGGAGATTAGGAAAATCCTGTTAACGTAAGAGTTTAACTTAATGGATCAAGTTCATATACATATATTAACATTTGTTACGGTTTTGGAGGAATTTGTGGTGGAATCAATCAAATTGTTGAAAGACGTTGATGGCCACACAACCCACACGACGTCGATTGCCACTAGCTAGGAGATATGCTTTTTGGGTGAGTTTGCCAGGTAATGCTTTTTGGAGTGGCAAAAGGCGTTGCTTCGGAAGCTCGAAAGCTCACAAGTTCTCTGCTCGCAATTCCTTCTTAGTTCCTTCTCATCATTCTCTCTTTCCCATCGTGGAGCTTTCAAACCTAATAGCCGGTATGGAGCTATATAGGAATTAGGGATCAATAACTTTAAACTGATAGGGGTGTTTGACTGTCTAAAATATAAAACTATAAGAGATTGATCAGTATTTGTAAAATGATAGGAGATGTATCTAATTAATGACAAAAAGACAGAGGAGATAAATGGTATAAACCCATTCTATTAATGTAAAATGGATGGTCATGGATTTATCTAAGTTAAATTTGAATTTATGCTCCATATCAAACTTTAAATTCCACATTAACATATATGGCAAAAATTGTGATTGGTCTTCCATAAAAAAATATTTTTTTATTAGGTCAATTAGTTTTGTGTTTTTATTCCCAGAAAAATTTGAGCCGAAACAAAAATTTATGTTCATAGTATCGTCTTTAAAATAAGTAAATATTTTTTAGATGTAATTTTGAGGAAAAAAATTGTTGATATAATTTTGAAAAAAAATTGAAAAATCAATTGTGGGGTGTATGATGTCATATATAATTATTTTTTTTGTTTGTCGGTGTATAAAGATTTATATAATTATTATTTTTGTGGGTGTATAAGCGTTTATGTAATTATATTTTTTGTTTGTGTTTGTATGAAGATTTACATAATTATATTTTTGTTTGCGAATTCGTAAAGGTGTATATAATTATATTTTTTGTTAGGAATGTCTACATGTATATATAATTACATGTTTGTTTGGAGTGTGTAAATGTCGTTTGGTTATTTTTGGAGAGATTGTGGAAGATAGAGAAAAAGATCAAATTAAATAAGTAAAAGGGTTAATTACACTTTGCCTCCTTGTGGTTAGACCATTTTGCACTTTGTTCTCATGTGGTATTTGCGTCACCATTTCCCCCCTTGTGGTTAGGCATTCGTTGCACTTTACCCCCTACGTTAGCACTTTATCCCCTGTAGTTATGACCTAACCACAATGAGTAAATAATTAACCCTTAGTAAAATTGAAAAAATAGATTTATTTTCTTATTATAATACAAATATAAAAAAATGAATTCGCAATCACACGGTTTTTAAAATTAAAATTATGTTCAACTAACATTTTATCATTCCATCAAACACTAAACAACACATTTAATTTAAATTCATAAAACTAAAATGTTCCTAATTTTAATTGAAAACAAATATTACAAAAAAAAAAAAAAACAACTTTTAAATATTTCTGATAATCTTAATAATTCATAATTAACTTACATAAATAATATAAAATATCACTAACACAAAATTAAATTTATACATATAACTAAAATACACATCTAAATTATTCTAAAATCCACGCTTAGCGCGAGCACAAAACTAATTCATCCTGAAGTTTAGGCTTCATAAAAAGCCTCTCCAATGGTTACCAATGAAGCCGTTCAGCAGGCTATAAGTTCTTATGATTCTAATTCATTATTTTGTATTTTTCTAATTAAAAGGAAAGGTGATTATTAATTTTATTCTTTACTTTTTTGGGGCTTCTGCTTTGAGGTGTTCTGACCATACATACGTGTGTGTTTTTTTCATTATTATCAAAAAGTGTTTCTCTTCCCATAATTGTGCTCTAAATATTTTTGGAGCAGACCAAAAACACATTTTCCCACCCATATTTTCGTTTCTATTCCTCTAGAATTATGAACTAAATTCTTAGAAGAGAAAAACACTAAATTCTGAGGGGAACTCTGTCCTTTTAACTTGTAATAAAATACTATAATGTATATAGGACGAATAGTATTTTTGTAGCCAATAGTTGAAAAGTACTTTTTAGTGATAAATTTCTATTTCACGAATAAAATCATATAATTAATTTTAAGATATTTCCTATTTTAAATTTGTACATCTTTTCGGGACTGAAAAATAAACTGAAGTAAACAACTAAATCTAATCCTAATATCATACTATTACATTGAAAACAAATTATTGTTGGCCCAACAAACTAACTAAAAGAGGAGTGAATTGAGTAGATAAAAAATTAATCTAAATAATAATACTTTAAAAAATTAAATAATTAATTTTTATCCTAAATTAATTATTATCTTTGTAGCAGCGGAAATATAATATCAATACACCAAACAATACAAATATAAATAAATTAAAGAATGCAGCACATCAGAAATTTATACTGGTTCACTAAGTTATTCTTAATTAATCTAGTCTTCTGAGCTCCGCGAAGAGTCGCACCCACTAATCACTATAATTCTTTTAACCAGGTAGGAACTAAACCCTTACAAAATGATTCTTTTCGCAGACTCAGAATCAACCTTTACAATTCATTTTCACAGGTTCAGGAATAACCTTATTTTTTTCACAGGTTAAAGATTAACCTAATTCTTTTATATTTAGGTTAAGAATTAAATCTCACACAAAAATACTTCAAGTATCCTTTTATTCGGTAAAGATTGAACCGTTACAAATTCACTCACAAATTAATTCTATTAAGGAAGAATTAACACCTAATCTTTTTATACTCTAAGTAAAGATTAAAACTTCAATCTCTTTACTAGAAGAGATTAAAACCAGCTACCCTTTGATTAGACACTCCTAATAGTATCTAATCCGATACTCAACTCACCAATTACAAAATTTCTAAGTGATTTTCTCACTCGGAGTTTCTACTATCCCAAATAAATTTGAACTCAATTAATGTCCTGATATTAGTGATAGAAATACAGTGAGAATTTTAAAATATGATTTTAAACAAAAATGGGTAGTAAGCAATTTAACACGTAATCAGATTTTCTCAAGGAATGATTTTAAAAATAATTTTCAATTTAAAATTTAGGAAAACGATTTCAAAGATCAAATTTTCAAGTAATAGATAATAATATCAAATAACAATTAATAGTAAATAACTTGGAACGATCTCACCAGGAATCTACCGAATAAATAATAATAAGCAATAAAGTTTCAAGTCGACAATCAACAATAATTCACTCCAAAATTTCTCAAGAATAAATATCAAGAAAATTCTCACAATACTCTCAATATAATATCAGAATGATCACTCATAGAAGACACTAGAACTGAATAACTTTTCAGAATTGAATGATTGAGATTATTGAAACTTAAAAAACGTAGGCATATTTATATGAGATTAGAACAAGCTCTTTAACGGCTAGTTTCCATATTTCATGATAAATAATTACTTCAATAGACCCCTTATATTATAAAGACTCAATCTTGGCATAATTCATTTAATTATATTTTTTAAAATATCCAATTTAGTCCCTCCAATTTTTTCTCAATCTCAATTAGATAGGATAGAAAGAATTTCATGAATCAAATTGAGAAATATCTAAAATACTTGAACCATGTTTATAGGGATAACAAAATATCAATTATATATCTTAAATTCCATCAGATCCCTAAGATATCTCTCATATCCTAACCATAAAACGACTACGTTTTGGATCAAAACCATAAAATTCTCAAAATTCTAAAACTATCCATCGGTTGACCAACCAACACCTATTGGTCGATCGCCCTATTCAGGACGTATGTAGCCCAAGCCAAAATCTCTTTGCTATAGGTCGACCGCCCCTTATGTTTTTGTCGATCGGAAGATTCAGAGACTTTCATAGGTCGACCGCTCTGTTGATCGAACAATTCAGAGAGTTCAACTAATTTCCATAGGTCGACCTACCTATTGACCAAGCAATTCAAAGTCTGAATCATTTTCACAACTCCTTCTCATCGGTTAACCAATCAACGTTGGTCGGTTGACTGATCCTGCTAGAATTTGTCTCCTTAAATAATTTTTTACTAAATTTCTTCGACGTTTTTGCCTCTTTAATTGATTTCTTTTCTTGGTTAATTCCACTAAATCATTAGATTCAATTTTAATCAATTATCTTATTAAATCAATGTTTCTTCTTCAATTACATATAGGAACAAATATGTTAACTAATTAGGATCCTATTAAAAACACACCTAATTGTAAAAATATTTTGTGTCGTGTGTGATCTTAATCAAGATACATTAAGAGTAAAAATTTAACCTGAATTGTTTTTCCTTAGGTTCTTCAAAATCTCCAGTCTCTTAATATCCATCATCTTTGTAAGTCTCTTTAGCATCCATTTAACATTCATCTTAACTTCTTTATGATAATATATTCAAGGAACTTAAAAACTGAAACACTCAACAAATCCGTTAGTTCCACAAAAAAACATCACATTTAATTATCCATAAAAATCTTAGGATCAACAATTTCCCTATTTTTTATGATGACAATTAACTTTGATATTTTTGTCAAAATAATATGTAACCACACCCTCCTAAATTCAAGGATGGATTTTTAATTCATTAAAGCACAATCATAAAGATAATCATAAGATATTCAATAAAGTACAAAATATGATCAATAATAAATAATTCAAACTCCCCTTGCATAAATGCAAACTATGGTCTCCCCCTTAAGATATTTAACAAAACATCAATAAATTTTCTCCCGTTGTCATCTCAAAAAGTGGGGAAGAAAAATCACAAATAACCACTACTCTAAGCAAACATCGTTATGCCTAGCTATACCCAAATCACGAATGATTTTCACAAACTAATTTTCTGCTAAAGGTTTGGTAAAGATATGAGCAAGCTGGTCGGAGGTCTCAATATATTCAATAACAATGTCCTTTTTCTGAATGTGATCACGAATAAAGTGATGTCTAATCTCTATGTGTTTAGTTCGTGAGTACGGTGTATGATTCTTACTTAGATAAATAGCACTTTTATTATCACAATAAATCAGGATTTCCTACATACATATTCCAAAATCATTTAAGTGTTGCTTAATATATAAAATTTGAGCATAACAGTTATCAGTTGCCATATATGCAACCTTAGTAGTAGATAAGGTTATCGAAAACTATTTCTTGCTTGTCCAAGAAATTAAGGCATGTCCTAACAAATGACATGACCCACTTGTGCTTTTTCGCTTGACTTTGCAACCGGAAAAATCGGCATCGGAGTAACTTATTAATTTAAAATCACTCCTCCTAAGATAGCATAATCCTATGTTAGTCGTCCCCTTTAAATATAAAAAAATTCTCTTAACCGCAGTTAAATGCAATTATTTAGGACGAGACTTAAATCTAGCGCAGAAACAAACGCTATACATAATGTTATGTCTACAAGAAGTTAAGTACAACAACTACCAATCATACCTCGATACATTTTTTCATTAATGCTTTTACCCGCATCATCTTTGTTTATCTTTGTAACTGTTGCCATGGGAGTCTTGTACTTTTTAGCGCCATCCAAGCCATATTTCTTTAAGAGCTTCTTTGTGTATTTAACTTGGTTTATGAATTTGCTTAATTTGCAACCCAAGAAAGAAATTCAGCTCTCCCATCATGCTCATCTCAAATTTGACCTGCATTATCTTGGCAAACTCTTAGAAAAGATCCTCATTAGTAAATCCAAAAATAATATCATTAACATAAACTCATACTAATAGGATATCAGAATTAGTCTGCTTAACAAATACTGTTATATTACAAATACCCATTCGAAAACCATATTCAATAAATCAACTTTTAATCACAAAATATCAACACTATGTGGATCATCATTATAGATAAATATTCATATAACCAAGTCTACTCAATCATCAAAAGCCACAAATTACTAAATTAAGTCAGTATGTCTTTCTCATGATACCAAATAATATCAAGTCATGTAATTTTTAACACACTAGAATAAGAAATATATCTCAATAATAGCATGCGTATTAAAATTATTATCTATTCTCTCCTCAATAATAATCATTTAAAAACCAAGAGATATGAAACTTATGAGAAGAACATATTATCGTGTATATATCAAGATACTTAATATCCATAAATATATCCATATACACAAAGTATCAACTTAAAACATTAAGCACAGAGTGACACGCCATGAATATTCAGATGATAACATATATGGTATCAAAAATAGACTTAACACAATTTCATAGAAGAATACCAACCATGATTTGCTTAATTTCATATAATATGTCAGTCAAATAAGATCATGCTAAAAACTGATATAATCAAATATTTGATACAAGAGATAACTCAGATTTAATTAATCTATCAGTATTAGTTAACAATAAAATTCTACTTAATCATATAATCAAGCTTATGAGCAATTAAAATCAAATAAATACATCAACCAAATCATTCGTTATCCTTTAATTATCCTTAGATATCATGCATTATAACAAACCAAGATTTCATTTTAAGATGCATAACATATTAGCTCAATTGAACACATTTGTATAAAAGATATATTCATGAGGAAGAGCATATTATACAAATGGTCTTATTAATATGCAAGTCATTTATAACACTTAGTGAAATTACAAACATTTGATTCATTTTCTAATTCACTGAACATATTTTAAAATTAAACACCTGATCACTACTTAATATAAACACATAAAATCATGTTAATATGCCTTAAGTATATGTGATTCCCAGAATCACCATGCAATGTTTCTAAGATAACAAATGAGCACATCATATAAAATAGATCTTATAAACTACCACCAACTTACCTATTTGGCAAGTCAGACACCTCTATCTTTAACAAGTTTAATAAATTTAAAATGTGAGGGGTTAGGAGTACCTTTTATATCTTTTGGGGGCAACTTTACTCTTTACCTCATTTGTACTGATGATTTCTTTGGGTGCACCATTTCTCTTAGTCTATCTCTATTATCTCAGCTTTTGATTATTGTCATTTGATTTTCTGATACTTCTATTTGTACATATTACTTATGGCTTCCTGGTGATATCTCGTCTTGGCTTTGATAATTCTTTTCTAATTGCACGTTTCACTTGTGGCTTCTTTAGAATTTCATATTTTGTCTTTGATGCATCTTTTCGCTTTGCACATGTCACTTGTGGATCATTGGTGACTTCCTGTATTGGATTTGATATAACTTCTTTATTTGTACCTTCGGGTCCACTCATGATATTATGTAATTCTGCACAAGATATTTCAATAGTTATATTCAGTATCCATTTAATTTTGAATCCATTTTTATTAGTCATGAACTTAGGGTTTCTGAACGGACATAATACTTTAAAATGCTCAATTCTATTGCAATAATAACATCTCAAATCCGATTTATCATAGAAAATACGAGATGTAAAACAAGAATCATTTATAATAATATCAACAAAATTATCACTGGCCTGTGATGAAAGATGAGGCGATGAAATATATTCACTTTACCTAGAAAAATAATTCTCAGAACCTCTTGAAAAAGCCTTAAGGTTGGATTTTGATTTTTTAAAATTTTTCTTAAGTAAATCGATTTTAGAAACAAGATCTGACCTTTACTTGAAAATCATGTCAAAATTATTTTTTAAAACTCTATTTTTATTTTCAAGAGAATCCACTTTAGAGAACAAATTATTAAGTTAAAAAATAACGTTCGAAAACTCTTTTGTGCCATAATGATCATCCAAATGCACTTTAGATTTTTGAACACTTTTTTCTCTATTTTCAAAATAATCAAGTTCTTTTTTTTTTTTTTTTTTTTTTTAAACTCAAACTCTCTTTAACAAAAAGTAGTGTGAAAGAAAGTATTTTTTTTATAACAATATTGACATTTTCATTATCATTATTTCCATCACTACCACTAGTACCACAAAAATCATACATCACATTATCATATAAGGATTTATCACCATCAAAAGAAGATACACAAAAAATATTATCCATGGTGTGTGCAGTTGACCAGTTTAACTAAGATGTTAAACCTAACGAGCTAAAACTAACTCTGATACCAATTGTTGGCCCAATGACCTGCTCTAGATGAGGGGTGAATCGGGTAGATAAAAAATTAATCCAAATAATAATACGTCAAAAAATCAAATAATTAATTTTTACCCTAAATTAATTATTATCTTTATAGGAGTAAAAATATAATATCAACTAGGTGCACACCAAACAACACAAATATAAATAAATTAAAGAATCTAGCATACCAGAAATTTATACTGGTTCACCAAGCTATTCTTGGCTGATCTAGTTCCCCGAACTCCGCGGAGAGTCGCATCCACTAATCACTATAATTCCTTTAATCAGGTAGGAACCAAACTCATACAAAATTATTCTTTTCATAGGCTAAGAATCAACCTTTACAATTCCTTTTCACAGGCTCAGGAATAACCCTAAAGTTTTTTACAGGTTAAAGATTAATCTAATTCTTTTATACTTAGACTAAGAATTAAACCTCACACAAAAATACTCTAAGTATCCTTTTATCCAGTAAGGATTGAACCGTAACAAATTCACTCACAAATTAATTCTATTAAGGAAGAATTAACACTTAATCCATTTATACTCTAGGCAAAGATTAAAACTTTAATCTCTTTACCAAAAGAGATTGAAACTAGCTACCATTTGATTAGATACTCCCAATAGTATTTAATCCGATACTCAACTCCTCAATTACAAAATTTATAAGTGATTTTTCCACTCGAAACTTCTACTACCCTAGATAAATTTAAACTCAATTAATATCTCAATATTAGTGATAGAAATATAGTGAGAATTTTAAAATATGATTTTAAACAAAAACGGGTAGCAAGCAATTTAGTACGTAATCAGATTTTTTGAAGGAATCATTTTCAAAATAATTTTCAGTTTAAAATTCAGGAAATCGATTTCAAAGATCAAATTTCCAAGTAATAGATAATAATATCAAATAATAATTAATAGAAAATAACTTTGGAACGATCTCACCAGGAATCTACTGAATAAATAATGATAAGCAATGAAACTTCAAGTCGGCAATCAACAATAATCAACTCCAAAATTTCTCAAGAATAAATCTCAAGAAAATTCTCACAATACTCTCAGTATAATCTCAGAATGATCACTCTTAGAAAGCATTAGAACTAAATAACTTTTTAGAATTGAATAATTGGGATTATTGAAACCTAAAAAATGAAGATCTATTTATTTGGGATTAGAACAAGCTCTTTAACGGCTAGTTCCCATATTTTATGATAAATAATTACTTCAATAAACCCGTTATATCACAATGACTCAATCTTGGCATAATTCACTTAATTATATCTTTTAAAATATCCAATTTAGTCCCTGAAACTTTTTCTCAATCTGAACGCGCCCCGATTTTCCAGAGAAAATAAAAAAAAAATAGATATATGCTTGGCGCTGGTAAAATGAGAAGGGTTTTTAAAAACGTCGATTTTCTCATTAAAATATACTTAAGCCTGTTTTAGAAAAAGGAGTCGCCACCTAGCATTGAGTTTTAAATGATGTGCTAGGTCACCATATTTTCTTTTTTGAAAACAATTTTAAAAAAAATGTGGTTTAAGTAAAAATTTGACTCCTAAAATAACATGATCTGATCAGAGATTCGTTTAAAGAGTTCGGGGGTCAGTTACGCTCGGGGAAGGTGTCAAGCACCCCAAGACGCCCATCCAAAGACGGTACCTTATCCGATTAAGTTCAATTAAAATTTAAATCCGAATGTTTTTATTTTATTTTGAAATCATTTCCTTCTAAAAAAGAAAATCTTTTTGTATTTTTTTTATATATTAAGCCATTTAAATAAAAGGCGGAAAAATTCCTCCACGATGTGACAACAACATTAAATTTAACAAAAAAACATAAAATAAAAACACACACACCCATACACACACATTCACACACATCGAGGGAAGTATTCTCCCTTCTAAACTTAAATCACTCCAATGGAAGGTCGGGAGTTTTCCACATCATCTTGGCAGCACATTATATTTAACACATGTTAAAGAAACACACGCACACACATCGAGGGAAGTATTCTCCCTTCTAAACTTAAACCATTCCAATGGAAGGTCAGAAGTTTTCCACCTCGTATTGTTAGCACATTATATTTAATACAAATTAAATAAAACACACGCACACACACACACACACACACACACACACACACATCGAGGGGAGTAATTCCATTCTAAACTTAAACCGCTCCAATGGAAGGTCAGAAGTTTTCTACCTCGTATTGTTAGCACATTATATTTAATACAAATTAAATAAAATACACGCACACACACACACACACACACACATCGAGAGGAGTACTTCCATTCTAAACTTAAACCGCTCCAATGGAAGGTCAGAAGTTTTCCACCTCGTATTGTTAGCACATTATATTTAATACAAATTAAATAAAACACACACACACACACACACACACATCGAGGGGAGTACTTCCATTCTAAACTTAAACCGCTCCAATGGAAGGTCAGAAGTTTTCCACCTCGTATTGTTAGCACATTATATTTAATACAAATTAAATAAAACACACGCACACACACACACACACACACACACACACATCGAGGGGAGTACTTCCATTCTAAACCTAAACCGCTCCAATGGAAGGTCAGAAGTTTTCCACCTCGTATTGTTAGCACATTATATTTAATACGAATTAAATAAAACACACGCACACACACACACACACACACACACACACACACACACACATCGAGGGGAATACTTCCATTCTAAACTTAAACCGCTCCAATGGAAGGTCAGAAGTTTTTCATCTCGTATTGTTAGCACATTATATTTAATACAAATTAAATAAAACACACGCACACACACACACACACACACATCGAGGGGAGTAATTCCATTCTAAACTTAAACCGCTCCAATGGAAGGTGTATTGTTAGCACATTATATTTAATACGAATTAAATAAAACACACGTGCACACACACACACACACACATCGAGGGGAGTACTTCCATTCTAAACTTAAACCGCTCCAATGGAAGGTCAGAAGTTTTCCACCTCGTATTGTTAGCACATTGTATTTAATACAAATTAAATAAAACACACACACACACACACACACACACACATCGAGGGGAGTAATTCCATTCTAAACTTAAACCGCTCCAATGGAAGGTTGGGAATTTTCCACCTCGTTTTATTTACTAAAAAAAAAAATATAAATAAATAAAATAAAAAAATAAAAAAAAAAAATAAAAATAAAAAAAATAATAAATAAAAAAAAGGATTAGTATAATAACAACTTATTTAAAAAAAAAAGTATTTACCACATTCTTGGAGATTTCTTTTCTTCTTCGAAATTACAATAAAATGAAAATAATATTATTTTCTTCAAAATTTCTCTTCAAATTTCCTCTCCCTTCAAATCCTCAAAAAAATCCCTCCTCCAAAATCCCTCACAAAAATTCCTACAAAAATCCTCTCCAAAATCCCCTCCACAAAATAAAAATGAGCCTTCTATTTATAGATTTCAAAAAGGGCAAAATGAGAATTACACAAAAATGCGGTTCACTATTCACGCGGCTTACTATTCACGCGGCAGATACTATTCACGATCATGATCACGCGGTTACTGTTCACGCATGCGGATACTATTCACGCGGTTACTGTTCATGCATGCGGATACTATTCACGCGGTGTCACTGTTCACGATCACTGTTCATGCATGCGGATACTATTCACGCGGTGTCACTGTTCATGCATGCGGATACTATTCACGATCACTGTTCATACCTCCGTTTGATTTGTCTTGCTTTGTTTCGTTTTTTCCCGATTTTCTCCAAACAAACGATAATTAGTTTCTTTTCTTTTTCTTATTTTTTTGCATTTTTTGAAATAAAATAAAATAAAACAAAGTTAATTATAACAAAGTTAATTATAAAATAAAGTATAAATTTTTTAGGGGTGGTCAAAATGTCGTGTCTACACAATCTCAATTAGATAGGATAGAAATAATTTCATGAACCAAATTGAGAAATATTCAAAATACTTGAACCATATCTATAGGGATAACAAAAAATCAATCATATATATTAAATTCCATCAGATCCCTAAGATATCTCCCATATCCTAACCATAAAACGACTACTTTTTGAATCAAAATCATGAAATTCTCAAATTTTGAAACTGTCCATCAGTTGACCAACCAACACCTATTGGTCGACTGCCTGATTCAGGACTTACGTAGCCCAAACCAAAATCTCTTTGCCATAGGTCGACAGCCCCTTATGTTTCTGTCGACCGGAAGATTCATAGACTTTCATAGGTCGACCGCCCTGTTGACCGAACAATTCAGAGAGTTCATCTAATTTCCATAGGTCGACCTACCTATCAACCGAACAATTCAGAGTCTGAATCGTTTTCCTACCTCATTCTCATCGGTTGACCGATTGGCGTTGGTCGGCTGAACTTATCTCCTTAAAGAATTTTTACTAAATTTCAATCTTCGACGTTTTTGTCCCTTTACTAAATTTTTACTAAATTTCAATCTTTGTGTGTGATCCTAATCGGGATACATTAAGAGTAAAAATTAAATCTGAGTTGTTTTTTCCTAGGTTATTCAAAATTTTCAATCTCTTAATATCCATCATCTTTGTCAGTCTCTTTAACATCCATTTAGCATTTATCTCAACTTCTTCATGATAATATCTTCAATAGAACTTATAAACTGAAATACTCAATAAATCCGTTAGTTCTACCAAAAATATCAACATTTAATTGTGTATCAAAATCTTAGAATCAACAATTATATCAATACACTAGTGAATAAAATAAATATTCTTAACCACTAATCCATAAGCAAAATTCATAGCATTGCTTACAAGAAGTCATAAAAAAATAACCCACAAATGAACATCGGATGTCAAGCGATTAACATCATGTGCTGGCCCAAAAATCTACCCAAGAGGAGGTTGAATCGAGTAATTTAAAAGCTTAACAATTAAATACGCAAATTGTTTCAATTTTTCTAACCAGTTATTATCTTGATATTTAGCGAAAATGTGTTTTAACTAAATGCATAGTCAAACAAATAAAGGTAGAGAAATTTACACCAAGGTTTATAGAAGTTTTGTAAACAACTCTTGTCTATATCCTCTCTCCTGAGCTCCTGTAGAGAATTAGCAATCCACTAATCTCGATCATTTTCTCAGGTAGGAAACAAAGCTTTATATAATCTTTTACACATGAAATTAACTTAATTCTTTTTCCAGACTCAGAATCAAACCTATCATTTTTCTAGACTCAGGATTAATCTAATATTTTCCCAGGATCAGAATTAACCTTTAACATGATTGGACAACGTTATTTTATGTCTAATCCACTCTTACTTTGACCAAGTATAGGTAGGTCTAAGCTACAACTCAAAAATACAAAAAAATAACAAGTTTCTTCTCATCTACCTCCTCAATTCAAATTTAAACTTAATTAATATCCTAATAGGCTAGTGATTGAAATTATGTTATAAAATAAATCTTCTTTTTCAACAATTAAAGCACAGATATTCAAATAATCAAATTTTTAGGAAAACCTTTTCTAAAAGATTTTCAATATATATTTTAACAAAGCTATTTTCGATCACTAATATGACAAGCTGAAATTCTCAAAATATATATGAATCAAGTAAAGAATAATTAATTTGAGCAAGCAAAAAATAAATAGAGTTATCTCACCAGGATTTTCTTGGAGAAGATGTAAAGAATAAAAATTTAGAATCAAATCCAGAATTTTCGCAAAGAAAACCTTTTTCACAATAAAGAATTTCTTCAAAACGTTTCTCTCAAAATATATTTCAGCAAATATTTACTCTCTTTTCAAAATTCTAATTTGATCAAAATTCTTGATTGATTTAAAATAGAATTCGCAGGTTTATATATAAGGGATTTAAACAATGTCGATAATGACTTATATTTTGAAAGATATCTACAAAAATGACACATATAGACCCCATATAAGATAGATTCAAATAAGTTTTGTTTGACCACTAATAAAGCTTTTAAAATACTCAATTTTTTCGTAAAAGGATTTTGATTTAAAATCCAAAAGGATGAAAAGAAATTTACTCGATATAAATCACCAAAATGAGAAATATATGGACTAAATCAAAAGATTTTAAAAATATAAGACATATCTTCGAAATGCAATCAAAATCCAAAAAATTATATATTCCAATGTTCAAATGCTTGAAAAATGGGTGGAAGATCTTTGAATACCATTCTAGTCAAATGCTGAAAAATACTCTGTTGACTGTCCGACTTAGCAAAGGGTTAACCGATTGACCTTTTACGTCTACAATTCAAACCGTTGCACTACAGGTCAGTCGACCGTTTTAGGTTCTGAATCAACCGTTTAACCTGATGCTTGACCGAATAGCTTAAAACTCCAAAATTCACCATCCTAAATTAATTGGTCTACCAATCTATGGGGCGGTCGACTGTCCAGACAAAAAAATCAAAATTTCAAACTTTTTAAACATTTTCTTGATTGAGTACTTAGTAAAATCATTTGATCATATAAATTTAGGGATAAAGACCTTTTGGGTCTCTAAGAAATGCCTTGGGTGTCCAATTGGCCCCTAAGAAATATAATTTGACAATTTGACCCCTCACATTTCAAAATAGTATCTAATTGGCCCTTGGGTCGGGTTCCGTTAGTAAAATTTTGGGATTTTGGATGGAAAAAGTAACGTGACAAGCACATGACGTCTGGTCAACGGTAAATACATCATTTCAGGCTTACTAATAGAATGAGACCTATTTACATATTTTGTAAAACTTAAGGGGCTAAAAATATTTTTTTTCTTTAATTTTTTTTTAGGTCTTCTTCCTCTCCGATCCTTCGCCACTAACCTCCGATCCCGGCTCCAAGTGTGCAGCGACTGCGAAGCCAAGAGCGGCCATAACAGGTTCCTTTCCTCCCCGACGTCTTTGTGTGCTGTCGTATGATTCCGTTGACCGCCTTCAGGTAATTGCTTGAGTCATGGTCCCTAAGGATGGTGCCATCGGAACCATAGGCGGTGGGGTCGCTTAGGGTTTCGACCGGGTGAGGGGAGTTGAGAAATGCTCTGACAGTGTTCGCGGCGGAGGTGGAGGTGGTGTTTTCCAAGGTGTAAAGAGAGATTCCGGGAGGGAGTAGTGGGTGGGGATGAGCGTTGTCTTCGTCTTCTTCTCCATCACCTGCATCGTCTTCATCGTTATCTTCTCCATCACGTTCGTTGTCTTCATCTTCTTCTCTATTTCCATTTTGATTTTGAAACTAAACCTAGTTTCGAAATCGATTTACTAGGTTTAGTTTCAAAATCGACTAGATTTAGTTTCGAAATTGAAATTGAAACATCGTTTCGATTTTGAAATTGAAATCGTGGTTCGATTTGGGTTTCGAAATCGAAACCCGTAGGTTCGATTTCGATGGTGTTCGTCGTTTTAGTGGCGATGTTCAGCGGTGTTCTTCGATTTCGATTTTGATTTCTAAATCAAAATCAAAATTGCTTTCTTGTTTCAATTTCGAAATAGAAATCGAAACCCTAAGGTTCGATTTCGGTGGTGTTCGTTTTAGTGGTGGTGTTTGACGGTGTTCTTCGTGCCATGTTCTTCGGTTTCGATTTCGAAATCGAAATCAATTTCCTGTTTCAATTTCGAAATCGAAATCAAAACCTAGTTTCGAAATCGATTTCGAAATCTAAATCGAAACCCTATTTCGATTTCGATGGTGTTCGTCGTTTTGGTGGTGATATTCGGCGGTGTTCTTCGATTTCGAAATCAAAATCGAAACCCCAAGGTTCGGCGGTGTTCTTCATTTTCGATTTTGGTGTTCATCGGTAGTGTTGTTCGTTTCGGTAGTGGTGTTCGGTTTAGTATTTTTGTTCTCAGATTTGTGTTTTAATATGGGAGAAAAAAAAAATATGATTATGTTCCACTCTCTTATTTTTAGTACAAAATTCTTAGAACATGTTTGATGGTTGATTTCTATTTTTTGATATGTGTTATATTGTTTTTTTAGGACTTGATTTATTGTATTGTTTTTTTTTAAGACTTGTTGTATTGTTTTGGTTGTTTATCAGGACCTGATGTATTGTACTGTTTTTTAAAGACTTATTGTATTGTTCTGATTGTTTAAGAGGACCTGATGTATTGTACTATTTTTTTTAGGATCTGTTGTATTGTTCTTATTTTTTTAGAACATGATGTATTGTTTGTGTTTTCTAAAATATAAAAAAACTGTATGTGTGTTTTTTTTTTTTGTGAATATATTATTCTACTTTTTTTATAGTTCAAAAATATAAAAAAAGTTCTCTCGATCAGTGTTGGAATCGATCAATATAGTATTTGATTATACTAAATCTTGTAATTATGGTCAATAATTTTTTTTTAATTGTTCTGAATTTTTTTTTTTTAAATATGTATAATAAAAAAATATAAAGTAAAAATGAAGAATAAACTATTAATATGGGGGTAGGACGAGTATTTAAAAGTTTAAAGAAATATTGAGTGGGAAAGATAATAAGAAATAGAAAAAAAAAATTTTGACTACTAGAAATTTAGATGGTTTTTCAAACTAATCCTAATGAATGAAAAGACCAAAATACCCTTAAACTAACGTTAACCGTTAGATTGACTTCACAAAATTCGCTTGAAGGGCCAATTGGATACTATTTTTAAATGTCAAGGGTCAAATTGTTGAATTGCATTTCTTAGGGGCCAATTGGACACTCAAGGCATTTCTCAGGGACCAAAAAGGTCTTTATCCTATAAATTTATCACTTCTAACCATTTTTAAAAATATTTCAAGTTAATTTTAAGTGTAGTGTATGATCTTAATTTGGATGTATTAAGAGTTTAACGAAGAATATAATTGTTTTACCTAGAAATACAAAAAAATAAATAAGTAAACTTTTCTTCTCAAAAAGTATTCAATATCTTCATTGCATCCATCGCGATCTTTATCAATATTCTTTATCATAAAACCAATCTTTTTTTCTCATCAAGAATTGAAACTAATTAATATCTTCAATAATCAATAAAATCATTTGTTCCTTTAAACATCCAAGTTAATTGGTTAATCAAAACATCTAGGCTCAACAATCTCCTCATTTTCTATAATGACAAATAACTTTGATGTTTTTTCAATTTAGATGCTATAATGACAACTTTTTTAAGATCATTCAAAGCGAATTAAAATGTCACACCCCACCCTAGGCAACCAACGCCCAAAGGCCGGGTGTGACGTTGATTTGACGTTGGCCGACCAACAACATCATTTATATATAAATATGTACCGATGTAGATTTATTTTTTTCCAAAAATATATTTATCAATCTCAAAACTTATAAATACACGTATCCCAAATATCCACAACAAAACTACAAAAAAAAACTGAATTTTTCGCGATTCACACCAATCCTGCAAATTCTCCAAAAATGATACCACCCTTTAACTCTACATAGTGCCAGTAGTGAACCCGTTTCTACCCACGGTACCTGAGACCAAATATTTTAACGATGTACTATTTTCATAATATAAAAATAATTTATGGATAAAGTATATTTATCAAATACCACTTATTAAAATATAATATAAAGATAACCGCATACTGAGTCGAAACAAAATTCCACAGCTATCATTACAATAAAATAAATGCATTTAATTAACCAATCAGATTATTTCGATATATAACAATACCGCACACATATTTTGCTACTAGCCATCGGATCGTTTCACCTCACAATCGGGAGTTATGACAGTACCGTAATCTGTACAACTGTACAAGCTGAGTCCTTTGACTGACTCAAAGTTGGCCTCATCCTCTTTTGGGAAGTATTTTCTGGTTCTTTTGGGCTATCCGATTAAGCAGGTTATTCGTCGCCGTTCGCTGATGTGCTATTGGTCATGTTCGCCTGAGGGGAGTTTCAAACTTAATGTGGACGGTGCTTTGAAGAAAGAGACTATGAAGTCTTCTTGTGATGGTATTGTTCGGGACAATAATGGGGCTGTTAGTTGGACTTTCTTCTCTCCCCTTACTGTTAATTCTAGTTTTCTAGCTGAATTCCATAGGTTGTTCTTGGGGATTCATGAAACTCTGCATTTGGGCTAACTTCCTCTCCTGGTGGAAAGTGATTTGCTAGCTTTGGTTTATTCAATCAAGAAGGACAATCCAGTCTGGTCAATTGCTTATCTTTGGAACACCGTTCGATTTTGGCTTCTTTCCTTTGACATTCAAATATCTCATGTTCATCGAGAATGTAATTTTGTTACTGATAGTCTTACAAACATTGGTTCGAATAGCCCTATGTTGTTTCCTATAGGTAGTCCTTTACCTCACAACGTAAATTCCTATGTTTATGAGAATCAAGAGGGTCTTCTTCATCTTAGGTTGTAATTTTCCACCTTATCTATATAGACCACGTTTTGAAAAAAACAAATATATATATATATATATATTTGTCAACACGTGCACTGCGCATTGCTCCCCCCTCTTTGCCACCCCTAGTCGCGGGCCCAATGTGCTCCTGCCAACGCAAGTGCCTCTTCGTGTATATGATGACACCGTCTTTTCTCTCTCTCTCTCTCTCTATGTATAATATATTAGTCCATGTTATCTCAGCAATTAAATATTCTTCTAAACCCTGAACTTTTTCTTCACTTTCCCAATAAATAAAAAGGAAAAAGAAATTGTTTCTCACCCCACAGATGATGATGAGCTTTGATCACCACCATGATATTCATGAAGATGACGATCAAGTTCATCCTCATCCTGATCTTGCTTGTTCATGATCCACTGACATCGAGTCTGAAAGTAGATTTTCATCATGGAAATATGGTGGAGATGACTATGATCTCCCGATGGCATCCGTGGAAGACGATGGAGACAACGACAACGACGATGCAGATGGTGATTATGATTATGCTCCCGCCGCTTGAAAACCCTAGTTTTATGAAGACCTAAAAACCCTAGTTCTTATTTTCCATTTTAGGGTTCTGTTCTTTGTTGAGCAGAAATGAAACCCTTATATATACACACACATATACCTATATATAGGTGTATTGGTAAGTGGTAGGGACTTGGGCTTGCCCATGTATTAGCTTGTTGACACTATGGGACCTCCCTAATATGAAATGAGGACTTTTGAACACTTGGTTTTGGGGAATCTTGCGGGCTAATGGTAAGTTTAAACTTCACATCAAAAAGACTGCTTGATTATTATGTGTACTACTAATGATTATGATAATGAATTATTTGAAGATTATATAGTACGATGATGTTTATAAGAAAATGACGTGCTATGATGTTGGTAATCAAAGAAGTAATTAATAAAATTATTTAAAGATTAAACGTGCATGCCATTTTTTTGGTTATTGCATGATTATTTAAGCCACAAATTACCTAAAATAGAGTCAAAAGTATGATTAGTTATGACTATTTCCTTGTTGATGACTTGATGATTTCGAAGTCTTGTCCAATGGTTGTTCTTGTATGGTCACTTGGTCATGACCTATTCGTTTATTTCGTAGATTAGTTTAATTAGTTTTATTTTTATATCAAGCATAATGATATTTGTTGTTGTCACTTTCATGTTTTTACTTAAATTATTGTGTAGAAGGACATGCCATCAAAACCTTTCATACTTTTTAGCCTTTATTGATATTAATACAATTATTGTTTTGGTTGTTGGTGTATTTTCACTATAATATTTGCATGGGGTTAATTACATTTTACCTCCTATGGTTTGACCCATTTGCACTTTACCCCCCTGTGATTTGTGGACCTAAGTGCAACTCTAACTCCGTTAACGGAAAGGCCAAAATGTTAATTTTACCCTTATGTAATTATTAACTTTTTTGGGGGTGTAAAGTGCAATTAACCCAAATGCTTTTAAAACCTGATGGAGCTCTCTCTCTCTCTACTCTCTAACTTGAGCTTTTCTCTCTACTGCCGCCGGCCTTGCCACTTCCTCACCGTCCCCGACGATGGCCTTTTGTCTCTTGCAAAATCGCAGTCCCCGCTCTTCGTCGATGGCACACTCTCTCTTTTCCCTTCACTGATGCACTGAGTTCCTCACCCTCACTGCTTTCTCATCTTACTCTCTCATTCGATCTGATGAAATCGATATTCAATCTCTCGAAATCGACCTTCGATCAGACTTCGGTCACGAGATCGGCCTTTCATCACGAAATCGGCTTTCAACGAAATTGCCCTCCGATTTCTCATCCTGCAGACGAACTCTCCCTCCGATTTCATAACCTCTGATGCCATCACCGCCAAAACCGTTGCCATCGCCTCCTATTTCTCAGTCCTAAGGCATTCGATTGTTTGATTTGTTCTCATATTTTTCGTATAATTTAGATTTTTTTTACATCTTTGTTTTGGGAAATCTATGAAATTTTTGTTCTTGATTTTTAGATTTTGAATTATTTTACAAGATCGAAGAGCAAAATATAGTTAGTATGATGCAATTTTTTTTTTTTTTTTTTTTTTGCGTTTTTCTGACAGAGGGAAAGAAGTACATGGAAATTGGCAATGACAGCAGCTACGGCCATCGATTCTTCATTCGCTGCTTTGGCTTCCATCTCTCTCTGTCCATTTCACGATTCCAAGCGATCAGATCTACCCAGATCAATCTCTCTTTGTTATGAGATTGTTTGATCGAGATCATTGATAATTTCACTGCTTTATTTGATTTGCTTTCATTTTTTTATAGACAATTTTTATATACTTATTATTATTTTTCAACAATTTGTTTAATTGCGGTTGAATTTGCTTCAGTTCTAACAACAATTTGTTTAGGACTTGGTTTAATTGTGGTTGAATTTGTTTAATTGTGGTAGTTTTTGAAGCAATTTAAAATTTGTTTAATTATGCTCTTAAATTGATTTAACATGTAATCAAAATATATTCTCTCTTAAAAGGGGTTATGATTAGTTATAATTTTATTAATTATCTCTAAATATAATCATAAATAATTATATTTGGATTACTTATATGTTTGATTTAATTGCATTTGTTTAAATAATAATTGCAAAATGATAGTTCTATTAAAAACAAAATTGTGTGGAATTTAACATGGTTAATTAAAAAAGGTTAATTCAAAATAATAATGACTGAAATCTTGAAAATAAATAATAAATTAAGAATTATTGTGGTGAAATAATGTAATTTAAATTGATATTATAATGTAATTGAAAATAGATTTTTTTTATATTTGTTTCATATCATGGTATATCACGATGAAATGTAATTTTTTTTTTTTTTTTTTTTTATGTATTTGGATATATTAACATGGTGTATTTTTTATGAAATTGTGTATTTTGAAGAAGATATAAAAAATATATTAACATGGTCTATTATGGTGTATTATTGTTATTAAGATGATGTATTTTACAAAAAAATACTGTGTAGGAGAAAAATAAAAGTACTTAAACAATGTAAGAAATTGTGTTTAAAATACTTGAAGAAGACATGAAAAACAAAAGTTTGAATTGTGGATGAAAAAAAAAAAAAAGTGAGAGGTGTTGGTTTGGTGTAGAAAATGTGTGAGAAGTGTTGGAGATTATATAGAGACATATGGAGGGTAAAATGGGAACAAGAAAAAGGTATTTTGGAGGGAAAAAAAACACAAAAAACATGTTCATCTTCATAACTGGTGCATGAGCCGCACATCTGTCAACTTTGACAGAAAATGTTAGATTTACACTTAGGCCCAAGACCACAGGGAGGTAAATGGCGACGTTTAAACCACAGGGGGGTAAAGTACAAATAGGCCAAACCACATGGGATAAAGTATAATTAATCCTATTTGCATGTATAGATGTGGTGAATTCTATTACTTCTAAATATTTGTGCTTCTGTTGTTCTAAATCATATGATCTCTAAAGTTGCTACAACACCGGAGCTATAGTTAGAGTCTCATGACAGTCTGTTTGCTAGCTTGGCCCGTAACACTTGTTATCATAGCATGATGGTTTGTGGATATCTCGGTAGGTGATCGATCATTTTTTTTTTTTTTTTGATAAGAGAGTGATCGATCATTTTGGGGGTTACGAGATGATTGATTGCTCAAAAATAGTTGTATCAATCTAATGCAAAATTTAATAGTCTAGCGCTTGAGTATGAGTGTCGAACCACAGAGATTTGTTATAAGTATTAATTTGATCTTATTTTTCGAATTGAAGTAAACAAGTTGGTTGGGTTTCTCTTAATTCTGACAACTAAATTGCAGAAAATTAATTAGTTTAAATATAACCATAGGAAAAGCTCAGGTCAGGGTTCATGTGCATCTTCTTTTATTATTCCAACAATGTCTACTTTTTTCTAATCTAACTGTGCGTGTAATTAAGTAATTCTGCCTACAAGCTGAATTTACTATGAAAGATGAATTGATCCCACTTATTTGGTATGTATTATCTCGAAATTCATTTCCTACATAAACTAATTTAGGGCGAATCAATCGCTATTCAATTAAGTCGTATCAATTTCCAAGAAACTTGGTTGTATAACCATTAGATCTAGACCACGAATTATAGTTCTAACACCAAAATATATACATGAATAAACTCAAATATAATAATCTCTACAAAATACATATAACACAAATTTATTGAAAAACCTTTTTTAAAGCATGAATCCTTATCATACAACCATTACACATATACTAGATAACGTAAAGAAAGAAATTACATGAAAAAAATCTAAAATATAGTACAATCCTAACCCGAGTTGAGTGAGCTGCTCACGCTAGCGTAGATCAACATTGTTTGTCTCAAATCTATCATTCTTCTTGTTGTTCTTCACCAATTGCTCACAAAATAAAATCAATAGATGACTAAGAATGGCGCCCTGATGTATTTTTTCTCTTCCGTCTGCCTTCCAAAAATGCTCCCTTGAATGTGTTTCTCTGAAATTTGGGGATGCACGCCCCATTCTAGGCTAGGTCTCCGTCACGAACCCAACCTAGCCCAGACAATGTCGTCCCAGTTAAGGGACGTCATAATGAAGATGGCCAACGGTCGTGATGCCAACCTCGGCCAGTGGTCTTGATCGTTTTTCGCTTAAAGTTGCATTTTGGAGTTTGAGCTCCACACTTGCACAATTCATCATCATAAAATATTATTAATTGAGAACAATTGATGACCCCTCCCCATTAATTACCATTGGGTCGTTGCATGACAATTGTAGATGAGTCAATGCGGGCAACACTTTGCTCATGCGAGTAGAGTCTTTTATCGATATGGTTTTCACAACTTGGTCAAACTACGTCAGAGATATTTTGCCTAGAATTTCCAAAGGAATTTTCCCCTCATCCGATTGAGAAACACCTGATAAATATCAAGTTTCCACCAATCCCCAAAGAACCATTTGCTTTCTGTGGGAATCATTCAGAAAGATATATACACTACAACAAAACTACAACAAAACTACAACAAAACTACATATTAAGATAACATTTTTAGGAACAATTTGTAAATAAGACCTTTTAAAAACTTATTGAGACACTCAATCATAATGTTCTTATAATATTTATTTACTAAGACACATTTAAAAAAATATATAATAATAATAATAAAAAATTATCCTAATAAATATAAACTAATATGACAAAATAATTATCCTTATAAGTTATTGGGACAACCTTTTATGGGACACATTTTCATTATCCCAATACTTATTTCGTCCCAAAATTGTATATGTTAGGACAGATTTAGTGCCCTTAAAATGGACTTTGTTGTAGTGATAACAACTTTTTATGTCGCTCTAGAGTCGGGATTTTGGGGAATAAGACGCAACCATTGTCATGATGGATAGATCTTTGGGTCTTAGAACCACATCTATGTGACTTCAGTAATTTTATTCCAACGATATCGATATCGTTAAATTTTAAAGTATGATTGTCAGTGGTGTCATAAGTATGATTGTCAGTGGTGTCATGTAACATGGAGTATTATCTGTGACAAAGATATGAGGTCCAGAAGGTCGTCTGTAAACAAATTTATCAACCTTCTTTGGTCACGTCTTAAATTCCTGATTTGTCAAGTGTTTTACCATCGACAAGGGTTCTAGTGAGATTTCCGTAAACCAGTAGCCATTGTCTCCTCTTTCGGCTGATGAACTCTACATGGTATATTATCTGAGATTTTACATCTTTACCAAACGAGGGAAATTGAATGTTGTGAACAAATATTCTCACCTTCTAGAAATTTCTAGGACATTGAGAGAATGAATTTATCAAGGTAGAAGACCACTAGAACTCCACGCACCCAAGAGACCGCCTGATAATTTTAAGTATTCATAAATAAACTTAGCATTGTTGGATGAATTGTCAAAGACTCCGAGAGAGAAGCAGAAATTAGCTAGAAGAAAGCAAAATATGCAACAACCTATTGATGGGATCAGAAAGAACCATTGGAAGGACTCTACGAGGATGTGGACTGCCTTAAGTGGGGGAGAATCTGATCGTTTGAGCATGTCCAACGCTTGTTATGGCATATGGTCGCTTGTCCAGGACCTATTTCTTTTATTTCCTAGAGTAGTTTAATTTCGTTTCCTTACTTCTTGTAAAACAACTACTTTATATTTTCTCGAACATAGTGATAACTGTTGTTGATATTTTCTTAAAGTATCTTGTTGGAGGACAATTACCATCAAAATACTTGATACCTTGTAGCATTTCTTTATATTAATACAATTGTTTTTTTAATTATAGGTAGACGACTATAGAATAAAGAAGGACGTACGGGTCTCCTTCACTACACGGAAAAATTTTACTATGTAGACCGCGAGACCTTCCACGAACACCCAACACAATATTCTACGCCATGAAAACTAGGCACTCATAATACACTGCATGAGGGCCTCCAAAGATTCTACACCATTGTTTACATACACTATTGTGGTGAACCCTGTTACTTTTAGATATTATTACTTTTGCTATTTTATATCATTTGATCCCCTATCTTGCTACTAGCCCCAAGATTTAATTAGCGGACCATGGTCTATTTTCTAGTCTCAAAGATTGGGCCCCTGACACTTGACATTACAAAAGTATAATCGGTCACCTTTGAATTATATGAAATATTTGTATCAAACGATTAATTATAAATTTAGAAAATTATAAGTGGCATATAATTTTATTTTTTTTATTTTTTTTTATTTTTTTTTATTTTTATTCTATGATATTTTTCAAGTCATTTAGTTAATATCCTAAACTCTAAACCCAATATAAGATTCTACACCGTGAAGACTAAGCACCCAAAATACACTGCAGGAGGGCTTTACATGATTCTACACCATTGTTTACCTGCACTATTGTGGTGAATTCTGTTACTTCTAGATATTGTTGCTTTTGCTATTTTATATCATCTGATCCTCTATCTTGCAACAAGCCCCAATATTTAATTTGCAACCCACGGTCCATTTTTTACCCTCAAAGACTTGGCCCTTGACAATTGGCATGACAATTATAATCAATCACTTTTGAATTGAATGAAATATTATTGTATCAAACGACTAATTATAAATTTAGGAAATTATTAGTGACTTACATTTTTATTTATTTTTACAGTATTTTTATTATTCTCTGATATTTTTCTAGTCATATTGTTAATATCTACTAAATTAATTTTTTTTATCAAGTTTATATCAACTACACGTTGAATTTAGATTTAATATTATAATTAAAATTAATTAAATATTAAAAATAAGTTAATAAGAAAATTAAAAGTTTGTTCGTATTTATATTTGAGTCAAGTCTCAAAATTTGAGAAAATTTACATATCTATATAGATTATGTGTTTGATAAAATTTGTATTTGAATATTGTCTTCGAATAGATAAATTCATCTTCTTTTTTCAAATTGATCAAATATTTAAAATGACCTATATTATCTGATTCGACCCGGGTATAAATATTAATTAATATTAAATAATTATTAATTTTTATTTTTTGAAATTTATAGTTACACTTTAATGATAGTGTTTACAAAAGTACTACACGATATAAAATATAATTCGGTCAAATTACATATAAAAAACATAATCACCCACTATCACCAAAATAATTTGGAATCCATATTACAATTCCGGTGTTTTTTTTTTTTTTTTTTTTGTTATACGGTGAGGTGTGTCCGAACCATCTTACGCGCATCTCGATTAATCATCTCACTAAGCAATTTTAAGAGCGCACTCCCATATATCAGTCTGGATTAAATTCAAAATTTAATTTCCAGATTGTTTACAGGAGAGTCAAACCCTGGTTGATAAGGAAGAAAAGTACCTCTTCTTATCAGTCGGACTAACACCTCTTGGTATTCCAATTCCAATGATAATGCTTGTGTTTTAAATCTCCGAAGGCTAAAAAAGCTAACACCAACAAATATTTCCCTTACTTTCTGAGATATCATTGTCACAAAAAATCTAAGCACTACACAAACACCAAAGGATGCTTCCCTTTTGTTAACCCCCACCCCACCACCACAATACATATTTATCCCCCTCCCCCCCCCCAAAAAAAAAAATAAAAAATAAAAAAATTATTAACTTATTTCTGACTTGTCAGGTGAATTTTCCCTGTAGCACGACATGTCAGCGCCACGTGTACACGGCGTCTGCTCCTCCACTGCCCTCAACTTCAAAACACACATCTCCATGTGCCTCGCAGAAACCCTAACGCGATCTTCACTCTCTCTCTCTCTCTCTCTTTATATATATATATATATATATATATATATATATATATATATATATATGTATATGTATTCAAAGTCAATCAAGTCAACAAGAACAAACCAATATATTATTGTTCTTCACACTTTTTCTTTTCCCAATTTACGCTTTTCCGAAACCCTAAAAAAATGCCTCTGATTTCCAAGGCCGCCGTTTCATGGTGGAAGAGCCATGAAGCAGATGGAGATGACGATGGAGATGACGGCTATGACTATGCTCCTGCTGCCTCAGTAGAGGGAGATGACGACGATGACGATGATGGAGATTATGATTGTGCGCCTGCGGCTTCTTTGGAGGGCGACGATGACGATGATGCCGACTATGACTATGCTCCAGCCGCTTGAGTCCAATGCAATTTCTGCAGAACATATTTTTAGTATTAACTCTATACTTCTGAGTTGGGTTCGTTGCTGCCCTGGTGGAGAGCGTGAAAATTAAAAAAAAAAAAATTAAAATATTAATTATGAAACCCTAGATTTTCTTCAGTCAGCATGATAATGACAAGGGATCAAGGTCTTGTTCAATGAAATTACTATAGAATTGGTATTGACGACATATATAGCTTGTTGTCATGTAGTTGATGGTTTTAATCTTATTTTAATTAATAAATTTGTGCTTTGTTAATTTAATAAGGGTCTGTGGTCTTACTTTATGCATATTATGGAGACTTTTAGTCCAAGTATATCAGTAAACATGCTTATTTGATTAATGATTTTTGAAGTTATTTGAGTATAATCAACGTTAATTACAATTATTCCATACTTCAATAATCTCTTAATACAATGCCAAAAATAGGATTCAATATCACAGTGACCAGATAGATATTATACTTGGGGTTGGTCTGTTGTGAAATAGGTGCTGCAACTAGGGGTCTGCAATCATGTTGGTTTTCTGCAGAATTTCAACAAGTCTGCAACTTTCCAATATTGCAGCGTCAATCAGCATTTGTCTGCATTTTTTTTGGTTTTCTAATTGGTGATTATCTCGAACATGTTTTGCGGATTCAACCTATGAAGCTCGTTTTTATTACTTAGTTTCGAGAGCTTTTGGTCGATGCTTACTCTCATTCAAGTTTTAACCAAAGAGATCTCCAGCAAAATTGGATCTGAGGGCAGTGGGGAGAGGCGAGGAAGGGTAAATTAGTTGAACTAGTGGCAAGAGTAGGAAGAAATCTGATGAATCCAAGCCTTATAGCTAGATGCAAAGGCAGTGTAGGCGAGAGGAACTTCAGTAATATCTTCACCCTTTTCGTTGATTATCTTCCATTCCATATGGATAATTTTTGGCTTAGGAGAATTTTCATGGTATTGGAAAGATTAGGGATGTGTTTGTCGCTAGAAAAAAAGTGATTTTGTAAAAAAAAATTGTGTTTTGTTTTGTTAGATTTAATTCTTAATGGAAGGCTAAGATGGCAATTAATTTTTTGAATGGGGTTTTATTCTTGGTCAAAGAATTTTGGTAAAATTTGTAGATTTTGGATTGGAAAAAAGGAATAGAGGCCCTAATTTTTGTAATTCGAGTTTTTATTATAATTGGGACTCATACTAAAGTAGTAATCATTGAAAATCTGGTGAGTTGGTTGAAAATTTTAAATGGAGAGTTAAGATTTGAACGAATGTTGTTGACAACGAAGGAGATGTTCCAATACATAAAGAAATAGTTGATAGTAATAATATTGTGGCTACAATTGGAGGTCAAGTTGTGGTTTCTCGAGGGACTAGTGGAGTGGAGTCTGGAAGTGGGGGTGCTTTTGTTGGTTCCTCTAAAAATATTAGTGTCGTGGAGATATCTGGGTTAGGCAGATCCTTTTTTCTCCTAAGGATCAGAGAGATTTAACTAGTATTATTAGTAACTAATCTCCTAGGCCTATGAAAAAGTAGGAGAAAAAGTAAGAAGAAATCAAATAGCACAATTAATTATAATGATGTCACATGTGAAATTTCGCCTTACGACAAGAAGATTATTGATTGTGTAGAGATTATCTTTCAAAGATTGGGCATAGAGCGATAGAGTTTGAGAGGGCTTTAGGCCTAAAGACCAGTATTATTGAAGGGGATTTCAAAGAAAAAATATTGGAAATGGTGTATAAAGAGTATAAAAATATTACTTGACATATGTTTGATTAGGAAATGGTGTATAAAGAGTATAAAAGTATTACTTGATATATGTTTGATTCGGAAATTGTGTATAAGGAGTATAAAAGTATTTTTCTTCTCTATTTTCTTCTCTGGCGCCATCGTCCACCCTTGTCGGCTCCCCCACCCCCAGCCGGATTTGTCCAAGTTTTGAGTCTTATGGGCAACGTTCCTGTGAATCAGATTCTGACGAACACGCTTGGGAGATTGACCAGCTTTGAGTCTTGAGCCTCCGCACCAACCTTCACCAGCTCAATACCATTTGTCGTTCTTGGAAAAGATGAGAAGATAATTTTCACAATCCTAGCACATTTTCCGAAACCAAAATAGAACATAAATAACACAACAGATTTTAGCGTGATAAACCCTCTGTTGGCGCAGTGAGCTACCCAAGGGGGGGTGAATAGGGTAGTATTAAAAAATTATTAGAATATAACACTTCAAAAAATTAAATAATTAATTTTATCCTAAAATTAATTATTATCTTTTATAGCAGCGGATATGTTTTATCAACTAGGTACACACTCAAATAACAATATAAGTAAAACAAATAAAGCAGCACACCACGATATATCATGATTTACCAAACTACTCTTGGCTAATCCAGTCCTACAAGCCCCACGGAGATTCGCATCCACTAATCACTAAGATTCCTTTAAACAGGTAGGAATCAAACATTTACCCAATGATTCTTTTCATAGGCTCAGAATCAACATTTACAAATTCATTTTTCCAAGTTTAGGAATAACCTCTTCCTTTTTCCAAACTTAAGAATAACCTCTACTTTTTACAGGCTCAAAAATAACCTAATTCTTTTTGTACCTTAAGTTAAGGAATCAAAACCTCACAGAAACACTCCATTTATCATTTTTCCAGGTAAAGATGAAACCTTTACAAATTACTCATAATTAATTCTATAAAGGAAGAATTAACACCTTAATCTTTTTAGCAGAAGAGATTGAAACCAAGTTACCCTTAATTAGATACTCCAGATAGAACCTAATCCGCACACAACTCACCAATTATAAGAAATTGATAAGTTCTTCCCACTTGGAGCTTCTACTTACTCAAAGCAATTTAAACTCAATTAATGTCCTGATAATTACTAGTGATAGAATTAAGTGAGGAAAAAAAATCATATTTTAAAAATAATATGAGTAACACAAAATTGAGTACGTAATCATATTATCATACAAATCATTTTAAAATATTTTTATGCTTTTAAAGTTCAAAAAACAATTTCATCAAGATCTTATCAACCAAACAAATATAGAAAAATAAATATGTAGTAAAGATTAATAACTTGGAAAGATCTCACCCGGATAAAATCGAAGAATTATAGATTAGAACGCTAGACAACTCCGCTCGGTGATACTTACACAATCAGCGCTTTAACTCAAGAACTCCTCAATAATTGATCTCACAATTTAATCTCGTAAAATAATATCAGAATGATTACTTTTATAAAAGGTTATGAATTGAATAGTTCTTGATATTGATAGATTATGATATTTTATAAGTGAAAAACGCAAGTTTATAAATAAGGAATTGAAACAAGTTCTCCAACGGTTAGTTCCCCCTTGTTATGACATTTAATTGCTCTTATAAACCCCTTATATCATTATGAATTCATCCTAATCAAAATCACTTAATTATGGATTTTAAACTTCTCAATTAAGTCCCCGAAATATTTCTCAATCACAATTAAATAGGATAGAAAGAATTACATGTACCAAATTGAGAAATATTCGAACTTAATGAACCATATCTGTAGGGATATCATAATATATATTGTATATCTCAAATAACATCAAATCCATACGATATCTCTCAGATCTTAACCATAAAGCGGCTAGTAACAACGATTATTTGAATAAAATTCAAAATTCCACTAAATCCTGAAACAGACCCATAAGTCGATCGACTAATAGTCGTATGTCGACCGCTCAATTCAGGACGTAGCCCAGCTAAAAACTTTTCGCCTATCTGTCAATCGTCCATCCATCACCTGTTGACTGGACGATACATAGAGTTTCATAAGTTGACCTATCTGTCGACCTAGAGATTCAGAGACTTTTTGTTTTAGGCTCAAGTCGACCTATCTGTCGATTGAGAGATCCAACAACTTCATATTCTATTGATCGGTCGACTTACTTGTCGACTTACTAATGCCGGAATCCTCTCCTTAATTCGTTTTGAATTTATTCTCATCGACTTTTTCGCCCCTTTGACCAATTTCTTTTCTCGGTTAGCTCCACTAAATACATAAATTTAATTTTAACCAATTATCAATATTTTTCTTTCAATTACACATAGGAACAAATAATTTCACAAATTAGGATCCTATCAAAATACACATAAATTTAAATTTTTTTTGTGTTGTGTGTGATTTTAATCGGGATATATTAAGAGTAAAAATTAACCTGAGTTGTTTTCCTTTAGATTCTTCAAAATCTTTGATCTCTTAATGTCCATCATCCTTGTCAGTCTTTTTAGCATTCATAACTCCCTTTACTCAATTCTTAATGATAAATCATCAATGGAACTTTAATATTGAAACACTCAATAAAATCGTTAGTTCCACAAAAAATATCAATATTTAATTGTTCATTAAAATCTTAGGATCAATACCTTTCTCAATGAAGGTAAAAATCATGGGACTCGTAGACCGCTTAAATCTTTTACTATAATACAATAATGGCATTACAAATCTCACATTTTGGGGGATCACTCAAACAATACACAAAAATAAGTGTTTTCAATTTGTGGATAAAATCTTCACAAATTGGCTCTCTATACCTCTCAGAATATTTCTTTAAGGATTTCTCTCAATAATTCCCTACGCTCTTCTTCTGCAAAGAATTGTGTCTTTCTTCACAACCCATCTTCTCTATTTATAGAGGAGACCTAAAACCTGATCTTCTATCTGAACACAAAACATCAAGAACCATCAAGAAGGTAGGCAATTGTTGCAAAACCCTTTTCTCCTAAGTGAGTTGTCTTCTTTTTCTCCATTCTACCTTCTTCTTATTGCTTCTTCTACAACACCCTTTGTTAACTTCATTGATTAGCTTCCTTCTACCAAGTTCCTGCTTTTTCTTTTGAATTCACTTGGGCCCACTTTTTGTTACTTGTGGGTAGGTATTGGTTTGTGGACTTTTTGTTTGTAGAAACATCTCTCACAATTGGGAATGAATGATTAACCCAACACATCTCCCTCTCACTACTAATTTGAGATTGAAATCAAACTTGCAACTTCCTTGCAAGTTTTTAGCTTTTTTCTTGGTTGAAATTTTGTCATCATGTTGGTCCCGTTATCATTGGTGTGGATCTTCTCAAGTTACAGCAGTTTATTTTTTAACACATCACAAATCCAGTAATATCTCACGTCGATGTGTTTAGACTTGGGGTGAAAAGTCGTGTTTTTGCTGAGGTGGATTGCACTCTGACTATCATAGCAGAGTGTATAACTCCCTTGATTCTAACCCAACTCTTGCAGGAACTTCTTCACCCACTGAATCTCCTTACTTACTTCCGTGATTGCGATATATTATGCTTCTGTGGTGAATAAGGCAACACATTTTTTTTAATCATGATTGCCATGAAATAACTCTTCCTGCAAATGTTATCAAGTATCCCGATATGGATTTTGTCGAATCCATATTGCCAGCTATATCTGTATCTGTATATCTTTCCAATATAGGTTTACCATTGCCGAAACATAAATAATAACTAGATGTCCGCTTGAGATACTTGAGTACCTATTTGATTGTTTTCCAATGTTCCTTTTTAGGATTTGAAAGGAAACGACTCACTATACCAACTGCGTGAGCGGTGTCTGGTCTTGTGCATACTATGGCGTACATCAAACTGTCAATCGCTGATACATAAGACACCCTATCCATTTCTGATTTTTCCTCCTTACTTGAAGAGCATTGTCTCACACTAAGCTTTAAGTGGCTTGTAAGTAGAGAATTAACAACCTCACTTCTACTCATGTTGAATATTTCAAGAACTTTTTAAACATAGCGTTCTTGAGATAGCTATGTTCTGCAATTTTGCCTGTCACGGGTAATCGTCATGTCAAAAATCTACTTTGCTACTCCTATATCCTTCATTGCAAAGAACTTGCTCAACTCTTTCTTCAACTTGTTACTTTTGGCACTCTCATGGCCTACAATTAACATGTCATCAACATAGACTAAAAGAATGATAAAATCGTCATCAAAAAATTTCTTAATGAAGACACAGTGATTCATGGTTGTTCAGTTGTACTCATTTTTCTCCAAAAATGAGTCAAACTTTTTGTACCACTGCCTTGATGCCTGTTTCAAACTATACAAGCTTTTTTTTTTTCAGTGTGTACACTCGTTTTTCTTTCCCTTTGACTAGGAAACCTTTGGGCTGTTCCATGTAAATTTTTCTCATTAAGATCTATAAGCAAAAATGCAGTTTTTATGTCAAGTTGTTCAACCTCTAGATGAAGACTAGCTACAAGGCCAAGAACAACTCGAATTAAAAATATTTTCACCACGGGTGAAAATATTTCGTTGAAATCAACACCCATCTTTTATCCGAATCATTTCACAATTGATCTTGCTTTGTAATGTGGTTGTGAGTCGTGTTCTTCATTTTTTATTCTCTACACCCACTTGTTTTTGAGTGCTTTCCTACCCTATGGTAGTTTCACCAAATCAAATATGTGGTTCTCATGCAAGGATTTCATTTCTTCTTGCATAGATTTAAACCACTCGTCCCTATGTTGATCTATCACAGCTTCTTTGTAACTCTCAAGTTCTCCCCCATCAGCGAGTATCATATACTCTTGAGGAGAATATCTGCGACTTAGTTTTCTCTCTAGTAGATCTTCTCAGCTCTTGTTGGATTTGTTCTGGAATCGATTTTGATTCCGAACTGCTAGTTGGTTGAGTTACATCATCAGGATTTGGTATCGCTCCCCCGTCACCAAAATTTGTTGGTGAAGTATTTGGTCTGAGATCTATTGAAAATTCATCGGATTGTGGCTTTTCTGATTTCTCAAAGTCTTCAACTGTCTGATCTTCAAGAAATACCACGTCTCTACTTCTGATGATCCTTTTGCTGATAGGATCCCAGAGTCTGTAGCCGAACTCTTCATGGGCATATTCTACTAAGATGCATTGCTTTGTCTTTCTATCTAACTTAGACCTCTCATTTTTTGGGATGTGAACACGTGCTCTACAACCAAACACTTTTAGCTGTTTGTACGAAACATCTTTCTCCGTCCAGATTCTTTCTGGTACATCATGGTTCAGTGGAACTGATGAAGAAATGTTGATTAAATCAATTGTTGTCATCATTGCCTTTTCCCAAAAAAGTGTTCGGCAGCTTTGCATTTGAGAGCATACATCTGACTTTTTCACAAATAGTTTTGTTCATCTTCTCTGCAACACTTTTGCTGAGGTGTCTTAGGTACTAACTTTTCCAGCCTGATGCCAAACTTTCTGCAATACTCTTCGAATGGTCCACAGTATTCACCACCATTATTTGCACATACACACCTCAAATATCTATCAGCTTTCCTCTCAACTTTTACATGAAACTGCTTAAAAACTTCAACCAGTTGATCTTTAATTTTCAAGGCAAAGTCTAACATTTTTCTACAGTGGTCGTCAATGAAAGTCACGAAATAAAGAGCACATTCTAGTGACTTATGACTTATTGTGCAGATATCTGTATATATCAGATCTAGAATATTCTTACTTCTAGATGGAGGATGAGTTTGAAATGTAACTTTGTGTTGTTTTCCCATAATACAATCAACACAGGTTTGCAAGGGTGTGTCTTTCATTCCTAGCAAGTGCCCTTTCTTATAAAGGATTTTAAAACCTTTCTCACTCATGTGCCCGAGCTGCTTATGCCATAGCTCAATCGAAACTTCTTTCCGGATTGTATTAACCTCTCCTATGCATAACTTGGCTTATCTGAGATAGATATAGGTGTCCTTATTGCCTTTGGCTACCATCAAATTACCTCTGGTAAAATTCCATCTGCTTTCACCAAAGTAATTATTGTAGCCTTTGTCGTCAAACTTCCCAATAGAGATTAAGTTAAAAAGGATATCAGGGAAATGTTGTTGGTTATTTTCTTGTAGCAAAAATAAGCTATTAAAATTTTCAATAATTTTAATCTTACAAGTGCACAAATCGTATAGAGTATAGCGGTTCAAGCAAGAGTCATCTTCACAAAGATTGTACGAAATCACAAATTTCTAATAAAAATAAATCTAAAAATAACGTATTTTTTGAATTCTACTGTTTTAGAATACAAATAATGAAAAGTAAAGAGAAGTTTAAGTTATTCACTACTAAACAATAATTTACAAAGTTATAATCAGATTTATATTTTCGAGTGTATTAATGAAGATGCTCACAACATATCCGTTGTGTCTTGTTAATATATTGTATAAATATTCTATAAAAAGTATGTGATATGCATAGCGTATACATAAAACATGTACTCCTAATAAGGACCTAAAGTGCAATGGTCAACATATTAAAAACCTTTTAAGCCAAAGAGAATCTGAGCATCACAAGAACCCTAAAATATGATGTGTATCGTAGGTATCCAAGAAATTAATTCATATGAAAATAAATATCCACTTGTTACTTTGGAACATATGATAATATAATGGCTCCCAACAAAAACAATTATAAGATGCATAATAGGTGATCAGATTAAAACACATATTAACAATATTTATTAAAATAATGAATTAAAATTCATCATACACAATCCAAAATATATAACTTGAATAAGCATAATAATAATTAAATCATGTTTAGGACTTCAAGACTTAGCCCCCAACCTAAATAAATTAGTTACACATAACTAAAATAAATTTGATAAAATTCATAAAGAAAGACATTATGGATAGAAAAGAGGAAGTAAAAGAAATCCTTGACTTGGTGAATATTGTTGTTGCCTTCTTCTTCTCTTTCCTTCTTCTCTCGTTCTCCTTGGTTCTTTTTCCTCAGTCTTTTTTGTCTTATTTATAGGCTTGAGGAGATAGATATTTTGTACATGTTACTTGCTTCTACCTCATTCCCTCTTCATTTCACATCTTCTTCTTCCTTCTAGCTATTTCTTTCTTTTCTTCTTTCTTATCTTTTAAGTTTTCTTTCCAATTCTTTCTCAACCATTCTAGTTGTTGTTTTTTTCTTTTTTCTTTTTTCCTCTTTGCAGTTTGTAATTAAATCTTCTAGGTCTATAATTTTGAGCTACGGGTCAAATATGACTATTTGGATTGCTTTGGAGCTTGGAATTGAGTTGGATGAACAATAAGGGCTGTTGTTGAGAAGTTTCTTGGTCTAGCCATAGTGAGAAAACAATTGCACATGGATGATCAGGTACGTCTGAAGGTATTGAAAATGAGCTTGGAAAAACTCTGGTTCTTTCGTGGGAGAAGAGGGTGTTGATTAAGAAACTTGAGCAGGTCAAATTGATCTGCATCCTTTGGACAAATATGAAATTGAGTTGAAATAATTGGGCTTAATAATTAGTGTTGTCTTCTTTTGCCTACAAATAATGTAGTGACATTTTTTTATCTTTCTCCTATGACTAGACAAGCACTAATTTTTCTAATTGATTGATTTTCTTCATTTGTCTTTTTCTTAACTATGTAATCCGCAAATTCTTCATGTGGGATGATATTTGAGAGCTTATCTTAATTTAGTGTTCCAAAAATGACACTTAGTGGATAAAAAATTACTTTTATGGCCATTCCTTTAAACTCTTATCAATTTACTTGGACCAAAATCTACAAAATACTTAAATAATTAAAAGTAATGTAATAAATAAGTAAAACTCTAACTTAAGAAATTATTTAAAATTATTAGTGTTGATCCTAAGATTTTGATAGATAATTAAATGTTAATATTTTTTGTGGAACTAATGGATTTATTGAGTGTTTCACTCTATAAGTTTCAGTGAAGATATTATCATGAAGAAAATAAATACTGAAGAGACTGACAAAGATGATGGACGTTAAGAGATTGAATAAATTGAAGAACCTAGAAAAAATAACTCAGATTAAATTTCTACTCTTAATGTATCTCGATTAGGATCACACACGATATAAAAATTAATAGTTATTTTAATTTACCAATAACAAAATACTAGAAAATAAAGATAAAAGGGTAAATAAATCTAAACAAAATAGATCCAACAAATACCTCCAAACCTAAATTTTTCTAGTCCTCGAGCGAAACAAAAAGATAAAATAGATTAAAATAATCTAAATATAAGCAACTTCTACGACTGCATTTAGCGTATGCAGTAAGCCTTTAAATCTTTAGGCGATCCCTAGAAGACAAGTTATAGTTTCATTAGGGTTTACAGCATGTTACCCACAATTTTATTTATTTTTTAATAATTACTTACCTTAAAAACTAATAAATAAAATTGCTTTCCGAAATTACCCTCAAGTAATTATTCTAGAACATAACTTAAATAATCAATCACAATACAAACAGTGTCCTCAATAAATATGGATGAGGTAGCTAAAATCTGATTTTTACAATATGATTACAGTGTAGAGTGTGAAAGTCAACATGCTAATAAAATTTTATTGTAACCAAGATAGTGCACATTCAGACTGATGTAAACTTTTGTATTTTCAAACTTACGTGCTTCCATATACTTGTGGGTATACCGCTTAAGATATTTAAGAGTGAATTAACCATCACACGACCATGGGTTTTGTAAATAGGACAATAAAGCAAGTCTAATCTCTTACATCCCATCAACATCTTTAACCACTGATACAACCAAGGCATAAATTTATTTATTTAATATACATATACTTTTTTTTACACAATTATGTAACTAAGCTTAGTTTCGCTAAGCTTTCTAGCTGACTCGTGTAGCAAGTTTTGGGCCAATGACTCCCAGACCATAGAAGACTGTTGATCCTAAGATTTTGATGGACAATTAAATGTTGATATTTTTTATGAAACTAACAATTTTTTGAGTATTTCAGTTTATTAATTTCAGTGAATAGATTATCATGAAGATATTGAGAAAAATACTAAATGGATGCTAAAGACATTGACAAAGATGTTGCATGTTAAGAGATTGAAGAATTTGAAAAACCTAGGAGAAAATAACTCAGGTTATATTTTTACTTTTAAGGTATCCCAATTAGGATAATACACAACACAAAATATTTTTACATTTGTGTGTTTTTTTTATAGGATCCTAATTAGCTAACATATTTGCTCCTATGTGTAATTGAAGATAAAATAATTGATTTAAGAAAGATAATTAATTAAAATTGAATTTAAGGATTTGATGGAGTTAACCGATAAAAGAAATCGGTTAAAGAGGCAAAAAACGTTGAAGAAATTTAGTACAAAATTAATTAAGGAGAGGTGTTCCAGCTTAATCGATCGACCCACACAAATTGAACGGTAAAACCGATGGAATGGATCAAGGAAGAAGATTTAGTCCCTGAATTGGTCAGTCGACAATTAGGTCGACTTATGAAAATGAGGCAAACTCTCTGAATCTTCCAGTCGATAGGTAAGTCGACTTATTAAACTTTCTGAATTGTTCAGTTGACAGATACAAAATGAGTTGTCGATTTATGGCGAACGAATTTTGGCTGGGGCTACATCCTGAATTGGACAGTCGACCGATGGGTGTTGGTCGGTCAACCGATGGCCAGTCTCAGGATTTGATATTTTTATAGTTTTGATCCAAAAAGTAGTTGTTCTATGGTTAAGATATGTGAGATATCTTAGGGATCTAATAGTTTTTGAGCTATTTAGTTAATATTTAATATCCCTATAGATATGGTTCAAATATTTTGGATATCTCTCAATTTGGTTCATGAAATTCTTTCTATCTTATCTAATTGAGACTGAGTATAAGTTTGAGGGACTAAATTGAATGTTTTAAAAGATATAATTAAGTGAATTATACCAAGAATGAGTCTGAATAATATCAGGGGACTATTGGAGTAATTATTTGTCATGAAATGTGAGAACTAGCTGTTAGAGAACTTGTTCTAATCCCCTATAAATAAACCTGCGTTTTTTAGGTTTAAAAAATCCCATTAATATTTTCAATTCTGAAGAACTATTCAGTTCTTGTGCGTTCTAAGAGTTATCATACTCAGAATATTGTGAGAATTTTCTAGAAAATCATTCTTGAGATATTTTGAAGTGGATTATTGCTGATTGCCGACTTAAGATTTCATTGCTTATCATATTTTTCGGTGAATTCCTGGTGAGATTGTTTCCAGTTGATTATAATTAATTGATTGTTTACTATTATCAGATTCTACTTGGAATTTGATCTTTGAAATTGTTTTCCTGTTTTTAAATTGAAAATTATTTTTGAAACAATTTCTTAAGAAAATATAATTACATGCTAAATTGTTTGCTACCCATTTTTTGTTTAAAATCAGATTTTGAAATTTTCACTATATTTCTATCACTAGTATTGGGACATTAATCAAATTCAAATTTATCTGGGGTGGTAGAAACTCTGAGTGAAAAAATCACTTACCAATTTTGTAATCGGTGAGTTGAGTATCGGATTAGATACTATTGAGAGTGTCTAATCAAGAGTAGCTGGTTTCAATCTCTTCTGGTAAAGATATTGGGGTTTTGATCTTTACCTAAAATATAAAAAGATCAGGTGTTAATTCTTCCTTGATAGAATTAATTTAAGTGATTTTGTAATGGTTCAATTCTTACTGGGTAAAAGGATATTTGGAGCGTTTTTGTGAGGTTTGATTCTTAGCCTAACTATAAAAGAATTAGGTTAATCTTTTCCTGTGAAAAAAAAATAGGGTTATTCCTGAGCCTGTAAAAATGAATTGTAAATGTTGATTCTAAGCCTACAAAAAGAATCGTTTTGTAAGGGTTTGGTTCCTACCCGGTTAAAGGGGTCATAGTGATTAGAGGGTGAGACTCTCTGCGGAGTTCGGGAGATTAAATTAGTCAAGAATAACTTGGTGAACCAGTATAAATTTTTGGTATAGTGCATTTTTTTATTTTTGTGTTATTTGGTGTGCACCTAATCGATACTTAATTTCCATTGTTACATAGATAATAATTAATTTAAAGTAAAAATTAATTATTTAATTTTTTGAAGTATTTTATTTGAATTAATTTTTATCTACCCAATTCACCCTCCTTTCTTGGGTAGCTCACTGGGCCAACAAAGACCTTAGGGCACTACGTATCAAAACAACCTTACGTACTTACTTGCTCGAATCAACAAGGCTACGAAACTAAACTAGCCACCAGAAAAAGAAAATTATTATTATAGTATGCCAAGGCTAGCAATCAATTAATTCAATTAATAAAATTTCAGGATCAAACACATGCAATATTATTTAAAGATTTTATTCTCATAAGTCATCTGTCAAATTACAAACTTATGTTTTCAGGCGGTATAGAATAAGATCTATAGATACAAATAAATGTGAAGATGAACAAATTCACACAGCTTTCCACATGCCTTTTTCAATTATAATAAACCTATTAACCAGGACTTAGTGTATAGATTGTTACATATCATATCATTTCTTTTTGAAAAAAATGGTATCAAATATATAAATTGATGAGTCACACTTATACTGTAATATTATACACGGGTCATACTCAAGATTAATTCAATTCATCATAGGTGTTCAAAAAGCAAAAAAAACAAGACCAAAACTAGATTAATATTTTATTATATTAATTTGAGTGATTTATTAATGGTTCAATCCTTACATGGTAAAACGATATTTGGAGCGTTTTTGTGAGGTTTGATTCTTAGCCTAAGTATAAAAGAATTAGGTTAATCTTTAGCTTGTGAAAAAAATAGGGTTATTCCTGAACCTATGAAAAGGAATTGTAAAGGTTGATTCTGAGTTTGCGAAAAGAATTATTTTGTAAGGATTTAGTTCCTACCTAGTTAAAAGGATCATAGTGATTAGTGGGTGTGACTCTCCGCGGAGCTCAGGGGACTAGATTAACTAAGAATAGCTTGGTGAACTAGTATTAATTTCTGGTGTGCTGCATTCTTTTATTTATATATTTTTGTCTTGTTTGGTGTGCACCTAATTGATACTTAATTTCCGCTACTATATAGATAATAATTAATTTAGGATAAAAATTAATTATTTGACTTTTTGATGTATTTTATTTGAATTAATTTTTATCTACCCAATTCACTCCCTTCTTGGGTAGCTCACTCAGCCAACAAAGACCTTAGAGCACTAGGTATCAAAATACCCCTACAGATTTGCTTGCTCGAGTCAACAAGGCTACGAAACTAAACTAGCTACCAGAAAAAGAAAATTATTATTATAGTATGCCAAGGCTAGCCATCAATTAATGAAATTTCAGGATCAAACAAATGCAATATTATTTAATGATTTTATTCTCACAAGTCATGTGTCAAATTATAAACTTATGTTTGCAGGCGGTATAGAATAAGATCTATAGATACACGTAAATGTGAAGATGAACAAATTCACACAGCTTTCCACATGCCTTTTTCAATTATAAAAAACTTATTAACCAAGACTTAGTGTATAGATTGTTACATATCATATCATTTTTTTAAAAAAATGCTATCAAATATATAAATTGATGAGTCACACTTATACTGTAATATTATACACGAGTCATACTCAAGATTAATTCAATTCATCATAGGTGTTCAAAAAGCACAAAAAACAAGACTAAAACTAGATTAATATTTTATTATATTAATTTGAGTGATTTATTAATGGTTCAATCCTTACATGGTAAAACGATATTTGGAGCGTTTTTGTGAGAATCGATTCTTAGCCTATGTATAAAAGAATTAAGTTAATCTTTAACCTGTGAAAAAAATAGGGTTATTCCTGAACCTGTGAAAATGAATTGTAAAGGTTGATTCTGAGTCTGCGAAAAGAATCATGTTGTAAGAGTTTAGTTCCTACCTAGTTAAAGGGATCATAGTGATTAGTGGGTGTGACTCTCCGCGGAGCTCAGGGTACTAGATTAATTAAGAATAGCTTGGTGAACCAGTATAAATTTCTGGTGTGCTGCATTCTTTTATTTATATATTTTTGTGTTATTTGGTGTGCACCTAATTGATACTTAATTTTCGCTATTATATAGATAATAATTAATTTAGGATAAAAATTAATTATTTGATTTTTTGATGTATTTTATTTGAATTAATTTTTATCTACCTAATTCACCCATTTCTTGGGTAGCTCACTCAGCCAACAAAGACCTTAGGGCACTAGGTATCAAAATACCCTTACGGACTTGCTTGCTCGAGTCAACAAGGCTACGAAACTAAACTAGTCACCAGAAAAAGAGACTTATTATTATAGTATGTCAAGGCTAGGCATCAATTAATTCAATCAATGAAATTTAAGGATTGTTCGAAAATTTTATTCTCACAAGTCGTGTCAGATTTTGAATTTATGTTTGCAAGCGGTATAGAATAAAATCTATAGATACAAGTAAATGTGAAGATGAACAAATTCACACAATTTTTAACATGTCTTTTAAATTATAATAAACTTATTAACCATGACTTAGTGTGCAGATTGTTGCATATCATATCATTTTTTCTTCAAAAAAATGCTATCAAATGTATAAATTGATGAGTCACACTTACACTGTAATATTATACTTGGATCATACTCAAGATTGATTCAATTCATCATAGGTGTTCAAAAACAAGACCAAAACTAGATTAATATTTTATTATGTTTTTTCATGTTTTATTTTGTCTCTTTTTTTTTTTTTTTTATAATTTTTTTTTTTTGAAAATAAAAAAAGTACTCAGGAATTAAGAAACTATCATTATCCTCAAACCTGAATATGACATTGTCCCCAATGTCAAACAAAAGAATGAAAGAAATGGAAAGAACAAAAATAATTAAACAAGTCTAAGGAGAATGACTTAGCTGGATACGGACTCGACGATAATTATGCTCTACCTCCTATGTGGTTTCTTGGGTTATCTCCCAAATAGTACTAAGTTTAATGTCTTCAGCCAGACGTTTCCCTTCCTTTAGTCAACTAGGAGGGACCTCCAAATGCATAACTTCTTGCTAGTTGGAAATGAATGGCTCAAAGTAAGCTTTCAGCCTGTGACCATTGACTTTAAACTTTCCACTATTTCTCATGTTGCAAATTTCCACCCCGCCATGAGGATAAACATTGGCGACCAAAAATGGACCACTCCACCTAGAACAAAGCTTACCAAGGAAAGGTTTGAGGCTTGAGTCATATAATAAAACCTTTGGTCCCACCTTAAAACTCTTTCTCAAGATCATTTTGTCATGGTAAGTTTTTGTTTTCTCTTTGTAAACTCTAGCACTGCCATAAGCATCACACTAAAATATTGTCAATTCTTCAGAATAGAATATTGGCAATCAAAATATTCTCAAAATACTACTAAAATTATAGGTTTGGAAGGAAAAATAGGCACACAATTGAGAACAATCGATGACCCATCCCCATTAATTACCATTGGGTCGTCGCATGACAATTGTAGATGAGTCAATGCGGGCAACACTTTGTTCATGCGAGCAGAGTCTTTTATCAACATGGCTTTCACAACTTGGTCAAACAACATCAGAGATGTTTTGCCAAGAACTTCCAAAGGAATTTTCCCCTCATCCGATTGAGAAACACTTGATAAATATCAAGTTTCCACCAATCCCCAAAGAACCATTTGCTTTCCGTGGTAATCATTCAGAAAAATATATACACTACAACAAAACTATATATTAGGACAACATTTTTAGGAACAATTTGTAAATAATGTCCTTTCAAATACTTATTGACACACTCAATCAAAATGTCCTTATAATATTTATTTACTAAGACACATTTAAAAAAATATATAATAAATAATAAAAAATTATCCCAATAAATATAAATTAATACGACAAAATAATTATTCTTATAAGTTATTAGGACAATCTTTTATGAGACACCTTTTAATTATTTCAATACGTATTTCGTCCCAAAATTGTATATGTTAGGACAGATTTAGTGCCCTTAAAATGAACTTTGTTGGAGTGATTAGAACTTTTTATGTCGCTGTAGAGTTTGGATTTTGGGGAATAAGGCACAACCATTGTCATGATGGATAGATCTTCGGGTCTTAGAACCACATCTCTATGACTTCAGTAATTTTATTCCAACGATATCGATATCGTTAATTTTCAAAGTATGATCGTTAGTGGTGTCATGTACCATGGAGTATTATCTATGATAAAGATATGAGGTACAGAAGGTCGTCCGTAAACAAATTTATCAATCTTCGTTGGTCATGTCTTAAATTCCTGATTTGTCAAGTGTTTTACTATCAGCAAGGGTTCTAGTAAGATTTTCGTAGACCGGTAGCTATTGTCTCCTCTTTCGGCTGATGAACTCTACATGGTAATGTATCTGAGATTTTACATCTTTACCAAACGAGGGAAATTGAATGTTGTGAACAAATATTCTCACCTTCTATAAATTTCCAGGACATTGAGAGAATGAATTTATCAAGGTAGAAGACCACTAGAACTCCATGCACCCAGGAGACCGCGTGATAATTTTTAAGTATTCATAAATAAACTTAGCATTGTTGGATGAATTGTCAAAGACTCTGAGAGAGAGAAGAAATCAGCTTGAAGAAAGTAAAATATGCAACAACCTGTTGATGGGATCAGAAAGAACTACTGGAATGACTCTAATAGGATGTGGATTGCCTTAAGTTGGGGAGAATGTCATCGTTTAAGCTTGTCCAACGCTTGGTATGGAATATGGTCGCTTGCCCATGACCTATTTCTTTTATTTCCTAGAGTAGTTTAATTTTGTTTCCTTACTTCTTGTAAAACAACTACTTCATATTTTCTCGAACATAGTGATACCTGTTGTTGATATTTTCTTAAAGTATCTTGTTGGAGGACAATTACCATCAAAATACTTTATACTTTTTAGCATTTCTTTATATTAATACAATTGTTTTTTTGATTATAGGTAGACGACTATAGTATAAAGGAGGACGTACGGGTCTCCCCTACTACACGGCAAAATTTTACTATGTAGACTGTGAGACCTTCCACGAACACCCATTACAATATTCTACACCATGAAAACTAGGCACTCATAATACACTACATGAGGGCCTTCAAAGATTCTACACCATTGTTTACATGCACTATTGTGGTGAACTCTGTTACTTTCAAATATTATTACTTTTGCTATTTTATATCATTTGATCCCCTATCTTGCTACTAGCCCCAAGATTTATTTAGAGCCCCATGGTTTGTTTTCTACCCTCAAAGACTCGGCCTTTGACACTTGAAATTACAAAAGTGTAATCAGCCACTTTTGAATTATATGAAATATTTGTATCAAACAATTAATTATAAATTTAGAAAATTATAAGTGGCATATACATTATTTTTTTGTTTTAAATTTTTTATTATTCTCTGATATTTTTCAAGTCATTTAGTTAATATCCTAAACTCTAAACCCAATACAAGATTCTACACCGTGAAAACTAGGCACTCATAATACACTGCATGAGGGCCTCCAAAGATTCTACACCATTGTTTACATGCACTATTGTGGTGAACCCTATTACTTCCAAATATTGTTGCTTCTACTATTTTATATCATCTGATCCCCTATCTTGCAACAAGCCCCAATATTTAATTTGCAACCCATGGTCCATTTTTTACCCTCGAAGACTTGGCCCTCGACAATTGGCAAGACAAAAGTATAATCAGCCACTTTTGAATTGAATGAAATATTATTGTATCAAACAACTAGTTATAAATTTAGGAAATTATTAGTGACTTACAATTTTTTTTTCACAGTATTTTTATTATGCTCTGATATTTTTTTTGTCATATTGTTAATATCCACTAAATTAATTTTTTTTGTTATAAATATTAAAAATAAGTTAATAGGAAAATTAAAAGTTTGTTCGTATTTATATTTGAGTCAAGTCTCAAAATTTTAGAAAATTTACATATCTATATAGATTATGTGTTTGATAAAATTTGCATTTGAATATTGTCTTCGAATAGATAAATTCAACTTCTTCTTGTTTTCAAATTGATCAAATAATTAAAAAGAGGTATATTATCTGATTCGACCCGGATATAAATATTAATTAATATTGAATAATTATTAATTTTTATTTTTTGAAATTTGTAGTTACATTACAGTGTTTACAAAAGTACTACACGATATAAAATATAATTTGATCAAATTACATGAAAAAAATATAATCACCCACTATCACCAAAATAATTTGGAATCCATATTCTAATTCCGGTGCTTTTTTTTTTTTTTTTTTGTTATACATCAGGTGTGTCCAAGTAAGCTTACGCGCACCTCGATTAATCATCTTACTAAGCAATCTTAAGGGCACATTCTCCCATATCGGTCATATCGGTCTGGAACATTCAAGATTAAATTCAAGATTCAATTTTCAAATGGCTTATAGGAGAGTCGAACCTTGATTGGTAAGGAAGAGGAGTACCTCCTCTTGTCAGCCGGACTAACACCTATTAGGTATTCCAATTCCAATGCTAATGCTTGTGTTTTAAATCTCCAAAGGCTATAAAAGATAACACCAACTAATATTTCCCTTACTTTCTGAGATACCATTGTCATCCACGTGCTCAAAAAATCTAAGCACTACACAAACACCAAAGGATCCTTCCCTTTTGTTAACCCCCACCCCACCACCACAATACATATTTATCCCCCTTCCCCCCCAACCCCCCACCCAAAAAAAAAATTACTAACTTATTTCTGACTTGTCAAGTGAATTTTCCCTGTGGCACGACATGTCAGCGCCACGTGTACCCGGCGTCTGCTCCTCCACTGCCCTCAACTTCAAAACACACATCTCCATGTGCCTCGCAGAAACCCTAACGCGATCTTCACTCTCTCTCTCTCTCTCTCTCTCTCTCTCTCTCTCTCTATATATATATATATATATATATATATATATATATGTATTCAATCTCAATCAAGTCAACAAGAAGAAACCAATATATTATTGTTCTTCACACATTTTCTTTTCCCAATTTACGCTTTTCCAAAACCCTAAAAAAATGCCTCTGATTTCCAACGCCGCTGTTTCATGGTGGAAGAGCCACGAAGCAGATGGAGATGACGATGGGGAAGACGGCTATGACTATGCTCCTGCTGCCTCACTAGAGGGAGATGACGACGATGACGATGATGGAGATTATGATTGTGCGCCTGCGGCTTCTTTGGAGGGCGACGATGACGATGATGCCGACTATGACTATGCTCCGGCCGCTTGAGTCCACTGCAATTTCTGCAAAACATATTTTTAGTATTAACTCTATACTTCTGAGTTGGGTTCGTTGCTTCCCTGGTGGAGAGCGTGAAAATAAAAAATAAAAAAATAAAAATATTAATTATGAAACCCTAGATTTTCTTTAGTCAGCATGATAATGACAAGGGATCAAGGTCTTGTTCGATGAAATTAGTATAGAATTTGTATTGACGACATATATAGCTTGTTGTCATGTAGTTGATGATTTTAATCTTATTTTAATTAATAAATTAGTGCTTTGTTAATTTAATAAGGGTCTGTGGTCTTACTTTATGCATATTATGGAGACTTTTGTCCAAGTATATCAGTAAACATGCTTATTTGATTAATATTTTTTGAAGTTATTTGAGTATAATCAACGTTAATTATATGATTCAATATCACAGTGACCAGATAGATATTATACTTGGGGTTGGTCTGTTCTGAAATAGGTGCGGCAACTAGGGGTCTGTAATCATGTTGGTTTTCTGCAGAATTTCAACAAGTCTGCAACTTTCCAATGTTGCAGCGTCAATCAGCATTTGTCTGCATTTTTTTTGGTTTTCTAATTGGTGATTATCTGGAACATGTTTTGCGGATTCAACCTTTGAAGCTTGTTTTTATTACTTAGTTTCGAGAGCTTTTGTCGAGGCTTACTCCCATTCAAGTTTTAACCCAGGAGATCTCCGGCAAAATTGGATCTGAGGGCGGTGGGGAGAGGCGGGGAAGGGTAAATTAGTTGAACTAGTGGCAAGAGTAGGAAGAAATCTGATGAATCCAAGCCTTGTAGGTAGATGCATAGGCAGTGTAGGCGAGAGGAACTTCAGTAATATCTTCATCCTTTTCGTTGATTATCTTCCACTCCATATGGATAATTTTTGGCTTAGGAGAATTTTCATGGTGTTGGAAAGATTAGGGACGTGTTTGTCCCTAGAAAAAAAGAGATTTTGTAAAAAAAATTGTGTTTTGTTTTGTTAGATTTAATTCTTAACGGAAGGCTAAGATAGCAATTAATTTTTTGAATGGGGTTTTATTCTTGGTCGAAGAATTTTGGTAAAATTTGTAGATTTTGGATTGGAAAAAAGGAATAGAGGCCCTAATTTTTGAAATTCGAGTTTTTATTATAACTGGAACTCATACTAAAGTAGTAATCATTGAAAATCTGGTGAGTTGGTTGAAAATTTTAAATGGAGAGTTAAGGTTTAAACGAATGTTGTTGACAACAGAGGAGATGTTCCAATACATCAAGAAATAGTTGATAGTAATAATATTGTGGCTACAATTGGAGGTCAAGTTGTGGTTTCTCGAGGGACTAGTGGACTGGAGTATGGAAGTGGGGGTGCTTTTGTTGGTTCCCTTGAAAATATTAGTGTTGTAGAGATTTCTGGGTTTGGCAGATCCTTTTTTCTCCTAAGGATCAGAGAGATTTAGCTAGTATTATCAGTAACAAATCTCCTAGCCATTTGAAAAAAACAGGAGAAGAAGTAAGAAGAAATCAAATAGCACAATTAATTAAAATGATGTCATATGTGAAATTTTGTCTTACAACAAGAAGATTATTGATTGTGCAGAGATTTTCTTTCAAAGATTGGGCATAGAGTGATAGAGTTTGAGAGGGATCTAGGCCTAAAGACCAGTATTATTGAAGGGGATTTTAGAGAAAAAATATTGGAAATGGTGTATAAAGAGTATAAAAGTATTACTTGATATATGTTTGATTCGGAAATGGTGTATAAAGAGTATAAAAGTATTACTTGATATATGTTTGATTCGAAAATAGTGTATAAACCGTATAAAAGTATTTTTCTTCTCTGGCACTGTCGTCCACCCCTGTCGGCTCCTCCACCCCCAGCTGGATTTGTGCAAGTTTTGAGTCTTATGGGCGACGTTCCTGTTAGTCAGATTCTAATGAACAGGCTTGGGAGATTCACCAGCTTTGAGTGTTGAGCCTCTACACCAACCTTCACCAGCTCAATACTATTTGTTGTTCTTGGAAAAGATAACAGGATAATTTTCACAATCCTAGCACATTTTCTGAAACCAAAATAGAACGGAAATAACACAATAGATTTAAGCATGGTAAACCCTCTGTTGGCCCAGTGAGCTACCTAAGGGAGGGGTGAATTGGGTAGTATTAAAAAATTATCAGAATATAACACTTTAAAACTCAAATAATTAATTTTATCCTAAAATTAATTATTATCTTTTATAGCAACGGATATATTTTATCAACTAGGTGCACACCCAAATAACAATATAAGTAAAATAAATAAAGTAGCATACCACGATATATCCTGGTTCACTAAGTTACTCTTGGCTAATCCAGTCCTCCGAGTCCCACGGAGACTCGGACCCACTAATCACTAAGATTCTTTTAAACAGGTAGGAACCAAACCTTTACACAATAATTCTTTTCACAGGCTCAGAATTCACCTTTATAAATGTTTTTTCTCAGGCTCAGGAATAACCTCTCTTTTTTTCCCAAACTCAAGAATAACCTATACTTTTTACAGGTTCAAGAATAATCTAATTCTTTTTGTACCTTAGGCTAAAAAATCAAAACCTCACAAAATTGCTCTAACTATCTTTTTCTCATGTAAGGATGGAACATTTACAAATCACTCACAGTTAATTCTATAAAGGAAGAATTAACACGTCAATCTTTTTAGCGGAATAGATTGAAACCAAGTTACCCCTGATTAGATACTTCCAATAGAACCTAATTCATACACAACTCACCAATTACAAGAAATTGATAAGTTCTTTCCACTCAGAGTTTCTACCACATCAAATCAATTTAAACTCAATTAATGTCTTGATAATTACTAGTGATAAAATTAAGTGAGGAATAAAAATCTAATTATAAAAATAACACGAGTAGTACAAAATTGAACACGTAATCAAAGTATCACAGAAATCATTTAAAAAGATTTTTATACTTTTAAAGTTCAAAAAACGATTTCATTAAAATCTTATCAACCAAACAAATATAGAAAAATAAATATGTAGTAAAGATTAATAATTTGGAAAGATCTCACTCGGATAACACTGAAGAATTATAGATTAGAACACTAGACTACTCAACTCGGTGATACTTACACAATCAACGCTTTAACTCAAGAACTCCTCAATAATTGATCTCACAATTTGATCTCTCAAAATAATATCAGAATGATTACTTTTATAAAAGGTTATAAACTAAATAGTTCTTGATATTGATAGATTATGATATTTTATAAGTGAAAAACGTAGGTCTATAAATAAAGAATTGAAACATGCTCTCCAACGGTTAGTTCTCACTTGTTATGACATGTAATTGCTCTTATAATTCCCTTATGACTTCATCCTGATCCAAATAACTTAATTATGGATTTTAAACTTCTCAATTAAGTCCCCTAAATATTTCTCAATCACAATTAAATAGGATAGAAAGAATTACATGTATCAAATTGAGAAATATTCAAACTTAATGAACCATATCTATAGGGATATCATAATATATATTACATATCTCAAATAACATCAAATCCATAAGATATCTCTCAGATCTTAACCATTAAACGGTTAGTAATAATGACTATTAGAATAAAATTCAAAATTCCACTAAATCCTGAAACAGACCCATAAGTTGATCGACCAATAGTCGTCTGTCGACCGCTCAACTCAGGACGTAGCCTAGCCAAAAAAATTTCGCCTATCTGTTGATCGTCCATCCATCGCCTGTTGACTGGACGATACAGAGAGTTTCATAAGTTGACTTATCTGTCGACCTGGAGATTCAAAGACTTCTTATTTTAGGCTCAAGTCGACCTATCTATCGACCGAGAGATTTAACAACTTCATATTCTATTCATCAATCGACTTACTTGTCGACTTACCAATACCGGAATACTCTACTTAATTCATTTTGAATTCATTGTCATCGACCTTTTCTCCCCTTTAACCGATTTCTTTTCTCGGTTAGCTCCACTAAATACATAAATTCAATTTTAATCAATTATCAATATTTTTCTTTCAATTACACATAGGAGCAGATAATTTTACTAATTAGGATCCTATCAAAATACACATAAATTTAAAATCTTTTTGTGTCGTGTGTGATTTTAATCGGGATACATTAAGAGTAAAAATTAACCTGAGTTGTTTTCGCCTAGATTATTCAAAATCTTGGGTCTCTTAATGTCCGTCGTCCTTGTCAGTCCTTTTAGCATCCATAACTCTCTTTACTCAATTCTTCATGATAAATCATCAATGGAACTTTAATACTGAAACACTCAATAAAATCGCTAGTTCCACAAAAAATATCAATATTTAATTGTTCATCAAAATCTTAGGATCAATACCCTCCTCAATGAAGGTAAAAACCATGGGACTCGTAGGCCGCTTAAATCTTTCATTATAGTATAATAATGCATTACAAATCTCATACTTTGGTGGATCACTCAAACAATACATAAAAATATGTGTGTCTTCAATTTGTGGGTAAAATCTTCACAAATTGGCTCTCTATACCTCTCAGAATCTCTCTTTAAGGATTTCTCTCAATAATTCCCTATGCTCTTCTTCTGCAGAGAATTGGTTCTTTCTTCATAACACATCTTCTCTATTTATAGAAGAAACCGAACACAAAACATCAATAACCATAAAAAAGGTAGGCGATTGCTGTGTAACTCTTTTCTCCCAAGTGAGCTGTCTTCTTTTTCTCTATTCTACCTTCTTCTTTTTGTTTATTCTACAGCACCCTTTGTTAACTTCATTGAGGAGCTTCCTTCTACCAAGTTCCTGTTTTTTCTTTTGAATTCACTTGGGCCCACTTTTTGTTACATGTGGGTAGGTATTTGTTTGTGGACTTTTTGTTTGTAAAAATATCTCCCACAATTTGGAATGAATGATTAACCCAAAAAATCTCCATCTCACGACCAATTTGGGATTGAAATCAAACCTGTAACTTCCTTGCAAGTTTCTAGCTTTTCTCATGGTAGAAATTCTGTCATCATGTTGACCCCGTTATCATTGGTGTAGAACTTCTCAAGCTGCAGCAGTTTATTTTCTAACACATCACAAATCCAGTGATATCTCACGTCGATGTGTTTAGACTTTGGGTGAAAAGTCGTGTTTTTGCTGAGGTGGATTGCACTCTGACTAATGCACTAGAGTGTATAACTCCCTTGATTCTAACCCAACTCTTGTAGGAACTTCTTCATCCACTGAATCTCCTTACTTCTTTCCGTGATTGAGATATATTATGCTTCCGTGGTGAATAAGGAAACACACTTTCGTAATCATGATTGCCATGAAACAACTTTCCCTGCAAATGTTATCAAGTATCCCGATATGCATTTTTTCGAATCCATATCGCCGGCCATATCTGCATCTGTATATCCTTCCAATACAGGTTTACCATTGTCGAAACATAAACAATAACTGGATGTCCGCCTAAGATACTTGAGTACCCATTTGATTGCTTCCCAATGTTCATTTCTAGGATTTGAAAGGAAACGACTCACTACACCAACTGCGTGAGCGGTGTCTAGTCTAGTCTATACCATGGCGTTCATCAAACTGTCAATTGCTGATGCATCAGACACCCTATCCATTTCTAATTTTTTCTCCTTAAAGGGCATTGTCTCACACTAAGCTTGAAGTGGCTTGTAAGTAGAGAATTAACAACCTTAGCTCTACTCATGTTGAATATTTCAAGAAACCTTTAAACGTAGCGTTCTTGAGATAGCCATATTATGCAATTTTTTCTGTCACGGGTAATCGTCATGCCAACAATCTACTTCGCTACTCCTAAGTCCTTCATTGCAAAGGACTTGCTCAACTCTTTCTTCAACTTGTTACTTTTGGCACTGTCACAGCCTACGATTAACATGTCATCAATATAGACTAAAAAAAATAATAAAGTCATCATCAAAAAATTTCTTAATGAAGACACAGTGATTCGTCGTTGTTCAATTGTACTCATTTTTCTCCACAAATAAGTCAATTTTTTTGTACCACTGCCTTGGGGCCTGTTTCAAACCATACAATCTTTTCTTCAATGTGCACACTCGTTTTTCTTTCCCTTTGCCTAGGAAACCTTTGGGTTGTTCCATGTAAATTTTCTCGTTAAGATCTCCAAGCAAAAATGCAGTTTTTACGTCAAGTTGTTCAACCTCCAGATGAAGACTGGCTGGATGGCCAAGAACAACTCGAATTAAAAACATTTTCACCACAGGTGAAAATATTTCGTCAAAATCAACACATTTCTTTTACCCGAATCATTTTACAATCGATCTTGCTTTGTAATGTGGTCGTGAGTCGTGTTTTTCATTTTTTATCCTGTACACTCACTTATTCTTGAGAGCTTTCCCACCCTATGGTAGTTTCACCAAATCAAATGTGTGGTTCTCATGGAAGGATTTCATCTCTTCTTGCATAGCTTTAAACCACTCATCCCTATGTTGATCTATCACAGCTTCTTTGTAACTCTCAGGTTCTCCTCCTTCAGTGAGCATCATACACTCTTGAGAAGAATATATGTGACTCGGTTTTATCTCTAGTATATTTTCTCAGCTCTTGTTAGATTTGTTCTGAAATCGATTTTGGTTCTGATCTGCTAGTTGGTGGAGTAACATCATCAGGATTTGGTACCGCTCCCCCTTCACCAAAATTTGTTGGTGAAGTATTAGGTCTGAGATCTATTGAAAATTCATTTGATTGTAGCTTTTCTAGTTTCTCAAAGTCTTCAATTGTCTGATCTTCAAGAAACACTACATCTCTACTTTTGATGATCCTTTTGCTGGTAGGATCCCATAGTCTATAGCCAAACTCTTCATGGGCATATTCCACGAAGATGCATTGCTTTGTCTTTCCATCTAACTTGGACCTCTCATCTTTTGGGATGTGAACAAGTGCTCTACTACAAAACTCTTTTAGGTGTTTGTACGAAACATATTTCTCCATCCAGATTCTTTCTAGTACATCATGGTTCAGTGGAACTGATGAAGTAATGTTGATTAAATCAATTGTTGTCCTCATTGCCTCTCCCCAAAAAATGTTCAGCAGCTTTGCATTTGCGAGCATACATCTGACTTTTTCACAGATAGTTTTCTTCATCTTCTCTGCAACACTTTTGTGCTGAGGTGTCTTAGGTACTGACTTTTCCAGCCTGATACCAAACTTTCTGCCGTACTCTTCGAATGGTCCACGGTATTCACCACCATTACCTGCACATATACAACTCAAATATCTGTCAGTTTTTCTCTCAACTTTTATATAAAACTGCTTGAAAACTTTAACCATTTGATCTTTAATTTTCAAAGCAAAGTCTAACACTTTTCTACAGTGGTCGTTAATGAAATTCACGAAATAAAGAGCACCTTTTAGTGACTTATGACTCATTGTGCATATATCTGTGTGTATCAGATCTAGAATATTCTTCCTTCTAGATGGTAGTTGAGTTTGAAATGTAACTCGGTGTTGTTTTCCCATAACACAATCAACACAGGTTTGCAAGGGTGTATATTTCATTCCTAGCAAGACCTCTTTCTTAGAAAGGATTTTAAGACATTTCTCACTCATGTGTCCGAGCTGCTTATGCCATAGCTCGGTCGAGACTTCTTTTCGGATTGTATTCACCTCTTCTACGCATAACTTGGCTTCTCTGAGATTGAGAGAGGTGTCCTTCTTGCCTTTTGCTACCATCAAATTACCTTTGGTAAAATTCCATCTGCTTTCACCAAAGTAATTATTGTAGCCTTCGTCGTCAAGCTTCCCAATAGAGATTAAGTTGAGAAGGATATCAGGGAAATGTTGTTGGTTATTTTCTTGTAGCAAAAATAAGCTATTAAAATTTTGAATAATTTTAATCTTACAAGTGCACAAATCGTATATAGTATAATGGTTCAAGCAAGAGTCATCTTCACAAAGATTGTACAAAATCACAAATTTCTAATAAAAATAAATCTAAAAATAACGTATTTTTTGAATTCTATTGTTTTAGAATACGAATAATGAAAAGTAAGGCAAAGTCTAAGTTATTCACCACTAAACAATAATTTACAAAGTTATAATCAGATTTATATTTTGGTGTGTATTAATGAAGATGCTTACAACATATCCGTTGTGTATTATCAATATATTGTATAAATATTCTATAAAAAGTATGTGATATGCATGGTGTATACATAAAACGTGTACTGCTAATAAGGACCTAAAGTGAAATGGTCAACATATTAAAAACCATTTAACTACAAAGAGAATCTGAGCATCACAAGAACCCTAAAATATAATGTGTATCGTAGGTATCCAAGAAATTAATTCACATAAAAATAAATATCCACTTGTTGCTTTGGAACATATGATAATATAATGGCTCCCAACAAAAACAATCATAAGATGCATAATAGGTGATCAGACTAAAACATATATTAACAATATTTATTAAAATAATGAATTAAAATTCATCATACACAATCCAAAATATATAACTTGAATAAGCATAACAATAATTAAATTATGTTTAGGACTTCAAGACTTAGCCCCCAATCTAAATAAATTATTTACACATAACAGAAATATATTTGGTAGAATTCATAAAGAAAGACATTATGGATAGAAAATAGGATGTAAAAGAAATCCCTGATTTGGTGAATATCGTTATTGCCTTCTTCTTCTCCTTCCTTCTTCTCTCGTTCTCCTTGGTTCTTTTTTGGTTCTTTTTCCTTAGCCTTTTCTGTCTTATTTAGAGGCTTGAGGAGATAGATATTTTGTACACGTTACTTGCTTCTACCTCCTTCCTTCTTCATTTCACATCTTCTTCTTCCTTCTAGTACTTCCTTCAAGCTATTTCTTTCTTTTCTTCTTTCTTCTCTTTTAAGTCTTATTTCCAATTCTTTCTCAACCATTCCAGGTGCTTTTTTTTTCTTCTTTGCAGTTTGTAATGAAATCTTCTTGGCCTATAATTTTGAGCTACGGGTCAAATTTGACTGCTTGGAATGCTCTGGAGCTTGGAATTGAGTTGGATGAACAATAAGGGTTGTTGTTGAGAAGTTTCTTGGTGTGGCCATGGTGAGAAAACAATTGCACATGGATGATCAGGTACGTCTGAAGGTACTGGAAATGAGCTTAGAAAAACTTTGGTTCTTTCGTGGGAGAAGAAGGTGTTAATCGGGAAACTTGAGGTGGTTAAATTGATCTGCATCATTTGGCCAAATATGAAATTGAGCTGGAATAATTGGGCTTAATAATTAGTGTTGTCTCCTTTTTCCCACAAATAATGTAGTGACATTTTTTTATCTCTCTCCTATGACTAAACAAGCACTAATTTTTCTAATTGATTGATTTTTCTTCATTTATCTTTTTATTAACTATATAATCCCCAAATTCTTCGTGTGGGATGATATTTGAGAGCTTGTCTTAATTTAGTGTTCCAAAAATGACACTTAGTGGATTGAAAATTACTTTGATGTCCATTCCTTTAAACTCTTATCAATTTACTTGGACCAAAATCTACAAAACACTTAAATAATTAAAAGTAATATAATAAATAAGTAAAACTCTAACTTAAGAAATTATTTAAAAATATTAATGTTGATCCTAAGATTTTGATAGATAATTAAATGTTGATATTTTTTATAGAACTAATGGATTTATTAAGTGTTTCAGTTTATAAGTTCCAGTGAAGATATTATCATGAAGAAAATAAATACTGAAGAGACTGACAAAGATGATGGACGTTAAGAGATCGAAGAAATTGAACAACCTAGGGAAAACAACTCAGGTAATATTTTTACTCTTAATGTATCCCAATTAGGATCACACACGATATAAAATATTTTTATGATTATGTGTATTTTTAATAAGATCCTAATTGGTTAACATGTTTGCTCCTATGTGAAATTGAAAAAGAAACATTGTTTTAAGAAAGATAATTGATTAAAATTGAATTTAAGGATTTAGTGAAGGTAATTGAGAAAAGAAATTGATTAAAGGGGCGAAAACATCGAAGAAATTGAATAAAAATTAATTGAGGAAAGATGTTCCAATAATGGGCAGTCAACAAATAAGTCAACCTATGGAAATTAGTTAAACTCTCTGAATCAGTTGGTCGACAGGTAGGTCGACCTATGGTTATAAGGCAAAGTCTCTGGATCTTACGATCGACAGGTAAGTCGACCTGTGAATGTCACTGAATCATCCGATCAATAGATGGATAAGTAGCAGTCGACTTATGGAAAGGAATTTTGTCTTGGGATACACCCTGAATTGGACGGTCGACCGATGGGTGTTGGTCAGTCAACTGATGACCAATTTCAGGTTTCATTGAATTTCGGGATTTATTCAAAAACTAGCCGTTATTTATTTACTTGATTGAGAGATCTTAGAGATATGGATATATTTAAGATATGATACTCCTAATTGAATATCCCAATAGATATGGTTTAAGTATTTTTGATATCTCTCAATTTGGTACATGTAATTTTTTCTATCTTATCTAATTGTGTTTGAGAAAATGTTTGAGGGACTTAATTGAATATTTTAAAAGATATTATTAAGTGAATCATACCAAGATTAATTCATAATGATATATGGGGTCTATAAGTATTTTTTAGATACTTATTATATGAGAACTAGTGCGTTGGAAGGCTTGTTCTAATTATATAGACTTGTGGATTTCACATAACAAGAGGACAATACACACAATATCAAGAACTATTTAATTCCTAAATTCTTCTAAGAATCATCATTTTGATATTATTTTGAGAGATCAATTGTGAGATCAATTATTGAAAAGTTCATAAGTTAAAGCGCTATTTGAGTTGGCGTCACCGATCTAAGCTGTCTTGCGATACTATGTGCAATCTATTTGATATTTTCGTTGTGAGATTGTTCCAAACTTATTTTTTAATTGAGTATTTTATTATTATTATTTGCCTGGTGAATTGATCTTTTTGAGAAATCGTTTTTAAACTTTAAAAATATAAAAATCTTTTAAAAACGATTTGTATGTCAGTCTGATTACGTGTTTAATTGTGCTACCCACATTCTTTTTGTGTGTTAATCTGATTACGTGTTTAATTGTGTTACCCGCATTCTTTATTATAATTAGATTTTGTTTTCTCACTTTATTTTTATCACTAGTATTGGGACATTAATTGAGTATTAATTAATTTGGGGTAGTAGAAGCTCTGAGTGAGAAAAAAGCTTTTCAATTTTGTAATTGGTGAGTTGTGTGCGGATTAGATATTATTGGGAATATATAATCAGGGGTAACTTTGGGTTTCGATCTCTTCCTGTAAAGAGATTGAGGTTTGATCTTTACTTAGAGTACAAAAAGGTTGAGTTATTCTTTTCCTGTTGAAAAGAGCTTAAGTGTGATTCTTCCTGATTAGGATCAATTATAAGTGAATTGTAAAGGTTCCATCCTTACCTAGAAAAATGATATTTGGAACGATTGTGAGGTTTAATTCTTGAGCCTAAGGTATAAAAAGAATTAGGTTGTGATTCTCCTTGTAATTGAATTATGTTAGATTTGAGCCTGAAAAAAAAGATAAGGTTATGCTTGAGCTTGGGAAAAAAATGAGTTATTTCTGAGTCTGGAAAAAAGAATTTGTAAAGGTTGATTCTGAGCCTGTGAAAAGAATCATTTATGTAAATGTTTTATTCTTACTTGTTTAAAGGAATCTTAATTATTAGTGGGTGCGAATCTCCGTGCGCCTCGGATGACTGGATTAGCCAAGAGAAGTTTGGTGAACTAGGCTATATTGTGGTGTATTGCTTTATTTACTTTACTTATATAATATTGTTTAGTGTGCACCTTATTGATAATATATTTCCGCTGCTATAAAGAGATAATAATTAATTTAACATTAAATTAATTATTTGAATTTTTGAAGTATTAATATTTGGATTAAATTTTATCACTACCCAATTCACCTCCCTCTTGGGTAGCTCACTGGGGCAAAAATTAATAATTATTTTAATTTACCAATAAAAAATACTAAAAAATAAAGATAAAAGGGTAAATAAATCTAAATAAAATAGATCCAACAAATACTTCCAAACCTAAATTTTGCTAGTCCTTGAACAAAACAAAAAGATAAAATAGATTAAAATAATCTAAATATAAGCAACTTCCATAGGCAGCACGACTGCATTTATCGTATGCAGTAAGCCTTTAAATCTCTAGGCGATCCATAGAAGACAAGTTATAGTCTCGTGAGGGTTTACAGCATGTTACTGACAAACATTTTTTTTTTAATAATCACTTACTTGAAAAACAAATAAATAAAATTGCTTTCCGAAATTACCCTTGGGTAATCATTCTAGAACATAATTTAAACAATCAATCACAATACAAACAGTGTTCTCAATAAATATGCAAGAGATAGCTAAAATCAGATTTTTACAATATGATTGCCGTGTAGAGTGTGAAAGTCAACATGCTAATAAAAGTTTATTGTAACCAAGATAGTGCACATTCACACTGATGTAAACTTTTGTATTTTCAAACTTACGTGCTTCCATATGCTTGTTGGTATACCGTTTAAGATATTTAAGAGTGAATTAACCATCACACGACCATGGGTTTTGTAAATAGGACAATAAAGCAAGTCTAATCTCTTACAACCCATCAACATCTTTAACCAATGATACAACCAAGGCTAAGATTTATTTATTTAATATACATTTTTTTTTTTTACCCAATTATGTAACTATGCTCAGTTCCATTAAACTTTCTAGCTGACTCGTGTAGCAAGTTTTGGACCAATGACTCCTAGACCGTAGAAGATTGTTGATCCTAAGACTTTGACAAACAATTAAATGTTGATATTTTTTGTAGAACTAACAATTTTATTGAGTATTTTAGTTTATTAGTTCCAGTTATGAGATTATCATGAAGATATTAAGAAAACTTCTAAATGGATGTTAAAGACTTTGACAAAGATGTTGCATGTTTAGAGATTGAAGAATTTGAAAAACCTAGGAAAAAACAACTCAGGTTATATTTTTACTCTTAATGTATCCCGATTAGGATCACACATGATAGAAAATATTTTTACATTTATGTGTGTTTTTTTATAAGATCCTAATTAGGTAACATATTTGCTCCTATATGTAATTGAAGAAAAAATAATTGATTTAAGAAAGATAATTAATTAAAATTGAATTTAAGGATTTAGTGGAGTTAACCGAGAAAAAAAAAATCGGTTAAAGAGGCAAAAACGTCGAAGAAATTTAGTAGAAAATTAATTAAGAATAGGTGTTCCAACTCAATCGATCGACCTACACAAATTGAATGGTCAACCGATGGAATGGAGCAAGAAAGAAGATTCAGTCCCTGAATTGGTCAGTGGACAACTAGGTCAACATATGGAAATGAGAAAAACTCTCTGAATCTTCCGGTCGACAAGTAAGTCGACTTATAGTTAAAATGTAAACTCTCTAAATCGTTAGGTCGACAGGTAAGTCGACTTATTAAACTTTCTGAATTGTTCGATTGATAGATACAAAATGAGCAGTCGACTTATGGCGAAGGAATTTTAGCTTGGGCTACATCCTGAATTGGGCAGTCGATCGATAAGTGTTGGTCGGTCAACCAATGGCCAGTTTTAGGATTTAAGATTTTTATGGTTTTGATCCAAAAAGTAGTTGTTTTATGGTTAAGATATGTGAGATATCTTAGGAATCTAATAGTTTTTGAGCTATTTAGTTAATATTTTAATATCCCTATAGATATGGTTCAAATATTTTGGATATCGCTCAATTTGGTTCATAAAATTCTTTCTATCTTATCTAATTGAGATTGAGTATAAGTTTGAGGGATTAAATTGAATGTTTTAAAAGATATAATTAAGTGAATTATACCAGGAATGAGTCTTAATGATATAAGGGGACTATTGGAGTAATTATTTGTTATGAAATGTGGGAACTAGCCGTTAGAGAGCTTGTTTTAATCCACTATAAATAAACCTGCGTTTTTTAGGTTTAAAAAATCCCATTATTTTTTTTCAATTTTGAAGAGCTATTCAGTTCTTGTACATTCTAAAAGTTATCATACTGAGAGCATTGTGAGAATTTTCTTGAAAATCATTCTTGAGATATTTTGAATTGGATTATTGTAGATTGTCGACTTGAGGTTTCATTGTTTATCATATTTTTCGGTGGATTCCTGGTGAGATTGTTGTCAGTTGATTACAATTAATTGATTATTTACTATTATCATATTCTACTGGGAATTTGATCTTTGAAATTGTTTTCCTATTTTTAAATTGAAAATTATTTTTGAAATAATTTCTTAAGAAAATATGATTACGTGTTAAATTACTTGCTACCCATTTTTTGTTTAAAATCGGATTTTGAAATTTTCACTATATTTCTATCACTAGTATCGGGACATTAATCAAATTCAAATTTATCTAAGGTGGTAGAAGCTCTGATTGGAAAAATCACTTATCAATTTTGTAATTGGTGAGTTGAGTATCAGATTAGATATAATCAAGGGTAGTTAGTTTCGATCTTTTTCGGTAAAGAGATTGAGGTTTTGATATTTGCCTAAAGTATAAAAAGATTAGGTGTTAATTCTTCCTTGATAGAATTAATTTGAGTGATTTTGTAATGGTTCAATTCTTACTGGGTAAAAGGATATTTGGAGTATTTTTTTTAGGTTTGATTCTTAGCTTAAATATAAAAGAATTAAGTTAATCTTTACCTGTGAAAAAAAAAATAGGGTTATTCCTGAGCTTATGAAAAGGAATTGTAAATGTTGATTCTAAGCCTACGAAAGGAATCGTTTTGTAAAGGTTTGGTTCCTACCCGATTAAAGGGATCATAGTGATTAGTGGGTGAGACTCTCCGCAAAGTTCGGGAGACTAGATTAGTCAAGAATAACTTGGTGAACCAGTATAAATTTCTGGTGTAGTGCATTCTTTTATTTATTTATTTTTGTGTTATTAATTATTTGATTTTTTTTAAATATTTTATTTGAATTAATTTTTATCTACCCAATTCATCCCCCCTTCTTGGGTAGCTCACTGAGCCAACAAAGACCTTAGGGCACTAGGTATCAAAATACCCCTATGGATTTACTTGCTCGAGTCAACAAAGCTACGAAACTAAACTAGCCACCAGAAAAAGAAACTTATTATTATAGTATACCAAGGCTAGCCATCAATTAATTCAATTAATGAAACTTTAGGATCAAACACATGCAATATTATTCAAAGATTTTATTCTCACAAGTCATTTGTCAAATTATAAATTTATGTTTGCAAGGGGTATAGAATAAGATCTATAGATACAAGTAAATGTGAAGACGAACAAATTCACATAGCTTTCAACATGCCTTTTTCAATTATAATAAACATATTAGTCAAGACTTAGTGTGTAGATTGTTACATATCATATCATTTTTTTTTTCAAAAAAATGCTATCAAATGTATAAATTGATGAGTCACACTTATACTGTAATATTATACTTGGGTCATATTCAAGTTTAATTCAATTCATCATAGGTGTTCAAAAAGCACAAAAAACAAGACCAAAATTAGATTAATATTTTATTATATTAATTTAAGTGATTTATTAACGGTTCAATCCTTATTGGGTAAAAATATATTTGGAGCATTTTTGTGAGGTTTGATTCTTAGCCTAAGTATAAAAGAATTAGGTTAATCTTTAACCTGTGAAAAAAATAGGGTTATTCCTAAGCCTGTGAAAGGAATTGTAAAGATTAATTCTGAGTCCGCGAAAAGAATCGTTTTGTAAGGGTTTAGTTCCTACCTGGTTAAAGGAATCATATTGATTAGTAGGTGTGATTCTCCGCTTAACTCGGGGGACTAGATTAACTAAGAATAGTTTGATGAACCAGTATAAATTTCTAGTGTGCTATATTATTTTATTTGTATATTTTTGTATTGTTTGGTGTGCACCTAATTGATACTTAATTTCCGCTACTATATAGATAATAATTAATTTAGGATAAAAATTAATTATTTGATTTTTTATGAATTTTATTTGAATTAATTTTCATCTATCCTATTCACCCCCTTCTTGGGTAGCTCACTTGGCCAACAAAGACCTTAGGGCACTAGGTATCAAAATACCCCTACGGACTTACTTGCTCGAGTCAACAAGGCAACGAAACAAAACTAGTCACTAGAAAAAGAGACTTATTATTATAGAATGCCAAGGCCAGCCATCAATTAATTCAATCGATGAAATTTCACGATCAAACAAATGCAATATTCTTTGAAGATTTTATTCTCACAAGTCATGTGTTAGATTATGAATTTACGTTTGCGAGCTGTATAGAATAAGATCTATAGATACAAGTAAATGTGAAGATGAACAAATTCACACAGTTTTCAACATGTCTTTTTCAATTATAATAAACCTATTAACCATGACTTAGTGTGCAGATTGTTGAATATCATATCATTTGTTTTCTTCAAAAAAATGCTATCAAATGTATAAATTGATGAGTCACACTTATACTGTAATATTATACTTGGGTCATACTCAAGATTGATTCAATTCATCATAGGTATTCAACTAGCCCAAAAAAAGCAAGGCCAAAACTAGATTAATATTTTATTATGTTTTTTTTATGTTTTATTTTCTCTTTTATTTTCTAATTATTTTTTTTTTAAATAAAAAAAGTACTCAGGAATTAAGAAACTATCATTATCCTCAAACCTAAATATGACATTGTCCCCAATGTCAAACAAAAGAATGAAAGAAATGGAAAGAACAAAAATAATTAAACAAGTATAAGGAGGATGACTTAGTTGGATATGGACTCGATGATAATTATGCTCTGCCTCCTATGTGGTTTCTTGGGTTATCTCCCAAATAGTACTAAGTTTAAAGTCTTCAACCAGACGATTCCCTTCCTTCAGTAAACTAGGAGGGACCACCAAATGCATAACTTCTTGCTAGTTTGAAATGAACGGCTCAAAGTAAGCTTTCAGCCTGTGACCATTAACTTTAAACTTTCCACTATTTTTCATGTTGCAAGTTTCCACCGCGCCATGAGGATAAACATTGGCGACCAAAATTGGACCACTCCACCTAGAACAAAGCTTACCAAGGAAAGGTTTGAGGTGTGAGTCATATAATAAAACCTTTTGCCCCACCTCAAAACTCTTTCTCAAGATCATCTTGTCATGGTAAGCTTTTGTTTTCTCTTTGTAAACTCTAGCACTCTCATAAGCGTCACACTAAAATATTGTTGATTCATCATAATAGAATAGTGGCAATCAAAATATTCTCAAAATACTACTAAAATTATAGGTTTACAAGGAAAAATAGGCACACAATTGAGAACAATCAATGACCCCTCCCCATTAATTACCATTGGGTCGTCGCATGACAATTGTAGATCAGTCAATGTGGGCTACACTTTGTTCAGGCGAGTAGAGTCTTTTATCAACATGGTTTTCACAACATGGTCAAACTACTTCAGAGATGCTTTGCTGAGAACTTCCAAAGGAATTTTCTTCTCATCCGATTGAGAAACACTTGATAAATATCAAATTTCCACCAATCCCCAAAGAACCATTTGCTTTCCGTGGTAATCATTCAGAAAGATATATACACTACAACAAAACTACATATTATGACAACATTTTTAGGAATAATTTGTAAAAAAAATGTCCTTTTAAATACTTATTGAGACACTCAATTATAATGTTCTTATAATATTTATTTACTAAGACACATTTAAAAAAATATATAATAAAAAATAAAAAATTATCCTAATAAATATAAACTAATACGACAAAATAATTATCCTTATAAGTTATTCGGACAACCTTTTACGAGACACCTTTTAATTATCTCAATACTTATTTCGTCCCAAAATTGTATATGTTAGGACATATTTAGTGCCCTTAAAATGAACTTTTTTGTAGTGATAACAACTTTTTATGTCACTCTAGAGTCGGGATTTTGGGGAATAAGGCGCAACAATTGTCATGATGGATAGATCTTCGGGACTCAGAACCACATCTCTGTGACTTCAGTAATTTTATTCCAACGATATCGATATCGTTAATTTTTAAAGTATGATTGTCAGTGGTGTCATGTACCATGGAGTATTATCTGTGACAAAGATATGAGGTCCAGAAGGTCGTCTGTAAACAAATTTATCAATCTTCTTTGGTCACGTCTTAAATTCCTGATTTATCAAGTGTTTTACTATCGACAAGGGTTCTAGTGAGATTTCCATAAACCAATAGCCATTGTCTCCTCTTTCGGCTGATGAACTCTACATGGTAAAGTATCTTTGATTTTACATCTTTACCAAACGAGGGAAATTGAATGTTGTGAACAAATATTCTCACTTTCCAGAAATTTCCAGCACATTGGGAGAATGAATTTATCAAGGTAGAACTCCACGCACACAGGAGACCGCTTGATAATTTTTAAGTATTCATAAATAAACTTAGTATTGTTGGATGAATTGTCTAACACTCCAAGAGAGAAGAAGAAATCAGCTAGAAGAAAGTAAAATACGCAACAACCTGTTGATGGGATCAGAAAGAATCACTAGAAGGACTCTACGAGGATGTGGACTGCCTTAAGTGGGGAAAAATGTCATCGTTTGAGCTTGTCCAATGCTTGTTATGGCATATGGTCGCTTGCCCATGCCTATTTCTTTTATTTCCCAGAGTAGTTTAATTTTGTTTCCTTACTTCTTGTAAACCAACTACTTTATATTTTCACGAACATAGTGATACCTGTTGTTGATATTTTCTTAAAGTATCTTGTTGGAGGACAATTACCATCAAAATACTTCATACCTTGTAGCATTTCTTTACATTAACACAATTGTTTTTTAATTATAGGTAGACGACTATAGTATAGAGAAGGACGTACGGGTCTCCCCTACTACACGGCAAAATTTTACTATGTAGTCCGTGAGACCTACCACGAACACCCAATACAATATTCTACACCATGAAAACTAGGCACTCATAATACACTGCATAAGGGCCTCCAAAGATTCTACTCCATTGTTTACAAGCACTATTGTGGTGAACCCTGTTACTTTCAAATATTATTACTTTTGCTATTTTATATCATTTGATCCCCAATCTTGCTACTAGCCCCAAGATTTAATTAGCACCCCATGGTCTGTTTTCTACCCTCAAAGACTTGGCCCTTGACAATTGACATTACAAAAGTGTAATCAACCACTCTTGAATTATATGGAATATTTGTATCAAATGATTAATTATAAATTTAGAAAATTATAAGTGGCATATAAATTATTTTTTTATTTTAAATTTTTTGTTATTTGCTGATATTTTTCAAGTCATTTAGTTAATATCCTAAACCCTAAACCCAATACAAGATTCTACACCGTGAAAACTAGGCACTCATAATACACTGCATGAGGGCTTCCAAAGATTCTACACTATTGTTTACATGCACTATTGTGGTGAACCCTGTTAATATCTTCTGATCCCCTATCTTGCAACAAGCCCCAATATTTAATTTGCAACCCATGGTCCATTTTTTACCCTCAAAGACTTGGCCCTCGACAATTGGCATGACAAAAGTATAATCAACCAATTTTGAATTGAATGAAATATTATTGTATCAAACGACTAATTATAAATTTAGGAAATTATTAGTGACTTACAATTTTTTTTTTTTATAGCATTTTTATTATTCTCTGATATTTTTCTAGTCATATTGTTAATATCTACTAAATTAATTTTATTTTTATCGAGTTTATATCAACCACGTTGAATTTGGATTTAATATTATAATTAAAATTAATTAACTATTAAAAATAAGTTAATAAGAAAATTAAAAGTTTGTTCGTATTTATATTTGAGTCAAGTCTCAAAATTTGAGAAAATTTACATATCTATATAGATTATGTGTTTGATAAAATTTGTATTTGAATATTGTCTTCGAATAGATAAATTCATCTTCTTCTTTTTTTCAAATCGATCAAATATTTAAAAAGACGTATATCATCTGATTCGACCCGGATATAAATATTAATTAATATTAAATAATTATTAATTTTTATTTTTTGAAATTTATAGTTACACTTTAATGATAGTGTTTACAAAAGTACTACACGATATAAAATATAATTCGATCAAATTAATTTGGAATCCATATTCTAATTCCAGTGCCTTTTTTTTTTGTTATACGTCAGGTATGTCCGGGTCAGTTTACGTGCATCTCGATTAATCATCTCACTACACAATCTTAAGAGTGCACTCTCCCATATCGGTCTGGAACATTCAATATTCAATTTTCAAATTGCTTACAAGAGAGTCAAACCCTAATCTATAAGGAAGAGGAGTACCTCTTCTTGTCAGCCAGACTAATTCCAATGCTAATGCTTGTGTTTTAAATCTCCAAAGGCTATAAAAGACAACACCAACTAATATTTCCCTTACTTTCTGAGATACCATTGTCATCCACGTGCACAAAAAATCTAAGCACTACACAAACACCAAAGGATGCTTCCCTTTTGTTAACCCCCACCCCACCACCACAATACATATTTATCCCCCCCCCCCCAAAAAAAAAATTTACTAACTTATTTCTGACTTGTGAAGTGAATTTTCCCTGTGGCACGACATGTCAGCGCCACGTGTACCCGGCGTCTGCTCCTCCACTGCCCTCAACTTCAAAACACACATCTCCATGTGCCTCGCAGAAACCCTAACGAGATCTTCACTCTCCCTCTCTCTCTCTATATATATATACATACATATATATATGTATTCAAACTCAATCACGTCAACAAGAGCAAACCAATATATTATTGCTCTTCACATTTTTTCTTTTCCCAATTTACGCTTTTCCAAAACCCTAAAAAAATGCCTCTGATTTCCAAGGCCGCTGTTTCATGGTGGAAGAGCCATGAAGCAGATGGAGTTGACGATGGGGACGACGGCTATGATTATGCTCCTGCTGCCTCAATTGAGGGAGATGACGACGATGACGATGATGGAGATTACGATTGTGCGCCTGCGGCTTCTTTGGAGGGCGACGATGACGATGATGCCGACTATGACTATGCTCCGGCCGCTTGAGTCCACTGCAATTTCTGCAGAACATATTTTTAGTATTAACTCTATACTTCTGAGTTGGGTTCGTTGCTGCCCTGGTGGAGAGCGTGAAAATTTAAAAAAAAAAAATTAAAATATTAATTATGAAACCCTAGATTTTCTTTAGTCAGCATGATAATGACAAGGGATCAAGGTCTTGTTCAATGAAATTAGTATAGAATTTGTATTGACGACATATATAGCTTGTTGTCATGTAGTTGATGATTTTAATCTTATTTTAATTTATAAATTGGTGCTTTGTTAATTTAATAAGGGTCTGTGGTCTTACTTTATGCATATTATGGAGACTTTTAGTCCAAGTATATCAGTAAACATGCTTATTTGATTAATATTTTTTGAAGTTATTTGAGTATAATCAACGTTTATTATATGATTCAATATCACAGTGACCAGTGACCAGATAGATATTATACTTGGGGTTGGTCTGTTCTGAAACAGGTGCTGCAACTAGGGGTCTGCAATCATGTTGGTTTTCTGCAGAATTTCAACAAGTCTGCACCTTTCCAATGTTGCAGCGTCAATCAGCATTTGTCTGCATTTTTTCTGGTTTTCTAATTGGTGATTATCTCACACATGTTTTGCGGATTCAACCTATGAAGCTTGTTTTTATTACTTAGTTTCGAGAGCTTTTGGTCGATGCTTACTCTCATTCAAGTTTTAACCAAAGAGATCTCCGGCAAAATTGGATCTGAGGGCGGTGGGTAGAGGCGGGGAAGGGTAAATTAGTTGAACTAGTGGCAAGAGTAGAAAGAAATCTGATGAATCCAAGCCTCGTAGCTAGATGCAGAGGAAGTGTAGGCGAGAGAAACTTCAGTAATATCTTCACCCTTTTCGTGGATTATCTTCCATTCCATATGGATAATTTTTGGCTTAGGAAAATTTTCATGGTAATGGAAAGATTAGGGATGTGTTTGTCCCTAGAAAAAAAGGAAATTTTGTAAAAAAAAAGTGTGCTTTGTTTTGTTAGATTTAATTCTTAACGGAAGACTAAGATGGCAATTAATTTTTTGAATGGGGTTTTATTATTGGTCGAAGAATTTTGGTAAAATTTGTAGATTTTGGATTGCAAAAAAGGAATAGTGGCCCTAATTTTTGTAATTCGAGTTTTTATTATAACTGAGACTCATACTAAAGTAGTAATCATTGAAAATCTGGTTAGTTGGATGAAATTTTTAAATGGAGAGTTAAGGTTTAAACGAATTTTGTTGACAACGGAGGAGATGTTCCAATACATCAAGGAATAGTTGATAGTAATAATATTGTGGCTACAATTGGAGATAAAGTTGTGGTTTCTCAAGGGACTAGTGGAGTGGTGTGTGGAAGTGGGGGTGCTTTTGTTGGTTCCCCTGAAAATATTAGTGTCATAGAGATTTCTGGGTTAGGCAAATCTTTTTTTCTCCTAAGGATCAGAGAGATTTAACTAGTATTATCAATAACAAATCTCCTAGCCCTTTGAAAAAAATAGGAGAAAAAGTAAGAAGAAATCAAATAGCACAATTAATTATAATGATGTCATATGTGAAATTTTGTCTTACGACAAGAAGATTATTGATTGTGCAGAGATTATATTTCAAAGATTGGGCATAGAGCGATAGAGTTTGAGAGGGCTTTAGGCCTAATGAGCAGTATTATTGAAGGGGATTTCAGAGAAAAAATATTGGAAATGGTGTATAAAGAGTATAAAAGTATTACTTGATATATGTTTCATTCGGAAATGGTGTATAAAGAGCATAAAAGTATTACTTGATATATGTTTGATTTAGAAATGGTGTATAAAGAGTATAAAAGTATTTTTCTTCTCTGGCGCCGTCGTCCATCCTTGTCGGCTCCCCCACCCTCAGTCGGATTTGTGCAAGTTTTGAGTCTTATGGACGATGTTCCTGTGAGTCAGATTCTGACGAACACGCTTGGGAGATTGACCAGCTTTGAGTCTTGAGCCTCCGCACCAACCTTCACCAGCTCAATACCATTTGTCGTTCTTGGAAAAGATGACAGAATAATTTTCACAATCCTAACGCATTTTCCGAAATCAAAATCGAACAGAAATAACACAATAGATTTAGGGTGGTAAACCCTTTGTTTGCCTAGTGAGCTACGCAAGGGAGGGTGAATTGGGTAATATTAAAAAATTATCAGAATATAACACTTCAAAAATCAAACAATTAATTTTATTCTAAAATTAATTATTATCTTTTATAGCAGCGGATATATTTTATCAACTAGGTGCACACCCAAACAACAATATAAGTGAAATAAATAAAGCAGCACACCACGATATTTCCTAATTCACGAAGCTACTCTTGGCTAATCCAATCCTTTGAACCCCATGGAGATTCGCACCCACTAATCACAAAGATTCCTTTAAACAGGTAGGAAGCAAACATTTACACAATGATTCTTTTCACAAACTCAGAATCAACCTTTACAAATTCATTTTCCCTGGCTCAAGAATAATCTCTTCTTTTTCCCAAGCTCAAGATTAACCTCTACTTTTTACATGCTCAAGAATAACCTAATTCTTTTTGTAGCTTAAACTAAGGATTCAAAACCTTACATAAATGCTCCAACTATACTTTTTTCATGTAAGGATAGAACCTTTACAAATCACTCACAATTAATTCTATAAAGAAAGACTTAACACCTCAATCTTTTGAGTGGAAGAGATTGAAATCAAGTTACCCCTGATTAGATACTCCCAATAGAACCTAATCAGCACATAATTCACCAATTACAAGAAATTGATAAGTTCTTCCCACTCATAACTTCTACCATCTCAAATCAATTTAAACTCAATTAATGTCCTGATAACTATTAGTGATAGAATTAAGTGAGGAAATAAAAATTTGATTATAAAAATAATACGAGTAGCACAAAATTGAGCACGTAATCAGATTATCATTCAAATTATTTTAAAAGATTTTTATGCTTTTAAAGTTCAAAAAATGATTTTTTCAAGTTCTTATCAACCAAGCAAATATAGAAAAATAAATATAAAGTAAAGATTAATAACTTGGAAAGATCTCACCCAGATAAAACCGAAGAATTATAGATTAGAACGCTACATAGCTCAACTCGGTAATACTTACACAATCAGCACTTTAACTCAAGAACTCCTCAATAATTGATCTCACCATTTGATCTCTCAAAATAATATCAGAATGATTACTTTTGTAAAAGCTTATGAACTGAATAATTCTTAATATTGATAGATTAGGATATTTTATAAGTGAAAAGCGTAGTTCTATAAATAAGGAATTGAAACAAACTCTCCAACGGTTAGTTCCCACTTATTATGACATTTAATTGCTCTTGTAGACTCCTTATATCATTATGACTTCATCCTGATCCAAATCACTTAATTATGGCTTTTAAACTTCCCAATTGAGTCCCCCAAATATTTCTCAATCATAATTAAAAATGATAGAAAGAATTACATGTACCAAATTGAGAAATATTCAAACTTAATGAACTATATCTATTGGGATATCATAATATATATTGTATATCTCAAATAACATCAAATCCATAAGATATCTCTCAGATCTTAACCATAAAAAGGCTAGTAACAGCGACTATTAGAATAAAATTCAGAATTCCACTAAATCCTGAAACAGACCCATAAGTCGATCGACCAATAGTCGTCTGTTGGCCGCTCAATTCAGGACGTAGCCCAGCTAAAAACTCTTCTCCTATCTGTCGATTGTCCATCCATCACCTGTTGACTGGACGATACAGAGAGTTTCATAATTCGACCTATCTGTCGACCTAGAGATTCAGAGACTTCTTGTTTTAGGCTCAAGTCGACCTATCTGTCGACCGAGAGATTCAGCAACTTCATATTCTATTCATCGGTCGACTTATTTGTCGACTTACCAATGCCGGAATCCTCTCCTTAATTTGTTTTGAATTCATTTTCATTGACTTTTTCGCCCCTTTAACCGATTTCTTTTCTCGGTTAGCTCTACTAAATACATAAATTTAATTTTAATCAATTATCAATAATTTTTTTTTAATTACACATAGTAGCAGATAATTTCACTAATTACGATCCTATCAAAATATACATAAAATTTAAAAAAAATTGTGTCGTGTGTGATTTTAATCGGGATACATTAAGAGTAAAAATTAACTTGAGTTGTTTTTCCCAAGATTCTTTAAAATCTTCGATCTCTTAATGTCCATCATCCTTGTCAGTCTTTTTAGCATCCATAACTCTATTTACTCAATTCTTCATGATAAAACATCAATGAAACTTTAATACTGAAACACTCAATAAAATCGTTAGTTCCACAAAAAATATCAACATTTAATTGTTCATCAAAATCTTTGGATCAACACCCTCCTCAATGAAGGTAAAAACTACAGGACTCGTAGGCCATTTAAATCTTCCACTATAATATAATAATGGCATTACAAATATCACACTTTGGTGGATTACTCAAACAATACACAAAAATATGTGTCTTCAATTTGTGGGTAAAATCTTCATAAATTGGCTCTCTATACCTCTCAGAATCTCTCTTTGAGGATTTCTCTCAATAATTCTCTACGCTCTTCTTCTGCAGAGAGTTGTGTCTTTCTTCATAACCCATCTTCTCTATTTATAGAGGAGACCTAAGCCCTGATCTTCTGTCTGAACAAAAAACATCAAGAACCACCAAGAAGGTAGGCGATTGTTGCACTACCCTTTTCTCCCAAGTGAGCTGTCTTATTTTTCTCCATTCTACCTTCTTCTTATTGCTTCTTCTACAACACCCTTTGTTAACTTCATTGATGAGCTTCTTTCTACCAAGTTCCTATTTTTTCTTTTGAATTCACTTGGGCCTACTTTTTGTTACTTGTGGGTAGGTATTGGTTTGTGGACTTTTTGTTTGTAGAAACATCTCCTACAATTGGGAATGAATGATTAACCGAACAAATCTTCCTTTCACGACCAATTTGGGATTGAAATCAAACCTGCAACTTCCTTGCAAGTTTCTAGTTTTTCTCTTGGTAGAAATGTTGTCATTATGTCGGCCCCGTTATCATTGGTGTGGATATTCTCAAGCTGCAGCAGTTTATTTTCTAACACATCAAAAATCCGGTGATATCTCACGTCGATGTGTTTAGACTTCAGGTGAAAAGTCATGTTTTTGCTGAGGTGAATTGCACTCTGACTAATGCAATAGAGTGTATAACTCCCTTGATTCTAACCCAACTCTTGTAGGAACTTCTTCATCCATTGAATCTCCTTACTTCCTTCCGTGATTGAGATATATTATGCTTCCGTGGTGAATAAGGCAACACACTTTTGTAATCATGATTGCCATGAAACAACTTTCCCTGCAAATGTTATCAAGTATCCCGATATGGATTTTTTCGAATCCATATCGCCGGCCATATCTGCATCTGTATATCCTTCCAATACAGGTTTACCATTGTCGAAACATAAACAATAACTGGATGTCCGCCTAAGATACTTGAGTACCCATTTGATTGCTTCCCAATGTTCATTTCTAGGATTTGAAAGGAAACGACTCACTACACCAATTACGTGAACGGTGTTTGGTCTAGTGCATACCATGGCGTATATCAAACTGTCAATTGCTGATGCATAAGACACCATATTTATTTCTGATTTTTCCTCCTTACTTGAAGGGCATTGTCTCACACTAAGCTTGAAGTGGCTTGTAAGTAGAGAATTAACAACGTTAGCTCAACTCATGTTGAATCTTTCAAGAACCTTTTAAATATAGCGTTCTTGAGATAGCCATATTCTGTGATTTTGTCTGTCACGGGTAATCGTTATGCCAAGAATCTACTTTGCTACTCCTAAGTCCTTCATTGCAAAGGACTTGCTCAACTCTTTCTTCAACTTGTTACTTTTAGCACTGTCACGGCCTACTATTAACATGTCATCAACATAGACTAAAAGAATGATAAAGTCGTCATCAAAAAAATTCTTAATGAAGACACGGTGATTCGTCGTTGTTCAGTTGTACTCATTTTTCTCCACAAATGAGTCAATTTTTTTTGTACCACTGCCTTGGTACCTATTTCAAACCATACAATCTTTTCTTCAGTATGCACACTCGTTTTTCTTTCCCTTTGACTAAGAAACCTTCGGGATGCTCCATGTAAATTTTCTCGTCAAGATCTCCAAGCAAAAATGTAGTTTTTACGTCAAGTTGTTCAACCTCCAGATGAAGACTAGCTGCAAGGCCAAGAACAACTTGAATTAAAAACATTTTTACCACGGGTAAAAATATTTTGTTGAAATCAACACCTTCTTTTACCCAAATCCTTTCACAATCGATCTTGCTTTGTAATGTGGTTGTGAGTCGTGTTCTTCATTTTTTATCCTATACACCCACTTGTTCTTGAGAGCTTTCCTACCCTATGGTAATTTCACCAAATCAAATGTGTGGTTCTCATGCAAGGATTTCATCTCTTCTTGCATAGCTTTAAACCACTCGTCCCTATGTTGATCTATCACAGTTTCTTTGTAACTCTCAGGTTTTCCTCCTTCAGTGAGCATCATATACTCTTGAGAAGACTATCTATGACTCAGTTTTCTCTCTAGTAGATCTTCTCAGCTCTTATTCGATTTGTTCTAGAATCAATTTTTGTTCCGAACTGCTAGTGGGTAGAGTTACGTCATCAGTATTTGGTACCACACCCCCGTCATCAAAATTTGGTGGTGAAGTATTAGGTCTGAGATCTATTGAAAATTCATCTGATTGTGGCTTTTCTGATTTCTCAAAGTCTTCAACTGTTTGATAGGATCCCAGAGTCTGTAGCCGAACTCTTCATGGGCATATTCCACGAAGATGCATTGTTTTGTCTTTCCATCTAACTTGGACCTCTCATCTTTTGGGATGTAAACAAGTACTCTACAACCAAACACTTTTAGGTGTTTGTACGAAACGTCTTTCTCCGTCCAGATTCTTTCTGGTACATTATGGTTCAGTGGAACTGATAAAGAAATGTTGATTAAGTCAATTGTTGTCCTCATTGCCTCTTCCCAAAAAGTGTACGGCAACTTTGTATTTGAGAGCATACATCTGACTTTTTCACAAATAGTTTTGTTCATCTTCTCTGCAACATTTTTGTTATGAGGTGTCTTACGTACGGACTTTTCCAGCCTAATACCAAACTTTCTGTAGTACTCTTTGAATGGTCCACGGTATTCACCACTATTATCTGCACATATACACCTCAAATATCTGTCAATTTTTCTCTCAACTTTTGCATGAAACTTCTTGAAAACTTCAACCATTTGATCTTTAATTTTCAAGGCAAAGTCTAACACTTTTCTACAGTGGTCGTCAATGAAAGTCACGAAATAAAGAGTACCTTCTAGTGACTTATGACTCATTGTGCATATATCTGTGTGTATCAGATCTAGAATATTCTTCCTTCTAGATGGTGGATGAGTTTAAAATATAAATCTGTGTTGGTTTACCATAACACAATCAACACAGGTTTGCAAGGGTGTATCTTTCATTTCTAGCAAGAGCTCTTTCTTACAAAGGACTTTAAGATCTTTCTCACTCATGTGTCCAAGCTGACTATGCCATAGCTCGGTCGGGACTTCTTTCCAGATTGTATTCACCTCTCCTATGCATAACTTGGCTTCTCTGAGATAGAGAGAGGTGTCATTCTTGCCTTTTGCTACCATCAAATTACCTTTGGTAAAATTCCATCTGCTTTCACCAAAGTAATTATTGTAGCCTTCGTTGTCAAGCTTCCCAATAGAGATTAAGTTGAGAAGGATATCAGGGAAATGTTGTTGGTTATTTTCTTGTAGCAAAAATAAGCTATAAAAATTTTCAATAATTTTAATCTTACAAGTGCACGAATTGTTTATAGTATAGCGGTTCAAGCAAGGGTCATCTTCACAAAGATTGTACGAAATCACAAATTTCTAATAAAAATAAATCTAAAAATAACGTATTTTTTGAATTCTATTATTTTAGAATACAAATAATGAAAAGTAAGGCGAAGTCTAAGTTATTCACCACTAAACAATAATTTACAAAGTTATAATCAGGTTTATATTTTGGTGTGTATTAATGAAGATGCTCACAACATATCCATTGTGTATTATCAATATATTGTATAAATATTCTATAAAAAGCATGTGATATGCATGGCGTATACATAAAACGTGTACTCCTAATAAGCACCTAAAGTGAAACGGTCAACAGTTTAAAAATCTTTTAACCACAAAGAGAATTTGAGTATCATAAGAACCCTAAAATATGATGTGTATCGTAGGTATCCAAGAAATTAATTCACATGAAGATAAATATCCACTTGTTGCTTTGGAACATATGATAATATAATGGCTCCCAACAAAAACAATCATAAGCTGCATAATAGGTGATCAGACTAAAACACATATTAACAATATTTATTAAAATAATAAATTAAAATTCATCATACACAATCCAAAATATATAACTTGAATAAGCGTAACAATGATTAAATCATGTTTAGGATTTCAAGACTTAGCCCCCAACCTAAATAAATTAGTTACACATAACTAAAATAAATTTGATAGAATTCATAAAGAAATACATTATGGATGGAAAAGATGAAGTAAAAGAAATCCCTGATTTGGTGAATATTGTTGTTGCCTTCTTCTTCTCCTTCCTTTTTCTCTCGTTCTCCTTGGTTATTTTTTGGTTCTTTTTCCTCAGTCTTTTTTGTCTTATTTATAGGCTTGAGGAAATAGATATTTTGTACACGTTACTTGTTTCTACCTCCTTCATTTTTCATTTCACATCTTCTTCTTCCTTCTAGTTATTTCTTTCTTTTCTTCTTCCTTCTCTTTTAAGTCTTCTTTCCAATTCTTTCTCAACCATTGCAGGTGCTTTTTTTTTTCTTCGTTGCAGTTTGTAATTAAATCTTCTAGGCCTATAATTTTGAGCTACGGGTCAAATTTGACTGCTTGGATTGCTTTGGAGCTTGGAATTGAGTTGAATGAACAATAAGGGTTGTTGTTGAGAAGTTTCTTGGTCTGACCATGGTGAGAAAACAACTACACATGGATGATCAGGTATGTCTGAAGGTACTGGAAAGGAGCTTGGAAAAACTCTGGTTCTTTCGTGGGAGAAGAGGGTGTTGATCAGGAAACTTGAGCTAGTTAAATTGATCTGCATCCTTTGGCCAAGTATGAAATTGAGCTGGAATAATTGGGCTTAATAATTAGTGTTGTCTCCTTTTGCCCACAAATAATGTAGTGACATTTTTTTATCTCTCTCCTATGACTAGACAAGCACTAATTTTTCTAATTGATTGATTTTCTTCATTTCTCTTTTTCTTAACTATGTAATCCTCAAATTCTTCATGTGGGATGATATTTGAGAGCTTGTCTTAATTTAGTGTTCCAAAAATAACACTTAGTGGATGAAAAATTACTTTTATGTCCATTCCTTTAAACTCTTATCAATTTACTTGGACCAAAATCTACAAAACACTTAAATAATTAAAAATAATGTAATAAATAAGTAAAACTCTAACTTAAGAAATTATTCAAAAATATTAATGTTGATCCTAAGAATTTGATAGATAATTAAATGTTGATATTTTTTGTAGAACTAATGGATTTATTAAGTATTTCAGTTTATAAGTTCCAGTGAAGATATTATTATGAAAAAAATAAATGCTAGAAAGATTGACAAAGATGATAGACGGTAAGAGATCGAAGAAATTGAAGAACCTCGAAAAAATAACTCAGGTTACATTTTTATTCTTAATGTATCCTGATTAGGATTACACACTATACAAAATATTTTTATGATTATGTGTGTTTTCAATAAGATCCTAATTGGTTAACATATTTGCTCCTATGTGAAATTGAAAAAGAAACATTGTTTTAAGAAAGATAATTGATTAAAATTGAATTTAAGGATTTAGTGGAGGTAATTGAGAAAAGAAATCGATTAAATGGGCGAAAACGTCGAAGAAATTGAATAAAAATTAATTAAGGAAAGGTGTTCCAGCAATAGTCGGTCAACAGATAAGTTGACCTATGGAAATTAGTTGAACTCTCTGAATCAGTTGGTCGATAGGTAGGTCGACCTGTGCTTATAAGGCAAAGTCTCTGGATCTTTCAATCGACAGGTAAGTCGACCTGTGAATGTCACTGAATCATTTGATTGATAGATGGATAACTAGAAATCGACTTATGGGCGAGGAATTTTAGCTTGGGATACACCCTGAATTGGGCGGTCTAGCGATGGGTATTGGTTGGTCAACTGATGGCCAATTTCAGGTTTCGTAGAATTTCGGGATTTATTCAAAAACTAATCGTTAACTAGCCATTATTTGTTTACTTGATTGAGAGATCTTAAAGATATAGATATATTTAAGATATGATACTCCTAGTTGAATATCCCTATAGATTTGGTTCAAGTATTTTTTATATCTCTCAATTTGATACATGTAATTCTTTCTATCTTATCTAATTGTGTTTGAAAAAATATTTGAGGGACTTAATTGAATATTCTAAAAGATATTATTGAGTGAATCATACCAAGATTAAGTCATAATGATATGAAAACTAGCTGTTGGAAGACTTTTTCTAATTATATAGACTTGCGGATTTCACATAACAAGAGGACAATACACACAATATCAAAAACTATTAAGTTCCTAAGTTTTTCTAAGAGTCATCATACTAATATTAGTTTGAGAGATCAATTGTGAGATCAATTATTGAAAAATTCTTGAGTTAAAGCGCTATTTGAGTTGGCGTCACCGATCTAAGCTGTCTTGCAATACTACATGCAATCTATTCGGTGTTTTCCTTGTAAGATCGTTCCAAGCTTATTCTTTAATTGAGTATTTTATTATTATTATTTGCTTGGTGAATTGATCTTTTTGAGAAATTGTTTTTGAGCTTTAAAAATATAAAAATCTTTTAAAAACGATTTGTATGTTAATCTGATTACGTGCTTAATTGTGTTACCCGCATTCTTTATTATAATCAAATTTTGTTTTCTCACAGTATTTCTATCACTAGTATCGGGACATTAATTGAGTATTAATTAATTTGGGTGGTAGAAGCACTGAGTGGGAAAAAACTTATCAATTCTGTAATTGGTGAGTTGTGTGCGAATTAGATATTATTGGGAATATTTAATCAGGGGTAGCTTTAGGTTTCGATCTCTACCTATAAAGAGATTGAGGTTTGATCTTTGCCTAGTGTACAAAAAAGTTAAGTTACTCTTTTCCCGTTGAAAAGAGCTTAGATGTGATTCTTCCTGATTAGAATCAATTGTAAGTGAATTGTAAATGTTCCATTCTTACCTGAGAAAAGGATATTTGGAACGATTGTGAGGTTTAATTCTTGTGCCTAAGATATAAAAAGAATTAGGTTGTGATTCTCCCTGTAATAAAATTAAGTTAGTCTTGAGCCTGAAAAAAGATAAAGTTATTCTTGAGCTTAGGGAAAATAAAATGTTATTCTTGAGCCTGAGAAAAAAGAGAGGTTATTTCTAAGTCTAGAAAAAAGAATTTGTAAAGGTTAATTCTGAGCCTGTGAAAATAATCATTTTTGTAAAGGTTTGGTTCCTACTTGTTTAAAATAATCTTAACATTTAGTGGGTGCGAATCTCCGTGAGGCTTGGATGACTGGATTAGCTAAGAGAAGCTTGGTGAACTGGGATATATTGTGATGTATTGCTTTATTTACTTTACTTATATATTATTATTCGGTGTGCACCTTATTGATAAAATATTTCCGCTGCTATAAAGAGATAATAATTAATTTAACATTAAATTAATTATTTGAATTTTTGAAGTATTATTCTTAGGATTAAATTTTATCACTACCCAATTTACCCCCTCTTGTATAGCTCACTGGGCCAAAAATTAATAGTTATTTTAATTTACCAATAAAAAATACTAGAAAATAAAGATAAAAGGGTAAATAAATTTAAACAAAATAGATCCAACAAATACCTCCAAACCTAAATTTTTCTAGTCCTCAAGCGAAACAAAAAGATAAAATAGATTAAAATAATCTAAATATAAGCAACTTCCATAGGTGACACGACTGCATTTAATGTATGCAGTAAGCCTTTAAACCTCTAGGCGATTCCTAGAAGACAAGTTATAGTCTCGTGAGGGTTTACAGTATGTTACCCACAAACATATTTTTTTTTTTTAATAATCACTTACTTGAAAAACTAATAAATAAAATTGCTTTCCGAAATTACCTCGGGTAATCATTCTACAACATAACTTAAACAATCAATCACAATACAAACAGTGTCCTCAATAAATATGCAAGAGATAGCTAAAATCTGATTTTTACAATATGATTGCAGTGTAAAGTATGAAAGTCAACATGCTAATAAAATTTTATTGTAACCAAGATAGTGCACATTCAGATTGATGTAAACTTTTATATTTTCAAACTTACATACTTCCATATGCTTTTTGGTATACCGCTTAAGATAATTAAGAGTGAATTAACCATCACACGACCATAGGTTTTGTAAATAAGACAATAAAGCATGTCTAATCTCTTACATCCCATCAACATCTTTAACCAATGATACAACCAAGGCATAGATTTATTTATTTAATATACATATTCTTTTTTTTTTTTTACTCAATTATGTAACTATGCTCAGTTCTATTAAGCTTTCTAGCTGACTCGTGTAGAAAGTTTTGGGCCAATGACTCCCAGACCATAGAATACTGTTGATCCTAAGATTTTAATGGACAATTAAATGATGATATTTTGTGGAACTAACAATTTTATTGAGTATTTCAATTTATTAGTTCCAGTGAAGAGATCATCATGAAGATATTGAGAAAAATGGTAAATGGATACTAAAGACATTAACAAAGATGTTGCATGTTAAGAGATTGAAGAATTTGAAAAACCTAGGAGAAAACAACTTAGGTTATATTTTTACTCTTAATGTATCCCGATTAGGATCACACACGATACAAAATATTTTTACATTTATGTGTGTTTTTTTATAAAATCCTAATTAGCTAACATATTTGCTCCTATGTGTAATTGAAGAAAAAATAATTGATTTAAGAAAGATAATTAATTAAAATTGAATTTAAGGATTTAGTGGAATTAACCGAGAAAAAAATCAGTTAAAGAGGCAAAAACATTGAAGAAATTTAGTAGAAAATTAATTAAGAAAAGGTGTTCCAGCTCAATCGATCGACCTACACAAATTGAACGGTCAACCGATGGAATGGAGCAAGGTAGAAAATTCAGTCCCTGAATTGGTCAGTCGACAACTAGGTCGACTTATGGAAATGAGACAAACTCTCTGAATCTTCTGGTCGACAGGTAAGTCGACTTATGGTTAAAAAGTGAACTCTCTAAATCGTTAGGTCAACAGGTAAGTCGACTTATTAAACTCTCTGAATTGTTCGGTTGACAAATTCAAAATGAGCAGTCGACTTATGGGGAAGGAATTTTTGCTTGGGCTACGTCTTGAATTGGGTAGTCGACCAATGGGTGTTGGTCGGTCAACCAATGGCTAGTTTAAGGATTTGAGATTTTTATGGTTTTGATCTAAAAAGTAGCTATTTTATGGTTAAGATATGTAAGATATCTTAGGGATCTAATAGTTTTTTATCTATTTAGTTAATATTTTAATATCCCTATAGATATGGTTCAAATATTTTGGATATCTCTTGATTTGGTTCATAAAATTCTTTCTATCTTACCAAATTGAGATTAAGTATAAGTTTGAGGGACTAAAATTGAATGTTCTAAAAGATATAATTAAGTGAATTATACAATGAATGAGTCTTAAATACGGGGACTATTGGAGTAATTATTTATCATGAAATGTGGGAACTAGCCGTTAGAGGGCTTGTTCTAATCCTCTATAAATAAACCTGCTTTTTTAAGTTTAAAAAATCCCAATAATTTTTTCAATTTTGAAGAGTTATTCAGTTCTTGTGCATTCTAAGAGTTATCATACTGAGAGTATTATGAGAATTTTCTTGAAAACCATTCTTGAGATATTTTGAAGTGGATTATTGTTGATTGTCAACTTGAGGTTTCATTGTATATCATATTTTTTGATGGATTCGTGGTGAGATTGTTCCCAGATGATTACAATTAATTAATTGTTTACTATTATCATATTCTACTTGAAATTTGATCTTTGAAATTATTTTTCTATTTTTAAATTGAAAATTATTTTTGAAATATTTTCTTAAGAAAATATGCTTACGTGCTAAATTGTTTGCTACCCATTTTTTGTTTAAAATCAGATTTTGAAATTTTCACTATATTTCTATCACTAATATCGGGACATTAATCAAATTCAAATTTATCTAGGGTGGTAGAAGCTCTGAGTGGGAAAATCACTTATCAAATTTGTAATCGATGAGTTGTGTATCGGATTAGATACTATTGGAAATGTCTAATCAAGGGTAGTTGGTTTCAATCTCTTCCGGTAAGGAGATTGAGGTTTTGATCTTTGCCTAAAGTATAAAAAGATTAGGTGTTAATTCTTCCTTGATATAATTAATTTGAGTGATTTTGTAATGGTTCAATCCTTACCGGGTAAAATGATATTTAGAGCGTTTTTGTGAGGTTTGATACTTAGCCTAAGTATAAAAGAATTAGGTTAATCTTTGTCTGTGAAAAAAAAATAGGGTTATTCCTGAGCCTGTGAAAATGAATTGTAAATGTTGATTCTAAACCTGTGAAAAGAATCGTTTTGTAAGGGTTTGGTTCCCACCCGATTAAAGTGGTCATAGTGATTAGTAGGTGAGACCCTTCGTGAAGCTCGGGAGACTTAGATTAGCCAAGAATAGCTTGGTGAACCAGTATAAATTTCTGGTGTAGTGCATTCTTTTATTTATTTATTTTTGTGTTATTTAGTGTGCACCTAATTGATACTTAATTTCTGTTGCTATATAAATAATAATTAATTTAGGGTAAAAATTAATTATTTGACTTTTTGAGGTATTTTATTTGAAATAATTTTTATCTACTCAATTCACCCCCTCTCCCCCCCCCCCCCCCCCCCCCTTTCTTGAGTAGATCATTAGGCCAACAAAGACCTTAGGGCACTAGGTATCAAAATATCCCTACGGACTTACTTGCTCGAGTCAACAAGGCTACAAAACTAAACTAACCACCAGAAAAGAAAACTTATTATTATAGTATGCCAAGGCTAGCCATCAATTAATTCAATTAATGAAATTTCAGAATCAAACGCATGCAATATGATTCGAAGATTTTATTCTCACAAGTCATGTGTCAAATTATAAATTTATGTTTGCAAGCGGTATAGAATAAGATCTATAGATACAAGTAAATGTGAAGATAAACAAATTCACACAGCTTTCAACATGCCTTTTTCAATTATAATAAACCTATTAACCATGACTTACTATGTAGATTGTTACATATCATATCATTTTTTTTTCAAAAAAATGCAATTAAATGTATAAATTGATGAGTCACACTTATACTGTAATATTATACTTGGGTCATACTCAAGATTAATTCAATTTATCATAGGTGTTCAAAAAGCACAAAAAACAAGACCAAAACTAGATTAATATTTTATTATATTAATTTGAGTAATTTATTAACGGTTCAATCCTTATTGGGTAAAAGGATATTTAGAGTATTTTTGTGAGGTTTGATTCTTAACCTAAGTATAAAAGAATTGGGTTAATCTTTATCCTGTGAAAAAAATAGGGTTATTCCTAAGCCTAGGAAAATGAATTGTAAAGATTGATTCTGAGTCTGCGAAAAGAATCGTTTTGTAAGGGTTTAGTTCCTACCTGGTTAAAGGGATCATAGTGATTAATGGGTGTGACTCTCCGCGGAGATCCGGGGACTAGATTAACTAAGAATAGTTTAGTGAACCAATATAAATTTATGGTATACTGCATTCTTTTATTTATATATTTTTGTGTTTTTTGGTGTCCACCTAATTGATACTTAATTTCCGCAACTATATAGATAATAATTAATTTAGGATAAAAATTAATTATTTAATTTTTTGTTGTATTTTATTTGAATTAATTTTTATCTACATAATTCACCCCTCCCCCCCCCCCCCCCCCCCCTCCCCATCTCCCCTTCTTGGGTAGCTCACTCGGCTAACAAAGACCTTAGGGCACTAGGTATCAAAATACCCCTACGGACTTGCTTGCTCGAATCAACAAGCCTACAAAACTAAACTAGCCACCAGAAAAAGAGACTTATTATTATAGTATGCCAAGGCTAGACATCAATTAATTCAATCAATGAAATTTCAGGATCAAACACATGCAATATTGTTCGAAGATTTTATTCTCACAAATTATGTGTCAGATTATGAATTTATGTTTGCAAGCGTTATAGAATAAGATCTATAGATACAAATAAATGTGAAGATGAACAAATTCACACAGTTTTCAACATGTCTTTTTCAATTATAATAAAATTATTAACCATGACTTAGTGTGCAGATTGTTGCATATCATATCATTTTTTTTCTTTAAAAAAATGCTATCAAATGTATAAATTGATGAGTCACACTTATACTGTAATATTATACTTGGGCCATACTCAAGATTGATTCCATTCATCATAGGTGTTCAAAAAGCCCAAAAAACAAGGCCAAAACTAGATTAATATTTTATTATGTTTTTTTTTTCTCTTTTTTTTTTTCTAATTTTTTTTTTTTTTTTGAATAACAAAAGTACTCAGGAATTAAGAAACTATCATTATCCTCAAACCTAAATATGACATTGTCCCCAATGTCAAACAAAAGAATGAAAGAAATGGAAAGAACAAAAATAATTAAACAAGTATAAGGAGGATGACTTAGCTGGATACGGACTCGACGATAATTATGCTCTGTCTCCTATGTGGTTTCTTCGGTTATCTCCCAAATAGTACTAAGTTTAATGTTTTCAGCTAGACGTTTCCCTTCCTTCAGTCAACTAGGAGGGATCTCCAAATGCATAACTTCTTGCTAGTTTGAAATGAACGGCTCAAAGTAAGCTTTCAGCTTGTGACCATTTACTTTAAACTTTCCACTATTTTTCAAGTTGCAAATTTCCACCGCGCCATGAGGATAAACATTGGCGACCAAAAATGGAGTAAGCTTTCAGCTTGTGACCATTGACTTTAAACTTTCCACTATTTTTCATGTTGCAAATTTCCACCGCGCCATGAGGATAAACATTGGCGACCAAAAATGGACCACTCCACCTAGAACAAAGCTTACCAAGGAAAGGTTTTAGGCGTGAGTCATATAATAAAACCTTTTTTCCTACCTCAAAACTCTTTCTCAAGATCATCTTGTCATGGTAAGCTTTTGTTTTATCTTTGTAAACTCTAGCACTCTCATAAGAATCACACTAAAATAATGTCAATCACTACTAGAAAAAAACTTTTTTATCACGGTTAAAAACCGTGATAAAAAGGTTTTTATCACAGTTTTTGATCCCAGACCAAACTGTGATAGTATGCAGTGTAATTAAAAATAGACTTTTTATCACAGTTAAAAACTGAGATGAAAGACTTTTTATCACAATTAAAAACCGAGACGGTAGACTTTTTATATCTTGGTTTTCAAATGTGATCAAAAGATCATATATATGTAATGAAATGAAAAAAAAAAAAAAGTGATTATTTGGACATTATTTATCTCAGTTTTGTATCAAACCGATATTGTTACCCTATTTTCTATCACATTTAAAAACTGTGATAATTTCTCATATATGTATTAAAAAAAAATAAAAAATAACCCACAATTTTATAAAAATACTACAAAAATAACTAAAAATAAATTTCGCATGACATAAGAATTCTACGTCAACATAAAAAAACACAACATTATCTTTAATATAAAAATCATAAACTTGAATTTCTATAAATATAAATGTCTAAAATGTAAAATTAATATCAAGTATAAAATAAATAATAATAACTAACTTATGGTGAACTAATCTACCAATGTCTCGGTCATAGAGCATCCAAATGTGAAGTTCAACTAGCTTTTGCCATCAGGTGATTCAAAAATGAAGTCCTGCAATTAAAAAAAAACATTGAGTTAAAAAATACACTTGCAACTTAAAAAAACACAACTAGAAAAAAATAAAATTGCAGTTAAAAAAAAATATGCTTCAAAAAAATCAGCTAAAAAAATGCTATTATAATCACATTTAATAAAAAATTTCATGCACAGTAAGTGGTAGATAAGATGAAACATCATATCATGGTTGAATGTAAAAGTTTACCAAACTCGGACAACAGGCTAGTAAGGACACCAACGATGTTCAAAACACAAGAAAAACATGAGCCAAACATATGTATTAAAGCCAAACATATGTATTAAACTGTCTAAATACCTAAACATAATCACATGTTACTTCAATGTTAGGGAACATTGAAATTACTACATGCGATTTCATAAGAATACGGAAATGTCAAAATCATTGTCCAAATTCTTGAATAAAAAAAAATGAGGGGGTGAAAAATGAATGTTGACCCTTGATTCAACACAAGACAACCACATAAAGCACAAAAACCATTTCGATTTTATAAAATCAGCCACAGTCAGGATATAATTTATTTCTAAATTCACTTCAAAATGTTAACTGCAGAAGTACAGACACAGACACATGCATACCAGCAGAGTCTGAAATGGTGTAGCTCATTGGACAGCTCGGCATCATTTTCCATAAGATTATACAGTCTCAACTAAAAACCAAAAACTGATGTATGATCCTTCCTTTACTCGCTCGTAAATCTGATGGCAAAAGAATAGTAATTATGATAGAATAATTTATCACACGAATTATAATTATCATAAGTATGTTTTAGAAACTACTTTCTCATAATTATCAAGGCGATTTTTGAAGTCTCGATATCCAGCTTCAAAATCCAGCCTCTAGAACACCACCAATTACCACATAATCATCCCTAGGCATAAGAAGTCAATAATTTGAGTTCACAAACATACTCTTTAGCATAAGTTGGGCTGTGTTGAATCATTGAGATGTATATTTCTTTCAATAATCTACTTATCATTGCATATTGTCTCCAAAAAAAAAAAAAGAATATGTTAGGAGAAACAAAAAACCTATATCAACTATCGCTAGGGAATTATAAGAATAAATGTAAAGAACATCTGCTGAATCAAAATCATGAGTTGAATGTAACATAAATACAAGGACAATTTCTCCTAACAGATTCTTAATTGAGACATTCAACAAGCAAGAATTCAACAAATGTTTTACTTTGGCAGACATTCAATAGGTAGCAACTAGAAGATATTAAACAAACATTTTAATTCAAAGAGCAACAATCCTAATCAAAATATGTAGAAGATATTTTATTTTACATTTGATTGCAATCAATAATATCAAAACAACTCAAATTAATTAGATTTTGTAATGAAATGAACATTTTACCTCTGGGTATTCTTGATTAGCCAATTGTGCTACAAATTTCTGATAAAATTGAAAAATAAACAAACAAATTAGTAAATTTATTAACTTCATCAATGGAACTGAGAACAGAGCAGAACTGAAACTGAGAACATAGAAACAGAAATCTAGAAACATAAATTGGGAACATAATAGAATTAAGGAACAGAACTGAGCAGAATGCTTGTCCATAGCAGTAGTAATTTCAGAACATAAAATCAGGGTTACCAAATCCATTTTCGAATCAACAGTAGTATATATTAATACAACTAATCAGAGTTAGGGTTCTAGAGGAAAGACGTACTGTATTGGGAAAAATCGAGAGAGCACTTACAGGTCTCTCTCACTCGCTTTTTCGACACCAACAAGATTTCATCTACTTCTCCAGCCTTAATGCCTTTCCATTGTCATGCGGATGATTCGCAGTCGTGAATCGACTGGGGTCTTTCTCCACTGTCGGAGCAATACCGAGAGTTGAGATAGAGTCTCGATTGTCTTCACTTGATTGGATTTTTTTATCAATTTAGTCAGAGGAACCCTAAATCGGTGCCATTATATCAGTTTAGGTTGTTCAGTCGGGAAAGAAAAAAAACCTACAATGATGATAAATCGTGGAGGAGAGAAAATTAGGGCTAAGCATGAGGAGCCGCACCAACTATTTCATGTATAACCGTGAACCTTAATTAGTAAGCACGGTGGTAAATCGAGTAGAGAATCGCAGTGGCCGGCGAATCGAGAGCAGTGGCGTGAGATTTTTAGGTTTTGGCTGAGGTTAGATTATGAGAGCAAGGAAAATAGAGAAGGCAGAGATCGTAAGAGAGAGATCTAGAGGAATGCTTCAGTTCAGATTAGAGGCAGAGATCGTGAGAGAGATAGATAGAGAGAGAGGCTTCGGTTCAGATAAGAGTAGAGAACATGAAATAGGGGCGGCTGCTAGGGCTGATGAAGGAGATGGATACGCGAGGAGCAGGAACACCAAATTAGACCAGCGCTTTTTTATTTTTTCGTTTGTTTTAAGTTCATCAGTGCTAAAAATTAATTAATCACGCTTATAAATAATAAGTGTGATAAAATCTATCAACTTATTATCATGGTTTATTAAAATAGTGAGATAAAAAATATTTTTTATCATATAACAAATTTTAAGTGAGATTATATCTTATTCATATTGTTACAATCACGGTTTATTTAAAAAATGAGATGAATTATATTTAATAAGCGTGATAGAAAGGCTTTTTTCTTGTAGTGAATACATCATAATAGAATATTGGCAATCAAAATATTCTCAAAATACTACTAAAATTATAGGTTTGGAAGGAAAAATAGGCACACAATTGAGAACAATCGATGACCCCTCCCCATTAATTACCATTGGGTCGTCGCATGACAATTGTAGATGAGTCAATATGGGCAACACTTTGTTCATGCGAGTAGTCTTTTATCAACATGGTTTTCACAACTTGGTCAAACTACGTCAGAAATATTTTGCCGAGAACTTCCAAAGGAATTTTCCCCTCATCCAATTGAGAAACACTTGATAAATATCAAGTTTCCACCAATCCCCAAAGAACCACTTGCTTTCCACGGTAATCATTCAAAAAGATATATACACTACAACAAAACTACATATTAGGACAACAATTTTAGGAACAATTTGCAAATAATGTCCTTTTAAATACTTATTGAGACGCTCAATCATAATATCCTTATAATATTTATTTACTAAGACACATTTAAAAAAATATATAATAAATAATGAAAAATTATCCTAATAAATATAAACTAATACGACAAAGTAATTATCCTTATAAGTTATTAGGACAACCTTTTATGTGATACCTTTTAATTATCTCAATACTTATTTCGTCCCAAAATTGTACATGTTAGGACAGATTTAGTGCCCTTAAAATGAACTTTGTTGTAGTGATAACAACTTTTTATGTCGCTCTAGAGTGGGGATTTTGGGGAATAAGGCGCAACCATTGTCATGATGGATAGATCTTCAGGTCCTAGAACCACATCTCTGTGACTTCAGTAATTTTATTCCAACGATATCGATATCGTTAATTTTTAAAGTATGATCGTCAGTGGTGTTATGTACCATGGAGTATTATCTATGACAAAGATATGAGGTCTAGAAGGTCGTCTGTAAACAAATTAATAAATCTTCTTTGGTCACGTCTTAAATTCATGATTTGTCAAGTGTTTTACTTTCAACAAGGGTTCTAGTGAGATTTTCGTAGACCAGTAGCCATTGTCTCCTCTTTCAGCTAATGAACTCTACATGGTAAAGTATCTTAGATTTTACATCTTTACCAAACGAGGGAAATTGAATGTTGTGAACAAATATTCTCACCTTCCAGAAATTTCTAGGACATTGAGAGAATGAATTTATCAAGGTAGAAGACCACTAGAACTCCATGCACCCAGGAGGCCGCGTGATAATTTTTAAGTATTCATAAATAAACTTAGCATTGTTGGATGAATTGTCAAAGACTCCGAGAGAGAAGACGAAATCAGCTAGAAGAAAGTAAAATACGCAACAACCTGTTGATGGGATCAGAAAGAACCACTGGAAGGACTCTACGAGGATGTGGACTGCCTTAAGTGGGGGAGAATGTCATCGTTTGAGCTAGTCCAACCCTTGTTATGGCATATAGTCGCTTACCCTTGGCCTATTTCTTTTATTTCCTAGAGTAGTATAATTTCGTTTCCTTACTTCTTGTAAAACAACTACTTTATATTTTCTTGAACATAGTGATACCTGTTGTTCATATTTTCGTAAAGTATCTTGTTGGAGGACAATTACCATCAAAATACTTCATACCTTGTAGCATTTCTTTATATTAATACAATTGTTTTTTTAATTATAGGTAGACGACTATAGAATAAAGGAGGACGTACAGGTCTCCCCTACTACACGACAAAATTTTACTATGTAGAACGTGAGACCTTCCACGAACACCCAATACAATATTCTACACCATGAAAACTAGGCACTTATAATACACTTCATGAGGGCCTCCAAAGATTCTACACCATTGTTTACATGCACTATTGTGGTGAACCCTGTTACTTTCAAATATTATTACCTTTGCTATTTTATATCATTTGATCCCCTATCTTGCTGCTAGCCCCAAGATTTAATTAGCGCCCCATGGTCTGTTTTCTACCCTCAAAGACTCGGCCCTTGACACTTGACTTTACAAAAGTGTAATCTGCCACATTTGAATTATATGAAATATTTGTATCAAACGATTAATTATAAATTTAGAAAATTATAAGTGGCATATAAATTATATTTTTAGTTTAAATTTTTTATTATTCTCTGATATTTTTCAAGTCATTTAGTTAATATCCTAAACTCTAAACCTAATACAAGGTTCTACACCTTGAAAACTAGGCACTCATAATACACTGCATGAGGGCCTCCAAAGATTGTACACCATTGTTTACATGCACTATTATGGTGAACCCTGTTACTTCCAAATATTGTTGCTTCTACTATTTTATATCATCTGATCCCCTATCTTGCAACAAGCCCCAATATTTAATTTGCAACCCATGGTCCATTTTTTACCCTCAAAGACTTCACCCTCGACAATTGGCATGACAAAAGTATAATCAGCCACTTTTGAATTGAATGAAATATTATTGTATCAAACGACTAATTATAAATTTAGGAAATTATTAGTGACTTACAATTTCTTTTTTACAGTATTTTTATTATTCTCTGATATTTTTCTAGTCATATTGTTAATATCCACCAAACTAAATTTTTTTTATCGAGTTTATATCAACCACGTTGAATTTGGATTTAATATTATAATTAAAATTAATTAAATATTAAAAATAAGTTAATAAGAAAATTAAAAGTTTGTTCGTATTTATATTTGAGTCAAGTCTCAAAATTTGAGAAAATTTACATATCTATATAGATTATGTGTTTGATAAAATTTGTATTTGAATATTGTCTTGGAATAGATAAATTCATCTTCTCCTTTTTTTCAAATTGATCAAATATTTAAAAAAGACGTATATTATCTGATTCGACCCGGATATAAATTTTAATTATTATTAAATAATCATTAATTTTTATTTTTTGAAATTTATAGTTACACTTTAATAGCGTTCACAAAAGTACTACACGATATAAAATATAATTCGGTCAAATTATGAAAAAAATATAATCACCCACTATCATCAAAATAATTTGGAATCCATATTCTAATTCCGGTGATTTTTTATTTTATTTTTTTAGTTATACGTCAGGTGTGTCCGGGTCAGTTTACGCTCACCTCGATTAATCATCTCACTAAGTAATCTTAAGGATGCACTCTCCTATATCGCTTTGAAATATTCAAAATTAAATTCAAGATTCTATTTTCAGATTACTTACAAAAGAGTCAAACCCTGATTGATAAAAAAGATGAGTACCTCCTCCTGTCAACCGGACTAATACCTCTTCGTATGCCAATTCCAATGCTAATGCTTGTGGTTTAAATCTCCAAAGGCTATAAAAGATAACACCAACTAATATTTCCCTTACTTTCTGAGATACCATTGTCATCCACGTGCACAAAAAATCTAAGCACTACACAAACACCAAAGGATGCTTCCCTTTTGTTAACCCCCACCCCACCACCACAATACATATTTATCCCCCTCTCCCCCCCCCCCCCCCAAAAAAAAAATTACGAACTTATTTCTGACTTGTCAGGTGAATTTTCCCTGTAGCACGACATGTCAGCGCCACGTGTACCCGGCGTCTGCTCCTCCACTGCCCTCAACTTCAAAACACACATCTCCATGTGCCTCGTAGAAACCCTAACGCGATCTTCACTCACTCACTCTCTCTCTCTCTCTCTCTCTTTATATATATATATGTATGTATATATGTGTATATGTATTCAAACTCAATCAAGTCAACAAGAACAAACCAATATATTATTGTTCTTCACACTTTTTCTTTTCCCAATTTACGCTTTTCCGAAACCCTAAAAAAATGCCTCTGATTTCCAAGGCCGCTGTTTCATGGTGGAAGAGCCATGAAGCAGATGGAGATGACGATGGAGACAACGGCTATGACTATGCTCCTGCTGCCTCAGTAGAGGGAGATGACGACGATGACGATGATGGAGATTATGATTATGCACCTGCGGCTTCTTTGGAGGGCGACGATGACGATGATGACGACTACGACTATGCTCCGGCCGCTTGAGTCCACTGCAATTTCTGCAGAACATATTTTTAGTATTAACTCTATACTTCTGAGTTGGGTTCGTTGCAGCCCTGGTGGAGAGCGTGAAAATTAAAAAAAAAATTAAAAAATTAATTATGAAACCCTAGATTTTCTTTAGTCAGCATGATAATGACAAGGGATCAAGGTCTTGTTCAATGAAATTAGTATAGAATTTGTATTGACGACATATATAGCTTGTTGTCATGTAGTTGATGATTTTAATCTTATCGTAATTAATAAATTAGTGCTTTGTTAATTTAATAATGGTCTGTGGTCTTACTTTATGCATATTATGGAGACTTTTAGTCCAAGTATATCAGTAAACATGCTTATTTGATTAATGATTTTTGAAGTTATTTGAGTATAATCAACGTTAATTACAATTATTCCATACTTCAATAATCTCTTAATACAATACCAAAAATATGATTCAATATCACAGTGACCAGATAGATATTATACTTGGGGTTGGTCTGTTCTGAAATAGGTGCTGCGACTAGGGGTCTGCAATCAAGTTGGTTTTCTGCAGAATTTCAACAAGTCTGCAACTTTCCAATGTTACAGCGTCAATCAGCATTTGTCTGCATTTTTTCTGGTTTTCTAATTGGTGATTATCTCGAACATGTTTTGCGGATTCAACCTATGAAGCTTGTTTTTATTACTTAGTTTCGAGAGCTTTTGGTCGATGCTTACTCTCATTCAAGTTTTAACCAAAGAGATCTCCAGCAAAATTGGATCTGAGGGCGGTGGGGAGAGGCGGGGAAGGGTAAATTAGTTGAACTAGTGGCAAGAGTAGGCAGAAATCTGATGAATCCAAGCCTCATAGGTAGATGCGGAGGCAGTGTAGGCGAGAGGAACTTTGGTAATATCTTCACCCTTTTCGTTGATTATCTTCCATTCCATATGGATAATTTTTGGCTTAGGAAAATTTTCATGGTATTGGAAAGATTAGGGATGTGTTTGTCCCTAGAAAAAAAGAGATTTTGTAAAAAAAAAATTGTGTTTGGTTTAGTTAGATTTAATTCTTAACGGAAGGCTAAGATGGCAATTAATTTTTTGAATGGGGTTTTATTCTTGGTCGAAGAATTCTGGTAAAATTTGTAGATTTTGGATTGGAAAAAAGAAATAGAAGTCCTAATTTTTATAATTCAAGTTTTTATTATAACTGGGACTCGTACTAAAGTAATAATCATTGAAAATCTGGTCAGTTGGTTGAAAATTTTAAGTGGAGAGTTAAGGTTTAAATGAATGTTGTTGATGATGGAGGAGATGTTCTAGTACCTCAAGAAATGGTTGATAGTAATAATATTGTGGCTACAATTGGAGGTCAAGTTGTGGTTGCTCGATAGTGGAGTTGAGTGTGGAAGAGGGGAGCTTTTGTTTGGTTCCCCTGAAAATATTAGTGCCTTAGAGATTTTTGGGTTAGGCGTGAACCTGATCGGAGAGATTTAGCTAGTATTATCAGTAACAAATCTCATAGCCCTTTAAAAAAATAGGAGGAAAAGTAAGAAGAAAACGGATAACACAATTCATTACAATGATCTCATATGTGAACTTTCGTCTTACGAAATGAAGATTATTGATTGTGTAGAGATTATCTTTCAAAGATAGAGGTTGGGAGGGCTTTAGGCCTAAAGACCAACCATATTGAAAGGGATTTCAGAGAAAAAATATTGGAAATGGTGTATAAAGAGTATAAAAATATTACTTGATATATGTTTGATTCTTGGGATTTGTATCAGCGTTTACTATAATTTGATGTTTAGGACTTGTAATTAAGAAGATTGGAGTTGGGATGGTGTCGGGTTACTGTGTATTGAAGAAACTTCTTCAGTTTTGAATTTTTTTAATCCTTTTTGAATCTTGTAAGAAGTTTTCGTGTTCAATCTCAATCAGAGAGGGGATCAACATCTTGATGCAGTTTGGCCTAAGGGGAGAATTAGTGTTTATTCCCAATAAAGAGAAGGCAGAGGACGCCTAAGGGGAATTGCAGGACTAGAAAATCTTTGAAGGTTCATTTATAGAGTATTTTGGGTAACACCTGGACGTCATCTCAACGGGGACTAGGAAATTTTATGTGTTTATTTTTGTGTTTTCTAACTTTCTTAAAAGTGAGGCATAGTATTTGGTGTTTTATATATTTGTATGCAAGTATGGCTTCTTGAATTGGTGTATATCAGGGTCGTTGGCTTACCCATGTGATAGTCCGTTGCCATTGGGGGAGCTCCTTACTGCTAGGTAAGGGCTTTTATCGCTGGTAATAGTTGGTTTGGGAGTCCTATGGGCTACATGGTAATTTTTAGTGTGTAGTAAGGGAGACTCTTCTCCTTAAATTCTAATATAATCAATTGCTTACCAAAAACCATATCTAGGCTTCGCAGGTAAGCTTCTCTCTCTATTGAACGAATTCTCAATATTGTATGCATCAAAAGTATATAGAATGTTTTACGTTTTTTAGAGATCTGATTACGTAAGAATTACTTAACTGTGAAAAATAAATGAATCAATTAAATATGATCAATCAATTAGCCATCAAGGAATTAATAAAAGGTTGTGTTTTTAGTATTTTTTATATTTATGTTTCACTTCAGCAAGCTGCAAAAACATATAGCATTTTATTTAGGGGCGTGCACCGATTAATCCCAAAATGCTCTGGAAATTACCAAATAAGCCCGACCATTTTTTCATGCACTAATCAGGACTTTTGTTATCCTTGGATGATTTTACCTTTCGTTAATTAGACGGCTCATCCTTCCGCTAAAACCTAAAAGTGAATTGTTTTTGTTTTTTATCGCAACTCAATTTGCGCAACTCAATCATGCCAAACGCTAATGAAAATCTTTGTTTTGATTTCCAAAAAATATTCTATAAATTCTAACCTGTAAGGACTTCTGTTCACAAACTCAATTTGCGTTTCTTAACATGTTGAATGTAACATCTTTTGAAAATTGCCATTTTTTGTGTCTATTAACATGTTGAATGTAACATCTTCTTATTTCCCACCGAAAAACACCATTTTTTGTGTCTATTAACATGTTGAATATAACACGTCATGTGTTCACAAACTGAATTTGTAGTTCTTAACATGTTGAATGTAACATTATCTTATTCCCAACCGCCATATTTTGTGTCTAGTAACGTGTTAAATGTAACACAGCTTGTGTTCACAAAGTCAATTTGCTTTTTTTAACATGTTGAATGTGACATCTTCTAAAAAATGTCATTTTTTGTGTCTATTAACATATTGAATGTAACATCTTCTTATTTTCCCCGAAAAATGTTATTTTTTGTATCTATTAACGTGTTGAATGTAACATGGCTTGTGTTCACAAAGTCAATTTGCGCTTCTTAACATGTTGAATGTAACATCTTCTATAAAATGCCATTTTTTCTGTCTATTAACATATTGAATATAACATCTTCTTATTTCTCCCAAAAAATGTCATTTTTTGTGTCTATTAACGTGTTGAATGTAACATGGCTTGTGTTCATAAAGTCAATTTGCGTTTCTTAACATGTTGAATGTAACATCTTCTGAAAAATGACATTTTTTGTGTCTATTAACAGGTTGAATGTAACATCTTATTTCCCCCGAAAAATGCCATTTTTTGTGTCTATTAACGTGTTGAATGTAACACAGCTTGTGTGTCACAAATTCAATTTGCGTTTATTAACATGTTGAATGTAATATCATCTTATTCCCAACCGCCATTTTTTGTATTTATTGACGTGTTGAATGTAACACGGCTTGTGTTCACAACTCAATTTGCTTTTCTTAACATGTTGAATGTAACACGACTTGTGTTCGGAACTGGATTTATATTTCTTAACATGTTGAATATAACATCGTCCTATTTTTCTTAAAACGACATTTTTATGTCTATTAACGTGTTGAATGTAACACTGCTTGTGTTCATTATATAAGTTTTTATATTAACGTGTTTAATGTAACACGAATTGTGCTCATTATCTGATTTTTCTAATGTATCACGCATGTTCCGCGATACAACATATTATTTCCCCCCAAACTTCCATTTCGTACCTTTTGCCGAGATATTGTGCCGATGATGTCCTTTGGAAAACGTGTCTTCACTCAAATGTCATTTTTGTACCAATTCATTTCATTTCCCAAACTTTTCATCTTCTCGGATATGCCAACCAAAAAACACCTTTTTGCTTTGTTCTCTCTCGTCGTTCTCATCCTCAAACCGGCGAAAAAATGGTGAACACAAGAAGAAAAATGGTGACTAAGAATCCTAACATGGCTGATAATCCAGTAAATATGTCCGATTCAGGTAATCTGTTCTTTTCTTACCTTTGATAATGATGCTCAACGATGTATGTTCAATGCACTATGTCTAAATTTCAAAACATTATCCTTACAAGAATCTGTTATCCTTTACATGCATACGAAAACATATATTGAAAGTGCTACTATGTTGAAGGTAACATTCACTTTATATGTAACACTGTTGTTGTTTTTTGAAAAAAAATGTAACATCATAATGATTGTTCAGAAGATGTCCCTTTTCTTCATGCAACATAACAAACAAACTCAACCACTGAATACCACTGAATCTGATGAGATCAGAGGTAAGTTATTTTCCTTCTTCCATTAATTGTTGATTGATCTTCCTACCAAATCATCTATAAATGTATAGTATGTACCTTTAAACTTGACTGCATTGTATTTCTTTTTTGGTAGTTTCATAGCTAGAGAAGATTGGGCAACCAATAAAATACTGTTCGAATCTATCGCAATTTCATTCATTAATCAAGTTTATTCGTCTTCAACGGGCACACCTTGAAATTCTACGAACAATTCTATTTTGGAACACAATAAATGCTCTCATGCGATAGGAGAGTGGGATTAGTTCGTTCCACAAAATAGATTGCATCATCACCAATATCATTTGCTCATATGAACCACATTGAAAGGCATTCAGGCTTGGATCAAAGCTGGTTACATTTAAAAGCATTGATGTCCAGTTGATTTTTGGATTACCATTAGGTAAAGGACACCTTCATGGTCGTTATGCAAAAACAATGGGTTCTATATTCTTAGCAAGGAGGGGCCTGGTTAAAAACAGGTTGAGTGTTGTTGAGATAAAGTATGAAATTGTCAAAGCATTGTCTAGTAATAACCAACAAGATGTACAAGATGTTGCCCATCTGCTATGCTTACATCTCATAGCAACTTATTTTTTTTCAAATAAGGGTCAAGCTGTTGGTGCCTTTGATATCATGAATGTTGAGGATTTAAGAATGATGGCGACTTATAACTGGGCTGAAGCAATTCATTCAAACTTGATGTCATCGATTGCCTCAAGTTACCGCAGACCAGAAACCGTTACTGGATGTGTTATCACATTACAGATTATATAATTATATGTTTTTTACATTGTTCTCTAGTTCACATCATTTTTTCCCTTATGTTTTTTGTTTGAAATTTAGTGATGTGGGGCATTTTTTATTCAGTTTTGGTTATGCGAGCACACATATTTGCTCAAAGAAGTCACAGGCAGGAATATTCTATCCCACGCTGGGAAAAATGGGACATGATGCAACTTATGGAAGTTGTATCTAGTTTGCAATTGTCCCATCTATTTAATAATCAGGTATGCATGTGATAGGTGTGAAAAACCTATCTATTTCCAATCCGAATTTGTTAGTTTTCGAATATGTTTATATAGTATTTTATTATGTTTTAATTAGTTTTTATACTTTTTGTATAACTCATGTGTGTGAGACAAAAAGATAGGAAACTGGAGCTAAAATGATGAGATCAAACCAAAGCGTTTCGAAGTTACGGTGGATAAACAAGCTCGGAGGCTAAAAGATGAAACAGGCCCACCGCTTAGGCGTCCAGACCACCGCCTAAACGGTGAAAATACTGAGAAGAGCAAAATATTACTAACGGACGACCGCCTGAGAGAAAATTCTACCGCTTAGGCGGAAATCCAGCAGAGGACGAAGAAGGGATACTGACAGCCGCTCGCCTAGGCGAAAATCCAACAGAATGTTCTCCAGTCCACCGCCTAGGCGATCAAACTTAACCGACCTAACTCCGCCTAGGCGGATTTGCCCTGCACAACCTTGAGATATTTTTAGGATATTTTTGCTATAAATATCCCCTCTCCTCCCCCTTGGCCGGTATCTCTCTTCCATCTCTTGCATTTTTTAGCCCCTTAGGCTATAGTTAAGCCAAGGGTTAGGAATTTTAGTGGTACAGCTCGCATCCCGAAGTGGAGAAGACGGCGAATCGATCGTTGAGCGTTGTTAGCGGTTTATCTTCGGACGAGACTAAGTTTTTTGATCATTTTTCCTTATTTCTTTATCTTAGGAGCATATGAGTATATTTAGCTAGTTAATTCATTGTATATACGGCTATGGCCCCAAGTTAAATATGGATTGTAGTAGGGATTAACCTATAATTTACAAATACGTTGTTTGGATGATTTCGATGTTTCGTTTGTGATTGTTCTTCGTAGTTTGATTGTATTTATCGTATTGTTTGTTTATTATGCTTGGATTGATAAATGGAGAATACGGGGTTTTGACAAAACCCCGGATTCAGATTAAGGTAAACAAACGCCACGATTCTATAACCCGGTCGGGGTTTGAATCGTGGACAATCGATGACGTTGGGCAAGACACACGCTACCTAGGGTCGTTAAGACGTTGAGGGGGACTTCTTTGTTGACTCGAAGTTGCATTACATCCTCCGTCTTACACTCAGAAGAGGTGGTGAAGGAGTTTTAGAACGGATATTATCGATAGGATAAATACAACGCGACGATCCAATAACCCGGGAAGGAGTTGGATTGTGTGCAATCAATAACGCTGGCCGAGACTCACGTGACCTAGGCTCGTTAAGACGTTGAGGGGGACTTCTACGTTGACTCAAAGTCATGTATTCCCCCGTATTAGACTCGGAAGAGATAGCGGTGGAGTTTACGTACCGAGGTTGTCAAATAGGTCAAACAACGTAAATGTAAGTAAATCGGAATCGAACACGTATTTGTAAACACGTTAATCCCTATACAATTCTTCACCCTAAAACATATTAACATAATAGAGTAGTTAATTTAGGTTATATTAGTATTAGTTTAATTAATTAAATACATTTATTTTTTGCCTAGATAAACTTAGGTCATGACAAACGTGGTATTCGATAGTAACGACAACAATTCCTGTGGATACGATAACCCGATCTTAACGATCACACTATACTAAAACTTAGACCTCGTATACTTGCGAGTGTAAGTAGCGGCGTGACAATTTCCGCGCGCTACCAAGTTTTTGGCGCCGTTGCCTAGGATTGTTTTGATGTTATTGTCGGAGAAACGCGGTAACGGATCAAGACTTATATTTTAGATAGGAGAAGCAAGTGTTTCATATTGCCAGGATTGGCAATGTCGTTCATTGTCGATATTGTGTGTAAATGACCTAATTTTATTTTAGGCATTTCTTTGTATATAATTTTTGTTTGTAATTTTGTTTTTATTTCTTATGCAAGGTACTTGGCGATGTTAGATCGACGGGTATTGATGTATCCCTTTCGATGGGATTCCAATCCATTTTATGTTGCTTGGCCAAGCACATAAGCCGGTGAGGCGTTTCGTTGAAAGATCGAGCCATCCAAAGCAAAACCTCGCCAATCTTGAGGGCATTCTGAAAATGTCGGGCCGAGGATATTAAACCACACGCTTCTTGGGAGGCAGCCCAAGCAATTCTTTTTGATCCATCACATCCGACTTAATTTGAAGGCGAGATCCTCTCGCCTCCCAGGTAAGTGTTCTAAACACCCTTCGTCAGCATGCTT